>CM042159.1:72017180-72284680 GCA_023376005.1 Doryteuthis pealeii | reverse complement strand
CCGTAAGTTTAAGTGGTGGATTCCAGCACACCATAAACAGTTTTGTTAATAGAGTAACATATTTTTCAAACAAATTGCCTAATCAGATTAAAAACAGCAATAGTATTAAAAGATTTGAATGATTTTGGAAATAATGGTTAATGATACTTAAAAAATAAATCATTTTTCAATTTGGAATTGAATGAGAATTTTGTGAAGTTTTTATTTACACTTAATATGATTTATTAATCTTTCAAATTCTCAATATAATTAACATAATTATGAAATGCTAATTAGAATCTTCCATGCATTCTTAAATAGAAGCATCAATATAATCATGGACTGTTGTGTTTGTGGGTCATCTAGTTTAAAAGTGATTCTTTTTTTTTTTCTTTTCTTTTTTTTTTTTTTTTTTTTTTTTTTAATGTAGCTGCTGGTTATTTTTGATATACAAAAAAGGAGAGGCAAGGTTAGTGAAAGCCTGTTTCTGAGGGGGGAGAGTCAGGATCTGATCAGCTCTGATTGGGTCTCCTGGGGAAGGAAATCCGATGTTGAAAGACTAGAAATTTCCATTGATCCCAATTATACAACATCGCTGACGCCTCCCCCCCCCATTCATCTAATAGATCTATTTTACGAAAGGAAAAAGCTCCCATTTTCATTTGGCTTTTATGACCATGATTAATTAGAGAAAGAAAAAAAAGAAGATCTTTGACTTCTCCTTTATTTGTTTGGAGAAAATTGTTGCATCCAGAATACAAAGGAAACTTTTTAAAGGCAAACTTTGATAGCGCATTGATTGATTTATAAAGAAAATCAATATCATTGATTATTGATTCTTTGTGTATTGTTTGATAATATCAACAACTTGTGTGTCTCAAATGTGTGAAAAAAAAAAAAACTGTTTGTATTACTTTTTCTTTTTGTCTCTTAAGTTTTTGGGTTGCTTTCTTTTTCAGGATTCTGGAAGTGATGCTGAGAAGGCTGATAGCTCTGATAGAAAGTCACAATATTTCTGTCATGCCTGTATTGTGGAATGTTATAATGATAAGGTAACAATTCTATCAAATTTCAGCTGATATGATATAACTTTTCTTTTTCTTTTTAAATAAATCAATAGTTTTGTTATGGTTGATAAAATGGCATTTGGCTAGTGTTCTAAAAATAGAAAAATCTAGACACACTGGCACCAAGAATTCAAATTTGGGCGGTAAAATAAGGAACCGTTTCTTTTAAATGGGAATATGAGAGATAGGAGTAGGCGGTAGATAGCAGTAATTGTAAGGAGTCACTGAAAGGGACAGGTGGGAGAAGGTAGTTGATGACTAGAGGCCAGAAGGGACAGACCAGCTTTCCACGAGAATCACCGGTGAACCTGACTCAGCCTTTAGCTCCTGGATCCACACAAAAGTTTAAGAGTTTACAACCAAGCTTAGTACAACTTGATGTAAAAGCCTAATTTCCTCAAACCAAAAATAAAACCTCATTAAATCAACATTTTGTATTTTCTTTTAATAATTTCAACAAAGAAGAAATACAACAGTTTAATAGTAATCTATATTGAATTAGCTCTACTTTTTGTATTGAGCACTTTAGTATATTTAACTTAAGCAAATCTTACAGTATTTTTTTCTTTTGACCATTTTTATAGTACCATCCGATTTTTTTTTTCAGAAGGTGCAGATGATTTGGTCTTTTCTTTTTTATATATATTTTTTTTCTCCAGGCAAAAGTTTGTATTGTGTAATTGCAAACTATAAAGCCAGGAGTTTTTTTTATACTGTCGGAGTTTAGAAATATAAACAAAAATAGTAACCTGTATATTAATATGCTAGTACCTACCTACATGTGTCATACTTTAAATCCTCCCCGATCCAGAGAAGCTTCATAGCTGGGGGGGTTGATAGGGATAGGGGTGGATAGGGGGGTGGCAATCTGGAGCAGGTCAAAAGAGGAAATAGAGAGAGTGGTAACGAGAGCGTGAGTGGGAGTGATAACTCTAATCTGTTTCAATCGATTAGAATGGAAAGATGAGAGATAGAGATAAATCAATAGAAGAGTAAAATGAAGGGAAGAGGTGAATGAAAGAAATAAATTAACTGCAAGAGAACATCAACTATTTGACAAATTTTTACTTGAAGGGAGTCGGAAATTGTTAAATGCAAACAGAAATCTACAACAATTTGGATGTTATTTTATTGAAATAAATGAATGAGGAAATACAGTCAAAGGTAGAAGGAAGGGCAGAGGCATAAGATGATGGATAATTTTTATTATCAACTAGCATGGAATTTTTATGGGTCTAGCTAGTTTATATATCACTTTTAGGATGCGCGTGGTCTAATGGTTAGAGTAGTAGGAAATGGACTTGTCAACGCGAGTTCAATTCCTGGACGAAACTGTTGGCATTTCACATGGCGCTAATACCCTTGGGAAAGGTATGAACCCAATTCTCCCTCCAGCTATGGGTAAATAGCAGGGCAGACTGGACTCTTTAACCATGGCTAGGTAACCAGTCTAGGAGAAGGAAAACTCTGAATTCAAACCTGTTGAACTCCGCTTAAGAAATTGACCTTGTGTTGCATCCTGCTCGTGCGGAGGGGTTGGTGTGTGTGTGTGTGTGTGTGTATATATATATATATATATATATATATAAAATAAGAAAATATACCAATATGTATTTTCTTATATTTGGCTAGATTTAACTGTTACATAATTGTTAGTACCCTAACACTTATTTACAGTAGTGTATAAACCAAAATGGCTGTTATAAGTTGCAGCCGGCAGCCTTGAAGGATTGAGTGACAAGGCTTGACCTCATCCTGATCCTTCCGGTGGATACCGTGAGAATCAGTGGAGAAAACCCTCGTCCGGTCTAGATTAGAAAAAGAGTTTAGTCAGTATCGGCCAAACCATGAAAGTGGTAAGTCGCGTTACGCCCACTGCCGTACTCAATCTGCGCAGGTAGTCTGGTGGGGTTTTCTTAAACTCCGTTTAAGAAATTGACCTTGTGTTGCATCCTGCTCGTGCGGAGGGGTTGGTAAATATATATATATATATATCACTTTTACACTTTTTTTTTCAAATTGGTAAGGAAACCAAGAGAAATGGTCTAAATGTGTTTACGGTAGAACAAACAAGAATCAGTAATGGAGAATGTAATATTAATCTTGTATCAAACTGAATAAATATGTAAATAAATGCAGTGTTTATGAATGAAGAACTCATGGCATCACAGTTATTGTTGTAGGAAAGTGAACTCAGTGACCAGAGTTAAACTGGGCCCTTTAAATGTTGTATGGCAACTAATCTAGGAGAAGGAAAACTCTTAAACCAGTTGTTAATCTGGAGAGGGTTGAGGGCAAATTTATTCCTGACCAAGACACTACATAAGCAGTGACTCAACAACCAAATCATATGGGATATGTTTTTCTTTTTTTTATTTTGTTTTTGTTTTTGTTTGTTTGTTTTTTTCATGACTGAATAATTTTCAACTTTAAATTCATGTAATATTCTGTTTTTTTATTTTTTTTATTTTGTTTTATTTTTGTTGTAATTTTTTTTTTTTTTCTGTTACAAATAGTATTAAATATAAATCTTGTATTAATCTTTCAAGAAAAGTATTTGTATAATTATCAATTAAATATGTACGAAAAATAATTTTTTTTAAAAAAAGAAGAAAAAAAAAAGAACTTTATTTATTTTTGGGATTATCTCTTTTCATTGTTCCACTTCACCTTTTAATATTCCCAATTGGTTTATGCATTCTAATTTGGTCAAATATCTTGTTTCCTGTGATGTTCTCACTGTGTGTGAAGCAATGTCATACTGTTGTAAGTTTCTATAAATCTGATTATCAAATATCATTCACTGGTTCATAATTTTGATGTCACATCCAACTATCTGTCTATTTTTGCTGTAAATAGTTAATATTATCCATTTATTTCTATGTTTTCATTTTCATTTTACAGATGCACATTTACACATTCACAATTATTGCCATTTGTTTTTTCTAATCTTCAATCTTTTCATTAATTTTAGAATCTAAATTTCTGGTTGTATTGATTCCATTGAATTGATGTTGTCTTATTTCACTTGATTCTCATCCAAAAAGGCACTCACTCATATATATATATATATATATAAAGCATTTGATTTTGAAACCTCTGTATTGAAAGTCACCTTCTTTTACACCTTAACGAGGCCAGAGCTGAAATAACGAAATATCCAATTTGAGATTCTATTCTAAATCTTTGAAAATGACCATCACCAAAACTCATCTTTTGAACTGTATCTTTGTAGAACAGATGCAGCCAAGTGATTGATCTAATTATGTACTACAATCAGTTTCACAAAAAGACAAGATCATACAAATAGGGTGTGAAACCGTTTTATTTTTTTTTTTTTTTAAATACATTTTTCTTTTATTTACAACTCTGCTTTTCACTTTGATTTGAGCCTTTTATCTTTTATTATTTTTACCATTACATTTTTTAAACATACTCTCTGCAAAGAAACAATATTGTTTCAGATAATATAGACAATGCATGTTTAATTTTAACCCTTTGGCTGAGTGTGGGTAATTTTTGCAACATACCTTTTTCTTTTCCATTTACCATGATTTTCTTGTACTATTCACTTTATATAAATATATACATATATTTTTAAAAAAAGAAAAAAAAAAGTGAAAACTTCTTTCTATTTTTATTTTTTTATTTTATTTTTTTAAACATCTTGTTTCAGTATTTTTAAAAATTTTCTCTCCCTCTTCAAGATTCATTTCTACTTTCAATTATTTACCAAGGTTCATCATTTAACTATTTTCTCATTTCAACCATTTTTTCTCGGGTTTCATATCTTTTTTTCAATATTTTATTTCATTTTTCATCTAAAACTGTAGAACATTTTCATCCACTTCATTTGTCAAATATATTGTTTCACTCTTTCAGCATTTATTTTGCTCTTCATTGAATGGCAACTTTTGTGTCATTCTCAATTGTATCTGCGCTATTATTATATTATGAAGATTGATATACATAATTCTATTTAGGCATCCAATCATGAAGTAATGGTTAGCAAGCTAGTCTAGCAAATCTGTTATTACATAAAAGTTCAGTCCTCACTGGATGCCCCCATACTTGTGACCTTATGTCAAATCCTACCTGTAAGGTGAATAATTTTTTTTTTTTTTTTCTTTTATACATAATTCTATTTTATAAAAAATTTAGTTTTACTGGTTACATTAGTTCAGACCAAATTTAAAGACAAAAACTAAAAAAAAACAACTTTTTACTCGTACCAATTCGGCATTGTGTATATATTGAAATATTTCTTCTCGGCATTGACTTGATATTGTTTGGTGCTTAGCGGTAATCTGTTTGTTGGATATGGTACTTCTTGGTTTGTGTGTTAGATTTGTGTCTGGTTGGTTGGTTGATTTTGTTTTATGGCATATCAACCCTTTTCGGGTCATTTAATGCTGAATCAAGTCATTTTGATAAACAAAGGATTCAGGTTGCTTACAGTACCTGCTATTGCTTAAGTGGTCACTCTATTAAGTATTGAACAGATCAAAGTTAATATTATCGCATTCTAATATGACACTTAGATGTGTTCAAATGAAATTGTTAAATATCTAATTTAAAATTACTTAATTTAAGACTAAAATAATAATTATTATTAACCCTTTTGGGGTCATTTAATGCTGAATCAAGTATTTTTTTATGAACAATGGACTTGGTTTGTGTGTCAGATTTGTGTCTGGTTGGTTGGTTGTTTTATGGCATATTAACCCTTCTTGGGTCATTTAATGCCAAATCAAGTAATTTTGATAAATAAAGGACTCAGGTTGCTTAAGTGGTCACCCAATTAAGTATTGAACAGGCTCATCAATGCTTAATTTTGATAATCTAGCAGGAACTGGTGCTTTCAGTATGGCTTGAACATAATGGATTTGATCTGGACTGTGTTTGGTATGTTTGTTTCATATGTATGAGAGTTTTGAGATAAACTTCTTTTTTTTTTTCTAAGCATTATCTTAATGTTATTTTAGGGACAAAAAGGGTTTTAACCTATAAATAACTCTGAATGGTCTTTGTCCATACTTGAAATCCTATTGGCTTTATTGCCAACACTCAATCGACATTTCCTATGTGGAAATTTTAAGTATTTCCTTCTAAAATTCCTCCACAAAAAAAGTATTTTCTTTTCCTTTCATTATTTTGGTTGTTATGGCTGTTCTGATTTATTTTAACTAGCAAAAAGAAAAATGCCATCTGGGCGGTGTAAAAATTAGTTTTTGAAAGATATTGCATGAGGGGGTAGGAGTTAAAAATTCAATGTCAGAGAGTTTATACCATAAGTAAGTAAAATCATTAAATTTTCTTCAGGTATTTCTTGTCGGACTCAGGAACCTTCTCTGACTCAGGAACCTTCTTTTCGAACTCGGGAACTTTCTTGTCGTAATCGGGAGCCATCACAGAACTTTGAACTTAACTTTGGCTCCCAATTACGACAAGAAAGTTCCCGAGTCCAACAAGAAATACCTGAAGAAGGCCGGAGGGCATATCGGCCGAAACGTTGTACAAATAACAATAAAGATGAGGACAATAGTCCGAATAACGCAGATAATACTAATCTTCAAGCCTCATCTCAAACATTCAGAGAAATTCTGTTTTTTTTTTTTTTTTTTGTAATATTTGATAAAAGCTATATAGGCAAAAGCGGAGGTGTATGGGTCAATGGTTCGAGTCGTAGGAAATGAACTCGACCAGAATTCAAATCCTGGATGAGGCTGTTTGCATTTCACATAGCACTAATACCCTTTGGAAAGGTATGCATCCAACTACTCTCACTCCAGCTATGGATAAATAGTAGGGCAGACTGGGCTCTTTAACCTTGGCTAGTTAACCGGTCTAGGAGAAGGAAAACTCTGAATTAAAACCTGTTAAACTCCGCTTAAGAAATTGACCTTGTGTCACATCTTGCTCATGTGGAGGGGCTGGTAAATATATATATATATATATATATTCTCAATATTCAATGTTCAATGTTTTTACACTATTTTGTGAACCCCAATAAAAGAAGCTGGCTTTTTGATTTACTCTCTTTTTGATTGCTGACAAGACAAAGAGACCAGTGGTAGTGTGGATGGAGATTGATTGAACCATTCAAAGGTACAAGAAGAGCTGGTTCTTGCATTAAATTAAAAATGTTAATTTCAACAACTTGGTTTTAATTTTTTTCTTATGTTTCTTAACCAGATGTTACATAATTATTAGATTCCTAATATTTATGTACAGTAGTGTAGAAATCAAAATGGCTGTTATAAGTTGCAACCCACAGCCTTGAAGGATGAGTGACAAGGCTTGACCTCATCCTAACCTTCCGGTGGATACCATGAGAATCGGTGGAGGAGACCCTCTTCCGGTTTAGATTAGAAATAGATTTTAGTCAGTCGGCTGAGAAACCACGATGGTGGTGAGTCATGTATGGCACGCTCCGACTCGATCTGCGCAGGTAGTCTGGTGGGGATTTCGAAATAAATATGATCTAAGTTAAATCAAAGTCTTGTGTTATTATCTAAAAACTACCAATGATACAGGGCTTCTGATAAAGAGAAATCCCCAATGGAAGACCAGACACGAAGTCCCCAAGAGAAGTCCAGACGCTAGAAGAGATGTTAGAAGAAGACGTAAGATAGAAAAGACGTCAGAAGAAGAATAGAAGTAAGTAAGTAAAAGGGTATACAACACAGATATTTTAACCATTATCCTGCCAAACATGCAAACAGTAATACGATTGTTATTTTTAGCATAGGAAGTGTTATAAGCATTAAGACAAATTTATTCTTTCATTCCTGAACTCCCTATGCCAAAGCTTTTCCAATATTTTTAACAATTTGACTTCAGGTATTAAAGCTCAGCCGGTAGGGTGTCTGACTAGGAACCACAAAGTTCCAGTTTCGATAACAGCCCTCGCCAACTCTGCATATGAGTAGCACAGGGATCTGTGTGGTAAAGTGAAGTGCTGATGGTAGGTGTGGCACTCTGCCTCAGATGCCAAAAACAATCTCCTTGGTCTAGTGCTAGTGAAAAGGGAATAGACTTTCTTGCTGTCTGGCTGATACTGACTTTAGGCCACCCTGATGACTTTCTTTTTTTTTTTTTTACCAGATATTAGGTTTAATTCTAGAAATGACTAAAACCTTAATTAGTAAATACTGATATAATTAGAGATAAAGTTATGAATTGAATGTTTATAGCTTCAGAAGATCATATTCCATATAAGAAACAGTGGTAGGAAAAAGGTTAATTATCGATTCAGATCAAACTGTTATTACAAAAGAAAATGTTTGTGTGAATGTTAAGTTGCAACTTGTCCTGATAAGAATTCCGTTTATGTATTTACTCAGGATTAGATATGCAGGTAATATAGCTGGATTTTTAAAAAATGGTCCTAACTACAGAACAGGTGGAGTTTCCATGGCGTAGCGGTTAACGTACTGGACTCCAATATTGTAATAAGCAAATTCGAACTTCAGTTGTGGTATTACATTCACTTTTGAAATAATACTCTTGGGAAAGGTATTAACCCTCTCATCCCTAAACTATGGGTTAAATAGTACCACTACTGTTCTTTTACAAAGATGGCTTTGGCATTAAATAACCCATTATGGATATGCCATTAAAGAAACAGAAACCAAATCTATATATAGGCCAATATATACTTATGCTCCAAAATGTGTGTGTGTGTATATATATATATATATATATATATATATATATATATATATATATATACACACACACACACACACACACACCAAGCCCACCGCACAAGCACGATGTGACAAAAGGTCAATTTCTTAAGCGGAGTTTAACAGGTTTTAATTTAGTTTTCTTTCCTCTAGACTTACCTAGCCAAAGTTAAAGAGCCCAGTCTGCCCTACTATCTACCCATAGCTGGAGGAGAATAGTTGGATGCATACCTTTCCCAAGGGTATTAGCGCAATGTGAAATGCAAACAGCCTCGTCCAGGATTTGAACTCTGGTTGATGAGTCCATTTCCTACGATCATTACACCACGCGCCTCCTAGGGGCTGCATAAGCAGTACTGACTCATATAGATATACTGTATATCGTCCTTGGATGTTAATTCAGGTGTGTACTCTTGCAGTGTGTTGTAAAGTGTTACCTCATCAAAAGATGACCTAAGAATTTGAAAATTTTATCAGAATATCTGCTACCCTTAGCAGGCATATATTGTACACATGTTTAAATATTCATATATTTAATTATTATATTTTAAATATTCATATATTAATATTATTTAATATTCAATATTTAATTATTATATTTTAAATATTCATATATTTAATTATTAAAATTAATTATTAATTATCATAAAAAATTATAATTATTAAATTAATTAGAAAATTATTAAATTAATATTATATTATTATTATTATATTATTATCAATATTATTAAATATTATTAATATTATTAAAATTAATATTATATTATTATTAATATTATATTATTAAAATTATTAAAATTGATATTATTATAATTATTAAATATTATTAATATTAAAATTAATATTATAATTATATTATTAAAATTGATATTATTATAATTATTAAAATTGATTATTAATTATTATAAAAATTATAATTATTAAAATTAATTATGATTATTAATTATTATAAAAATTATAATTATTAAAATTGATTATGATTATTAATTATTATAAAAATTATAATTATTAAAATTATAATTATTAAAATTAATTATTAATATTCATATATTTAATTATTATCTTTTAAATATTCATATATTTTATCAGAATATCTGCTACCCTCTAGCAGGCATATATTGTACACATGTCAAAATCGGGAGGCGTGTCCATGGCATCGGGGCTAAATGTGCTTGACTCCACACATAGTGAGTGGGTTCAAACTCCAATTGTGCTATTATGTTCATCTTCTGACTAATACCCTTGGGAAAGTTATGAAGCCTCTCATCCTCCCCCCAGCCATGGGTTGAATAGTACCATTACTGTTTGGTTTAGATCAGTCAGTAGAGCATCTGGCTATGAACCGCAAGGTTTCAGTTTCAGTCCTCACCAATTCAGCACAGCAGTAGCACAGCTTGGATCTGTGCAGTAAAGTCAGGAGCTGATGGTAGATGTGGCACTCTACCTCTGGCGCAAAAAACAATCTCCTTGGTCTAGCACTAGTGAAAGGAGATAGACTCCCTCGCTGTCTGTTTGGTATTGACAATAGGCCACTCTGCCAACTTTACTTTGTAGTTACTTATTGTTCTTCAAGGATGGCTTTGGCATTAAATAACCTATGAAGGTTGATATGCCATTAAACAAAGAAATCAAAACTACTCAACAAATGAGTGGCACAGCTTGGATCTGATGGTAGATGTGGTGCTCTACCTAAGGTGCTTTGGCATTAAATAACCTACAAATGTTGATATGCCATTAAACAAAGAAACTAAATTAATCCAATCCATATGAATAGACTGCATATCCTTGGATATTGATTTGAGTCTGTATTCTTAGGGCTGGTTTAGCTCAGTTGATAGTGTTTGCCTGTGAATCACAAGTCTGTAAAGTGAGGAGCTGATGGTAGGTGTGGTGCTCCACCTTAGATGCTAAAAGACAATCTCCTTGGTCTAACACTATTGAAAAGAGGATAGGCTCCCTCGTTGTGTGGCTGATACTGATGGTAGGCCACTCCACCGATTTTACTTTTTAGTTACATATTGTTTTACGAGGATGGCCTTAGCATTAAATAACCCATGAAGGTTGATATGTCATTAAACAAAGAAACCAAACCAATCTATATAGATATACTGTATATCAGTGATGCTGATAGCTTTTTGATTTAGTGCATCCTGGGACACATATTTGCTTTGAATGAGTCCTTGGGAAAATTAATGGGTCCCAACTAAAGTTTCTTAATAGATTGTAGGGTTTTTATTTATGATCTGGGGAAATAACTAAAGCCATCTAACTCCTGCCTTGTAAAAGAAAAAACACTGAGATGCATGGATACGATTTTACTGTGTCCTTTTAGATTTTTGTGCGTCAAGGATTCATGATGCGTACCTATCAGCATCTCTGTGTATATCCTGGATGTTAATTCGGGTCTGTACTTTTATGCTGTTTTGTAAAGTGTTACTGCATCACAAGATAACCAAAACCTTTGCTTAGCAGCCATATATTGTGCACATCTTATTATAATAGAGATTGTGTGTTTTTCTGTCTGTAACCGAAACTATATTACTATACAAGTCACAATTCCCTTTGTTATTTACATCATATTCTCCATGATTTTATTTTTATTTAAACCTCAATTATTAATAAAATTGTTTTACATTACTTACACTGTTGACCATATATACATACTAATAACATGCAAGTGTATTTATATATACAACAAAATAGAGGTTTACAGTATGAATGGGAAAGCTAATTTGCATATTGATCTTAAAAAATTGATTTTAATAAATATATACTTAGTATTATTGATTTCTAATTGTTTGGTTTTATTTTATTGAATATGAGCAAAATCTCTTCAATAAATCTTAAAAGAAATCCCTTAACAAGAATAAATAACTGTAATATTATTCTTTACTTCCTATTTTAACTAAACAGTTTAATTAGGAAAATTTACCAATGAAAGGTGGGAGTAATGGAAAATGATGGAAGAGTTAGTTTCAAAGTTGTTCTATTTTTCAATCATACCCCCTCTGTTCCAAATCTTTTTATCTACATTCTTATTCAATTTCATTAGCCTTTCTAATCTAATATCATATTTTATTATAAAATTTAACTAAAATACTTGCTCCCGGAGGGTGCATATATTTGCTAGTATAAAAAAAAATAGTATCTTTTAGGATGTTGGAATTTTATTTTCCATTAGTTAAAAGTCTAGACAGCTTTTTCCGTTCTACTTTTTATTTTAAATGCAAGGCCATTTTCTAATTGGATAATTAATAAATCTGAGATAATTTCTTCAACCACATAAATTCAAAGATATTAGAGTAGGATTAGAGAATTTGAATATAACCACCATCATCATCATCATCATCAAGTTGCACTAACAGCACGGATACCTATGACTCTTTCTCGCCAACCCTCCCTATCGGTCATTGCCCCTGGTAGGTCCTCTACAGTATCCAGAATCTGCACACAGCTGATTGATGTAGATTTTTTTCTGGTTGGCCTACACTGGTGTGTCCATGTTTTGTTGTCCAGAGGAGAACATCACTTAGTTATTATATTATAATATTTATTGGAATTAGATAACCTACAAAGGTTGATATGCGATTAAATGAAGAAACTAATCCAATTCATATAAATATACTGTATATCCTAGAATATTAATTTAGGTCTGTACTCTTTCACTGTTTTGATGTAGGTTTTTTTCTGGTCGACCTACACTGTTATGTCCATGTTTAGGTGTCCAAAGGAGAACATCACTTATGAGTTTGTTCTTGCTTCTCCAGCAGTGTTCAGCATATCTTGTTCATCTTAAATGGATGGTTTGTGTGATTGAAGGCAAGTGGCTGTGCAGCTGCTTTCTTGTAAAAAGAATTATTTATTAAATGAAAACAATGACAAAAAATATTCCATCATCAAAATTAATATCTGATGGCGTATAGATTTCTTGGCTGAAAAAAATGTTTTAAAAAAAGAAAGAAAGAAATGGCCATTTCTTAAGAAATTTAGCAATGTTTACTTTTTATGTTTATCAATACATAATTTTTCAGGTTTTGTTGGGTTTCATAATAAAGAATTGTGATTAATGTGTTGTGAGGCAAGCCTTTTTTTATCCTTCTGATGAAAATATTCTCTACCTTGTATTATTTAGATTTTTCAGTCTGTTGTCCTTATCTTTACTAGCAAATATATGCACCCTCCGCGGTGCAAGTATTTAAATTTTAATGTAATAAAATATCATATTAAATTAGAAAGGCTAATGAAACTAAATAAGAATGCAGATAAAAATATTTGAAATAGAGGGGGGTATAATCGAAATATAGAACAACTGAAACTTACTCTTCCATTACTCTCGTCTTTCATTGTTATTTTTTTTAATTTAAGTATTTAGTTAAAAGAGGAAGTAAAGAATAAAATGACAATTATTTTTTCTTGTTAATGGATTTCATTTAAGATTCATTGAAGAGATTTTTGCTTATATTCATTAAAATAAAACCAAACAGTTAGAAATCAATAATACTAAGCACATATTTATTAAATTCGATTTTTTAATATCAATATGCAAATTAGCCTTCCCCTTCACACTGTAAACCGCTATTTTGTTGTATATATAAACATAATTGCATATTGTTAGTATGTAGATATGGTTAACAGTATTAATAATGTAAAACCATTTTATTAATAATAGAGGTTAAAATAAAAATAAAATCATTGAGAATGTGATGTCAATAACTAAGGGAATTGTAACTTGAGTAGTGATATAGTTTCGGTTACAGACAAAAAAAGCACACAATCTCCATTATAATAAGATTTTTCAGTCTGTTGTCCTTATCTTTATTATATACACAACATTTTGGTCAATGTGCCCTCCAACCTTCTTCAGGTGTTTCTTATGAAACTTGGAAGTCTTCATGGAACTTTGAACTGAACCCTTTAGTTAATCCCCTGGGGGAAGACTGAATTCATTCATTTAACCATGACCGGGTATAAGTATTTAGTTATATTTAGTATTCTATGTTATTTTTGCCTTTAGTCAGGATTGAACCTGCAACCTTTGACCCGGTATAAGTGTTAAGTGGTGTTAAGTATTCCCTGTTACAGTCCGAAAAATCTAAATAATAGAAATTATCAAGCCTCATCTAAAAAAAATTCAGACAAATAATTCTCTACCTTAATTGAACTTTCTGTTTTATTTTGAAATCAGAACTTTAAAAACCATATGAGAGGCACAAAGCATCGTTCTCGTATGGATGAACTTGCTAACCTTCATCAACAAAAGGCGACACAGTTACTTGTTCGACTGAAAGCTGAAGAACACTTGCGGAACATAGAGAAGCGGGGAACGGAGGTGTAAGTATTGAATTTTATTCTCCTGTTGAAAGTTATGTTTTGAATTTAAAAGTAAAAAAGTAGAATGACGAGACTGATAAACTGTTTTAATATCAAAACAAGTTCACAAGTTATAACAGTCCAACAAAATGCTTGCATTCATATATATATATATATATATATATATATATATATATATAATTGATGATTTTGAATCATATTACCACGACCAGACAACTCGGCAAACACCATTTGCGACATCCGGAGCACTGGACAGCTGTTTCGACCTCCTTTGGTCTCATCAGCAGTGCATACCACAATCTCCGCCACTGGAGATTGAACCAGTGGACCACAGCGTGAAGAGCGGGGACTTAACACACTGGGCCTCCAGCCCATGCCACAAACGGAGAATGCCAAATCATCTAGTCAATGGTAACATTAATTCAAATGCGCAGTCACTTAGGATACATGGCAATATAGGTTAAGTGACTGCGCATCTGTGTATATACTTTACATTCACTAGAGAGATCAAATCTGTAAACAGATGATTATTGCGTTATGCTGGCGGTAAAAGTTTATTAAAGTCGCTCCTAATATTCCTTTGTGGGCAGGGGAGATAATTAGGAGTTAAGGATAATTAATCAAAGGAAATAACTATTTGATTTACAACATGTTTACTTTGATATTATTGCAAAGTCTTTTGGGTTAATTTCCATTGTTTATTTTCGTTTATTATATATATATATATATATATATATATATATATATATATAAGTAATTGGTAATTTGCTTGAAGCATTGTTAAGTATGTTATAATATATTAATAATTTGAAGGCAAATACAATGTGTATGAAAAATAAAAACAAAAAGATGTTATTTTTGTCTTATCGATTTCGAAGCATAAACTTCATCATCAGAGGTTCGTATCAGAAAAGCTGATACGAACCTCTGATGATGAAGTTTATGCTTCGAAATCGATAAGAAAATAACATCTTTTTGTTTTTATTTTTCATACGCATTGTATTTGCCTTCAAATTATTAATATATTATAACATACTTAACAATGCTTCAAGCAAATTACCAATTACTTATATATATATATATATATATATATATATATATATAGGGTCATCCACAGACACGTGTTTCGACTTATCAAGTCTCCTCAGTGTGGCTAGACATTTTGTAAGCTACCTACAGCCGGAATTGAAATCCGATCGGTTGGGTGTCAGTCAGGCACCGTAACCATTAGGCTGTCTTCACTTACAGAATGGGAAGGGGATTTTAACTGTTTTAATACACACATCGCTTTGCGTGTAAAGGCCGTCACAAAGTGCTCCATTCCTTAGAAGAGCGTTGCGTTTACGCTTGAGTTGGCGGCCCTCAGCAACATCCCCCCCAGAGTGCTCAACCCTAGGGGATGGGGAGCATATATATATATATATATATATATATATATAATTAATGTTGATATTATGATTTCACACTCATAACTTCAAGTTTCTTGGTAGTCCAATCATCAGATGAGAAGTGGTTGAGATGTCAAAAACCAGTCGTTATATATATATATATATTATATATATATATATATATATATATTTTTTTTTCTTTTCATGAAATATTTCTTATTTTCAGCATGAAAAAACATTATTGCAGTGTTTGTGATATGGAACTCAATATCTCTTACAACAAGCACAGACAAAACAAAGATCATCAGGTAAATTCATCTCTTTAATTTAAATGTTTTTAGTGAACTTATTAATATAAACATATCTGAAGTTCACTTGTACCCCCCACACACACACACACACACATATCAATGTGTAGAAAGTTTTGTAGAAAAAACAACAAGATGTTTAAAGTTTTGCTGACAGAAATATATACACTTTTACTGCAAACTCTTTTGAGCTTTTTTTAATGTTAAAAATGCTTATAATTTTTAAAATAAAATTTATTTTATTTTTAAAATAAAATACGCATTTTTAAAAATTATTTGAAAATTCCGGTACTGATCGAGATTAATGATATATTTATTTCGTCTTTCCATTTACAATGTTGCTTTGATAAAGACCTCATTTGGTTGAAACAGATTTCTGTCAGCAAAACTTTAAACATCTTGTTTTTTCTACAAAACTTTCTACACATATTGTCGGATTCCATATCCATTTTACCTTTCATATATCAATGTGTATGGTTGGCACTATTATACTTGAAGAACGTACAGTGTTATTAGAAGAGTGCTCAATATCTGTGATAGAGCATTAATAGATAAATAAATAAAAGGTTTAGCTTATATTTATTATCATTGGAACAATTTTGCTACCATTTGGTTTCTTGCTCTGCGGCAGTTTTCAGGTAACGAAAGTGTTTTTAAAATGGTAGCAAAATTTTCCCAATGATAATGAATATAACCTAAACATTTTATTTATTTATTTATATATATATATATATATATACACACACACACACACATTTATTTATTTAACAGTAAAATGTATCGAGGCCCTTGATAAAAGTGGTTTCCAACATAAACTAATTTACAATAATAAACCTGTGGCCAGTGGGCACGACTATCCAACTAACAACATTTCTAACAACAATGATAGTACCAACAGTGATTATAGCAGTGAGAATAATCAGAAGTGCAAAAAATCTAAAAACAGAAAAAGAAAGATTTTGTGGTTTAACCCTCCCTTTTGTAGTTTATCCAACATTGAAATAGGTAGATATTTCCTTAAATTGATAGATAAACATTTCAATAGCACTAATCCTTTATATAAGATCTTCAATAGAAAAACAATTAAAATTAGTTATTCATGCACTAATAACATCTCTAAAATTAAAACTAACCAAAATAAAAAATTAATTGACGAATCATTGGTGAGCACTCAAAATACATATAAGGTTAACTGCAACTGTAGGAATAAAGATGAGTGCCCCGTAAATGGTTTTTGCAACTCAGAGAAGGTTGTATATAAAGCAACTATCTCAACTATTGAAAACAAAAATAATGTTAAAGCTTATATAGGTATCTCCGCTGGAAAGTGGAAACAAAGATTTTATACCCATAAACATTCCTTCTCTAACCACAAAATCAAAAATCAGACTGCACTATCAAGCTACTATTGGAATCTGAAAGACAGAGGCTTAACCCCTTCCATAAAATGGGAATTTATTAAACAATCTTCCACCCCAAATGGATTTAAAGGTAGGTGTAACCTCTGTCTGGATGAGAAGATATGTATCCTGAAATATAGACCCACTGGCCAACTACTCAATAAAAGAAACCAATTGATTTTTAAAGTTAGACATAAAAACAAATTCAAATTAGTATAATCCTATAGGACTGGAAGTTAATGATTAGAGTTGTGGTGTTCTGAGGAATTATTATTTTATCATTATTATCATCGTTACTTTATCTTAATATTATTATTATTTCATTATTATTATTATTATTTTTAATTTTATTTTATTCTATTATTATTATTATTTGTAATTTATATATTTTTTCAAATTATTATATTATTTTAATTAATTTATCCTATTATTATTACTATTATTATTATTTTTTATTATTATCTTTACTTCATCTCAATATTATTATCATTATTAATAATATTTTTAATATTATTATTATTATTTTTATTAATTTATCCTATTATTATTACTATTATTATTATTTTATTATTATTATTATCTTTCTTATCTTAATATTATTATTTTATTATTATTATTAATTTTAATTTATTTTATTATGATTATTTGTAAATTATATATTTTTTCAAATTATTTTATTATTTTAATTAATTTATCCTATTATTATTACTATTATTATTATTTTTATTATTATACTCTTTACTTTATCTCAATATTATTATTATTATTATTATTTTTAATTATTTTACCATTATTATGATTATTTTATTTATTTATTTATATATTTTTTCAAATTATTTCATTTTTTTATTATTATTACTACTTTTGAGTTTTCACATCAGTGTTAGCTGATGGTCTTTCACTGGAGTCTGAGTGACAGCAAGTCTCCTCAGGTCTCCAGGACTCTTCTGAGTATTATTTTTTTATTAGTATTATTATTTTTAATTAATTTTTATTTTCTATTATTTATTATATATTTTTTAAATTTTATTATCTTCTATTAATTTATTTTATTATTTATATCTTAACTAGTATTTTCTTTTATACATCATTATACTCTAATGTTTAAATTTAAAATCTTTTTATTTTACTTGTCTATTTATATTTTAATATACTATTCTGTTTTTTCTGTCATATCACCTTTTTGTCTGTCTGGACACCCTAGAAATCAACTTTGAGATGTATCTCTTTTTTTCATTCACTTCCTGTTTCTATGGTTACACTCCCACACTGTTAAAAAATATATATAATTTTTTTTTATTATTTTTTTGTTTTTGTTTGAATTTATATATATTCAGCTCTTTGGGGTTTTTTGTGATATGCTTGTTCATAAGTGAATTGAGACCCATCTGATGAGGCGAAAATTTGGGGAGCCGGTTTAAATCAACTTAGATTTATATGGGCCCCAATTTTTGTCGAAATAAATTTATTATGGGATTACTGTATTGAGTTCTTCCTTTATTGATATATATATATATATATATATATATATATACACACACACACACACACACACACACACAAGTTTTAGCTCACCACACAAAGCAAAAAATCAATCGAGTGAAACTCTTAAGTTAGGACTAGTCAACATACCATTGTATTTAGAATTTCTTGAGCTCTGCTTAGTTTGGAGCACATGTCTCAAAAGTGGTTTACCCTATCAGTGGGATTTAGAATACGCTGACTGTGACAGCAAATCTCCTCAGTTTTAGAACTCTCCTCAGTATTCTATCCAATTTCAGCGTTGCAGAAGAATTATACCCCCGCCTCCACAGGGGTCCTGGGTATGACACTAATCTGTATCCACTGATGAAAATCCAATTCTGCAGCTCTGGGAGTGTAGAGTACCCCTTCATTGCTGTTACTCCCTGATCCACTATGACCCATACTATAGTACCTATTAAAGTCCCAGCTATGTGTCAAATAAATCTGTTTAAAAATTATTTGTATTAGATGGGAATACTTGATATATAAAAGAGCATCCCATCATGGTGTCCGCTGGGGCGTTAGAATGCACCTCTGCAGAGGGGTAAGACTCCCCCAATGGGGCCACCTGTTGGCCGTGGGTGGCAACCCGTGATGCTTAAGGATAGAACCCAGGTGGATGAGCAGTTCATGACTTGCAATACTCCACTTTAGCCCTATTTTAGGCTGGTCACGTCAAACCCTAGCACCTATATGATTGCCTCAACCCCTTTTTATCATATGGGTGCTAGAAGGCGGTGACTGAGTGTCTACATGTCCTGGGAATGACGTTAAACTCTATCCGATGGTGAGGTTCCAGTTGTGGAGGTTTGGGGAATGTGGAGCACCCCTTCATCAACATTGCTTCCTGCTCCACTTTGACCCGGAGTGGTAGTACCTGTTAGGGTCCCATCTATGGGTTAAATAGAAAAACATGAGTTTATAAACAAAATTGTATTATGCATTAAGAATGTATTTATTTCACAACTTTGTCAGCATTAAATGACCCACCGAAGTTGATATGCCGTAAAACAAACCAGACCAAACCATCATGGTGTAATGGTTAGCAAGCTAGTCTTGAAGATCCATTACTACTGAATAGCAATTTCGATCCTCACTGAATTCCCTATACCTGTGATGTTGTGTCACATCCTACCTGTGTCGAAGGGGTTGAATAAATACCTACTTGATATCATATAACCATACAGTGATGCTGATAGCTTTTTAATTTAGTGTATCCTGGGACGCACAGATTTGATTTGAATGAGTCCCCGGGAAATTTGATAGATCCCAACTAAAGTTTCTTAATAAATTGTTGAGTTTTTCTCCATGAACAACTAAAGCCGTCTAACCCCTACCTTGTACTCCATACAGTGTAATTCGTTTCTAAGAAAATATTGAAATGTATTTACAGTTAGCTTGAAATAGTGAAGGGAGATAAATAAAAAAAAACACTGGGGTAATTTGTGAGGAAGTGCATCCCGGTCTCCTGCCTCATAAATTGCTACCCGGTGACTATTGAAATAACGACCCCAGCTATGGTGTTACTTGAAAGAAAACAACCAACTTAGGGCGTTAAATGTAGGGGGGGGGGCTTCTCTTTTTTGTCGTCACTGGGTAGCAATTTTTGAGGCAGGAGACCGGGATGCACTTCCTCATAAATTACCAACACTGGGATGCATGGATATGATTTTACTGCGTCCTTTTAGATTTTTATGCATCAGGGATGCAGAACATCTAGCTCTCAGCATCTCTGACCATGTGCAGAAAAATACACAAAAATACACAAATATAAACATATAATGTACTGCATTTCCTAACTGCATCCCTGAAAATGTTAATTTCTAAAGTTGTTTTTTTCTTTTTCTCTTGAAATTTCAGCTACGTGTGCTTGAAGTCTATGGCAACAAAAACTTCAACCAGCAAGTAAGTGTGTCTTATCTATTTTATTGGTTGCACAGCTGTTCATTCTAGAATATACATATATCATATAAAATATTGTGTGTCTTTATGGGTATGGCTAAAATTTCATATATTTTTTAACGTCATATGAATTAGAATTTAACAAAACTAAAATGAATGAAATTTAACATAATTTTTAGCTGTAAAGAAGGATTTTTTTTAAAATCACATGTAAAAATTATTTTTTTACATTATTTAGTTTTTTTGGGATTGTTGTTCTTGTCTTTATAGTTATATGGACAATGTTTCGGCTCATGTGCCCTCTGGTCTTCTTCAGGTTTTACTTGTCAAACTCAGGAACCATCTCTTGAAACTCTGGGGCCTTTATATCAAAATCGGGAGCAGCTTTCATGTCATAATTGGGAGCCTTTACGGAACTTTGAATTGAACCCTTTATTTAATCCTTTCTCGTTAATTGTTCTCTTTCCATTAATCCTGACTGGCTACAAGTGTTAAACTATATTAAGTCTTCTGTGTTATTTTTACCCGTCGTCAGGATTGAACCTACAGCCTACAAGATGATTGTCACTGAGAACTATTTTAACTCAACCTATTGCGCCAACTAGGTATATAACAATAAAGATGAGGACAACAGTCTGAAAAATCCTTTCAAATGATAAAAATTATACAGTCTTTAAAACAGGAGAATTTCATAGATTAAAAACTGTATGTGTGAAAATGGCACATTTTTTAATATTTTTTTTAATTATTATTATTTTTTAATTTTTAATTTTTTTTCCCTTCTTTCTTGAAAATGTGCTGTTTTAACTTGTTTTATTTCATTAGTATAATTAAGAAATTATTAGAAAATAATTTTTTATTTCTAAGTTGAGGCTTTGTTCTGGGGGGGGGGGTTAAAATAAGCGACAATTTTTAATTTTTATGAAAATTTACATATTACTTTGTGGTGCCTAGTCGGACGCTCTAGCGACTTGGCTAAACCGGCCCCATGCACCCCTAAACTTTTGGCTATGAAATTCGGGGGTGGGGGGACATCTTGTGTATTATATGCATAGACTTTTTGGAATTTGTAACAACTAAGTTTATACTAAATTTAACATTTATTAAACTTTTATCTGACTTTTTGGATTGACTAAAATAAGAATTTATATAGTTTGTTTTGAAACACAAAATTTACACGGTATTTAGTGCAAAGGTAAAGGCATATTCACATAAAAATATAACAAACTTTTATCAACAATAAGAAACAAATTGTGAAGAAACATACATTCCAGTGGATATTTGTGTTGGTAGGAAACAAATGTTTGTTTCACATTAGTTAATTTGGACTTCTTTTCAGTCATTCCATCCCAAATATAAAACAAACAACAAGTAATATTTAGTTCTCATGTATAATAAATATACAATGATGTTTATAGCTTTTTAATTTAGTGTGTCCTGGGATGCACAGATTTGCTTTGAATGAGTCCTAGGGAAATTTGATAATTAGTTTCTTAATAAATTAAAGGGTTTTTATTTATGATCTGGGGAAATAACTAAAGCCAGCTAACTCCTACCTTGTAACCTATCCTGTGTAATTCGTTTCTAAGAAACTATTGAAATTTGATGAGTCCCAACTAAAGTTTCTTAATAAATTGCAGAGTTTTTACCTATGAACAACTAAAGTCATCTAACCCTTACCTTGTGCCCCATACAGTGTAATTCGTTTCCAAGAAAATATTGAAATGTATTTACAGTTAGCTGGAAATGGTGGGGGAGAAAAAACACTGGGATGCATGGATATGATTTTTCTGTGTCCTTTTAAATTTTTATGCGTCAGTGATGCAGGATGCATACCTATCAGCATCTCTGTACTCACACACATAGCCTTTTAGGCTGAAAAATATGGCAGAATAAAAACAGGATTTCATGGGGTGTGGTGGGGGTTACATAAATCAAATGGCAATATTAAATCAATTTATTTGGTGGTGAATTGAAATTAAAATGAGTTAGAACTATACTGACTCCAACTCTAATTGAATTTACACTTTATGTGGCCCTAGTTTAGTCTGTAAAGTTATACAGTGCACACTCCTTAAAAAAAGATTATTAAAAAAAGGTTTTGTGTTCTGACTCGACAATCCTGCTGGATATGATACAAAACTGCATCCCGTTGGTGAGACTCTAGCGGGTGTGAAGTCATCTCTTCATTGTCTCACCCTGTTGGCTGGGGCGTTAGAATACACTGACAGCACCTCTGCAGAGGGATAAGACTCTCCCAATGGGGCCACTTGTTGGGCGTGGGTGGCAACCCGTGATGCATAAGGATGGAACCCAGGTGGCTGAACATTCCAAGACCTGCAACAATCCACTTTGAGGTTGCAGGTTTGGGGAATGTGGAGCACCCCTTCATCACCATTACTCCCTGGTCCACTCTGACCTGGAGTGGTATTACCTGTTAGGGTCCCATCTATGGGTTAAATAGAAAAACACAAGTTTTTTTAAAAAATTAAGAATGATTTTATTTCAAAACTTTGTCGGCATTAAATGACCCACTGAGGTTGATATGCCGTAAAACAAAACGAACCAAACCAATCTTCATTGTCATTCCTTTTTGGTCCACCCTGATGCAAATATATCTGTTTGTATTTGGTAAACTTAAAACATCCTGTTGAGATTTTTCTAAGTCCAGAGCATTCCTATAAGGATATATTAAAAAAATGGCTAAAAATGACCTTTGCATCTAAAATTACTTGTTATTTCCCTTAAATCAAAGATTTCTACATATGTTTAATATTAAATTTAAACAACGGCTATTGTTTGGGGCTGATTAGTTAAAACGAATGTGACATCCAGCTGGGTGGAATGAGGTGGTATAGGACTTTAAGAGTTAAATCCATATAACTATGTGCAGACAAATGAATAGGAATAATTATTGGAAACTATATAATAGTGTATAGATTATTAGTATTTAGTAGGAATACTTGAACCATATAACTGTCCAAATTATTTGTATTAAGAATACTTACTTGAAGCTATAATCTTCACTTAAAAAGTGGCCCTGTCCTATCCTGTCTGTGTTGAAGGGGTTTTGGGTAAAATACACTAAATTGACTCTTTAATTAATTACAAATAATAATCATTAGTTACTTGAAATCTTCTATTTGCTACCAAAAAAAAAAGTGTCTTTGGCATTAACCTAATGACGTTTGGAATGCTGTAAAACCAATGAACCAACCTATATTAATCAGCAGTGGACAAAAAAAGGCTTTTGTCTGGTAAGAGACAGATTGGTTGCCCCTTCCAGCTGTGTTTCAAGGATGTCTGCAAGAACGATCTCAGGTGCTTTGGCATTGCCCCTTCCAGCTGGGAAAATTTGGCTCAGGACCGCCCTCTGTGGCGGCAGTCTCTCTGTAGAGCACTGTCCATGTCTGAAGTCACCCTGGCACAACATCATGAAGGTCCAGAAGAAAGCAGCGGCAACAAAGTGCCGGCACATCAACATCTTCAGGGACAGCCTTCAAATGCGACATTTGTGGTCGAGAATGTTTTTCTAACATTGGACAGACCATATGACCTTTAGGCACCTCTTTTGCGATCTTGATTCTTGGGAACATTTTTTTCCATTTACACCGTCAAAATCCTGTTAATTGTTAACAGACGATTTTTAGAGTTTTTTTTTTTAATTCTAAAACTAACCCTAACCCTAACCAATAACCGGATTTTGACGGTGTAAATGAGAAAAGTATCCTTGTGAGTTGAGATTGCGGAAGGGGTGCCTAACGGTCATATGGTCCCATTGGACTTTACAATCACAGGAGGCGCTGTAACTTCAGGGGCACAAAAACTATATGATAGTCTTCTGAGACTGAAATGCCAATACACTAGGTTTGTAATGCTGTAAGACCAATGAACCAACCTATGTATTAATCAGCAGTGAACAAAAATAGAGTGTGAGTTGAATCATCCATGTTCACAAGGCATTAATTTTTCTTTCTATTTCAATTACCCACTGCATTAAGGTGACTGAGTTGAGGCATTACAACTATGTACACTTTATATATATTTACCAACCCCTCCGCACGAGCAGGATGTGACACAAGGTCAATTTCTTAAGCGGAGTTCAACAGGTTTGAATTCAGAGTTTTCCTTCTCCTAGACTGGTTACCTAACCAAGGTTAAAGAGCACAGTCTGCCCTACTATTTACCCATAGCTGGAGGGAAAGTAGGATTCATACCTTTCCCAAGGGTATTAGCGCTAAGTGAAATGCAATTATCACATCTAGGATTTGAACTCGGGTCAACGAGTCCATTTCCCGTGAGTTTAACCATCGCACCACGCGCTTCCTATGTACACTTTATATGGCTCTAGTTGGAGGTGCATGGTTTTTAACATATGGGTGCTAGAAGCAGTGCCTGAGGGTAAACCGCCAATACACATGAAGCTAATAAAAATTATTTCTACCAGTTTATTAATACACATGAAATTAATGAAAATTATTTTTAAACAAATCGTATAAATCTTATTATAATGGAGATTGAATGTGTTTCTGTCTGTAACCGAAACTATATTACTACTCAAGTCACAATTCCCTTAATTATTTACGTCAAATTCTCCATGATTTCATTCTTTTAAACCTTCAGTTATTAATAAAAATTGTTTTACATTATTAATACTGTTGACCATATCTACGTACTAATAACATGCAATTGTATTTATATATACAACAAAATAGCGGTTTACAGTTTGAACGAGAAGGCTAATTTGCATATTGATATTTAAAATTTTATTTTAATAAATATGTGCTTGGTATTATTGATTTCTAATTGTTTGGTTTTATCTTAAGAAATATAAACAAAAATCTCGTGGATAAATCTTAAAAGAAATTTATTTACAAGAAGAAATAACTGTAATATTATCCTTTACTTCCTATTTTAACTAAATAGTTAAATTAGGAAATTTTACCAATGAAAGAGGGGAGTAATGGAAAATGATGGAATAGTTAGTTTCAAAGTTGTTCTATTTTTCGATTATACCCCCTCTGTTGCAGATCTTTTTATCTGCATTCTTATTCAGTTTCATTAGCCTTTCTAATTTAATATGATATTTTATTATATCAAAACTTAAATACTTGCACCCGGAGGGTGTATATATTTGCTAGTATATATATATAAATATATATATATATATATATGAAAGCGTGTGGGGTAATGGTTATTGTTGTAGGAAATAGACACAGCGAGACGAGTTCAAATCCTAGATGTGGCTGATTGCATTTCATATAGCGCTAATACTCTTGGGAATGGTATGCATTAAACTATTCACTCTCCAGCTATGGGTAAATAGTAGGGCAGACTGGGTTCTTTCATCTTGGTTAGGCAACCAGTCTAGAAGAAAAACTTTGAATTCAAACCTGTTAAACTCCACTTGAGAAATTGACCTTGTGTCACATCCTACTCGTGCGGAGAAGTTGTGTGTATATATATATATATATATATATATAAACAAAATTTGTCATTAATTAACCCAGTCGAGGTTGATATGCCATTAAACCAAACAACTAACCAACCACCATAATGAGCAGTGATGCTGATAGCTTTTTGATTTAGTATATCTTAGGATGCAGATATTTACTTTGAATGAGTCCCCGGGAAAATTTATGGGTCCCAAATAAAGCCTTCAAACTCCTACCTTGTAAGCTATCCTGTGTAATTCATTTCTAAGAAACTATTGAAATGTATTTACAGTTAGCTTGAAATGGTGAGGGAAGAAAAAAGAAAAACACTGGGATGCATGGATAAGATTTTACTGCGTCCTTTTAGATTTTTGTGTGTCAGGGACACAGGATGCGTACCTATCAGCTGTCTAACTCCTACCTAGTAACCTATCCTGCGTAATTCGTTTCTAAGAAACTATTGAAATGTATTTACAGTTAGCTTGAAATGGTCAGGGAAGAAAAAAGAAAAACACTGGGATGCATGGATATGATTCTACTGTGTCCTTTTAGATTTTTGTGCATCAGGGACGCAGGATGCATCTCTGCCCACGACATTCTCTTGCCATCAATCCCTATCAGTCCTGGCGATTCCTCCGCACGGCATCCAGTGTCTGTACATAGCTGATGAATTATTAAAGATTCAGTACTACTTGAATTGAAACAATGTTACATATTTTGATGCCTTTTAAATGTGGATATTTGTGTTTAATTGCAGTGATGCTGATAGCTTTTTGATTTAGTGAGTCCTGGGATGCACATATTTGCTTTGAGTGAGTCCCTGGGAAAATTTATGGATCCCAACTAAAACCGTCTAATTCTTACCTTATAAACTATCCTGTGTAATTCGTTTATAAAAAACTATTGAAATGTATTTACAGTTAGTTTGAAAATGTCATGGAAGAAAAAAGAAAAACACTGGGATGCATGGATATGATTCTACTGTGTCCTTTTAGATTTTTGTGCATCAGGGACGCAGGATGCATACCTATTATCATCTCTGGATGAGCATTGAAATTGTTAGTCCATTAGTTATTTAATTAGTTATTTGGTCTGCGTTATGTTGTTCTACACAACCTGCTTTATCTTTGAGTTGATACTAACACAGTGTTATGCTAGATGCATTCATTGCACGGTTAGATTTTCCTCACTTTACTTGTCACATCATAAAAACTAATCTGTGAAACAAAAAAGAAAATAATTATGTGCCTAAATTATCTTTCATTTTGGTTTCACAGATTAATGATCGCAAGAACTGGCCCAGATGTTCGCTATGTGACCAAATATTCAAGTCCCCTCGGAAATATGTCCATCATTTGAGCTCTGCTCAGCATAAAGAGGTGGGTTGACTTGGAAAGATCTATGAAACTTGCTCTTTCAAATTGCAATCACTCTCCTCTAATAACAATTAAATTTTTATAATTACTAAATTAAATTTAATTTAAAAGTACACTTATATATATATAAAAGTGTGTGTGTAGTATAGTGAGAAATTTGAAAAAACACAGGTTTAAATAAAAATGAGTGGTAAGTTTATTAACCAACGCTGCAGTGTTTCAATCTGTTTAGTAGATCTTCTTCAGGGCTTTTGTTTTAAGGAAAATAAATTTATCACAGATAATGAGATTGTGATAAATCTGTGATAAATTTATTTTCCTTAAAACAAAAGCCCTGAAGAAGATCTACTAAACAGATTGAAACACTGCAGTGTTGGCTAATAAACTTACCACTCATTTTATTTAAACCTGTGTTTTTTTTCAAATTTTTCACTATACTTCCATTTCTCTTCACACACATATATATATATATATATATATATATATATACATGATATGAAAAGCACAGATGTTGTTTTAACTGAATTTATTTCAACTTAATATAGCTGATATTGCAATATTTCGATACAAAAAAACAGTTGAACCTAATGATGAACACGACACATGCTTTTAAAAATTTCTAGTTTAACTCTTAACATCCTATACCACCTCATTCCACCCGTCCGGAAGTCATTTATTTTCCTAATCTACCCCAAATGAGAGCTTTTGTTTAAATGTAATATTAAACATATTTAGCAGTCTTTGATTTACGGGAAATAATAGGTAACTTTAAATGAAAAGACCATTTTTAGTCATTTATTGATAAATCCTTATAGGAATGGGGCTCTGGACTTGGAAAATTCTCAACAGGATGTTAAGAGTTAAATTTAAAATATTCTCTTTTTTTTTTCTCTCTCTCTCTTAAAGAATCTGGTAGAAAACAATCACATCATAAAACGGTCACAATTTTCTTTCTATCAATATGCTCTGAAGAAGGGTTTTTGGGGGGGGGTTTTGGGGGTTTTTTTTTTTTTAATATTGAAATATTGGCAATGTAAAGCTGAAGAAATAAATTCAGTTAAACATCTGTTTTTTCATATCATCTTATCTATATATTACCTGTCGGATTCATTTCCTTACTTTTACATATATATAGGTAATTTATGAGGAAGTGCGTCCCGGTCTCCTGCCTCAAGAGTTGCTGCCCGGTGACTATTAAAATAACAACCCAGCTCAGTCTATTCAAAACTATCCATCTATCTATCTATCTCAATTTGTTCATATTTATCTATATTACTTTAAACACTAAGATTTTTTTTATTCTTGTTTGTTTAATGTCTTGTTTTTAGTTTAAATAAACAAGAATTACAACAAAAAAAAGCGACCCCCCCCCAATACATTTACTTGTCGAAAATATCTATATTTCGTATCTATCTATATTATTTTGTTTATTATCTATCTATCTCAGTCTATTCAAAACTATATATCCATCTTCATATCTAAATAAGAATTACAACAAATTACGATAAATAAACAAGAATTACGACGAGCTGGGGTTGTTATTTTGATAGTCACCGGGTAGCGGTTTTTGAGGCGGGAGACCGGGACGCACTTCCTCATAAATTACCTATATATATATATATGAAAAATGAATAAGAGTTAAAAATAAGGATGATTTATTGATAAGGGTAAAAACAAAAATTATCTGCTGATGAAAGGGTTAATAGTGGGTCTGCCTCCTAAATAGTCTCTTTCTTTTCTTTTTCTTTTTTTTTTTTTTTTGACCTACTCAGTCTGGAAAATATTTTTATTAAGTTTTTCAGTGCTGGATCTGATTTGTCATAAAATTAATTTGCTGTATTCTTTGATGTCTGGGAACATATGAAAGCAGAAAGAAAATGACTGTTTTCATCTTGAAGATGAAAAGGTTCACACAGAAATTTGACACTTTTGATCTTCCAAGATAAAAACGGTCATTTCCATTAGCAATTCAAGGAACATAATGAGGGCTTTGTTTCATTAGTACTGGGAAAGTACTAAGCAATCGATTCTCCCTAACGCAAAAACTAATGTATTAATTCATATGTAATACCCTGTCATGTAGATTCGTCGAAATCCTATTCTGAATTGGCAAATTCTTATATGGTCAAAAAAAATAAAAAACAAGCATTTTTAGAATTGTTATATATACTAGCAAATATATGCACCCTCCGGGTGCAAGTATTTAAGTTTTAATATAATAAAATATCATATTAAATTAGAAAGGCCAATGAAACTGAATAAGAATTCAGATAAAACTATTTGGAACAGAGGGGGTATGATTAAAAAATAGAACAACTTTGAAACTAACTCTTCCATCATTTTCCCTTACTCCCCTCTTTCATTGGTAAATTTTCCTAATTTAACTATTTAGTTAAAATTGGAAGTAAAGAATAATATTACAGTTATTTCTTCTTGGTAATGGATTTCTTTTAAGATTTATTGAAGAGATTTTTGCTCATATTCAATAAGATAAAACTAAACAATTAGAAATCAATAATATTAAGCATATATTTATTAATATCAAATGTTTAAGATTAATATGCAAATTAGCCTTCCAATTCACACTGTAATCCGCTATTTTGTTGTATATATAAATACAATTGCATATTATTAGTATGTAGATATGGTCAACAGTCTTAATGATGTAAAACAATTTTATTAATAATTGAGGTTTAAATAAAAATAAAATCATGGAGAATGTGATGTAAATAACAAAGGGAATTATGACTTGAATAGTAATATAGTTTCGGTTACAGACAGAAAAACACACAATCTCCATTATAATAAGATATATATATATATATATATATAATAGCGCTAATACCCTTGGGAAAGGTATGAATCCATATATTCTCCCTCCAGCTGTGGGTTAAATAGTAGGGCAGACTGGGCCCTTCAGCATTGGGTAGGTAACCAGTCTAGGAGAGGGATAACTCTGAATTCAAAATTCCTGAGGTAGGTCGTTGATTGGGTTTGTGGCAACCCTTGATGCACCAATTCTTTCCTATCGACTGTGCCAAAAAGTGTGGATGGTCCAACACAAACCTTCACCACTATAAACAAATCCCTGTGTGGATGTTCATTGTGTGTATGAACCCTCATACGTCGAAAATCAACGAGAGAGTCCATTTTATATATATATATATAATATATATATAGATGAGAGGTATCCAACATTTGGTAGTGAGGGATGATTCTATATGTGATTTCTAAGACACACTGTATTAATATTGTATGATCCAGTATGTATAAATACAGCGAATCTTTAAATCACCAAAGAGAGCTCAATATATAATAAACTTTTTAGATTATATACAGAGCAATATTCAAATCTTCCATCTGATGAGACTTGATTTTGGGGAGCTATATTAAATCAACTTAGGCCCAATTTTGGTCGAAATAAATTTATTATGGAATTACGGTGTTGAGTTTTTCCTTCCTTCCTTTCTAATATATATATATATATATATATATATTTGAATAAAAGGCCTTAAATACCATGGGTATCGTGGTTATGGACCATTTCCACTCGCGAGTATGCTCACGAGCTTCTTCAGACACAGAAAATATATCAGTGGTCTGAAGAAGCTCGTGAACATACTCGCGAGTGGAAATGGTCCATAACCACGATACCCATGGTATTTAAGGCCTTTTATTCCCAAATAACTTTGCTCTGTTTACAATAATTAAACATTGAGCTCTCATACGGGACCTGAACTCTACAACAAACTACTGGTAGAGAATTAGGACCCACCTAGAATCACCTTGTACCAAGAAACTTGGTACCTTGGTACCGCACCAAAGTATGTATATATATATATATATATATATATATATATATGCTCTCAAAACCTGGTAGAGCTCTCTAGAGGGGACTTTAACAAACTTTCACTGCTTAGTGTAAGGCAATACCCATCTGTGGTATACAGACTTGAGTTCAATGGTTATTGTAACATACATCTACGGATGTATGTATTTATCAGTTAAATATTCCCCTCTTACTGACAGCTACCGACAACTGAGAACTAAGGAGTCGGACTGTTGAAAATTCAGTCGGGTTTCGTTTCTGGCTAGAAGTAACTGTTAAGTCTAGCCACACTGATGAGATGTAAACATTGAAACACTGTGTCTGTTGAGATATATAATAAATAAGTAATCCACAGACACGTGTTTCGAAGTATCACTTCTCATCAGTGTGGTTATACATTTTAACAGCTACCCCTGGCCGGGTTTGAGACCCGAATGAACTTTCGTTCGCCAATCCTCTTACCCGTACGGCCAGAGGCAGCTGTCAAATATAGGAGAATATTTAATCGCTACATTTCTAAGCGGAAATGAATTCCCTAAGGCCTCAAACATTTGTAAACAAAACGAGGTTTAGCTACACGCCAGTTTTCGGTGAATACGCAGTTAAATCCCTATTTAAAGTACCTGACCAAAGTGGGAGCATATATATATATATATATATATATATATATATATATATACACACACACACACACACACATACACACCCCTCAGCAGGATGTGAGACAATGTCAGTTTCTTAAGCTGAGTTTGACATGTTTGAATTCAGTTTTTCTTCTAGGTGGAGGGAGAATAGTTAGATTCATACCTTTCCCAAGAGTATTAGTACTATGTGAAATGCAAACAGCGTTGTCAAGGACAATTGTGTCCATTTATTCCCTACAACAATAACCCTTACACCACGGGCACTTCCACAAAAATATATATCACCTTTTAGGAAGCGCGTGGTGTAATGGATAAAGTCATGGGAAATGGACTCGTCACCACGAGTTCAAATCCTGGACATGGTAACTGCATTTCACTTAGCGCTAATACGCTTGGGAAAGGTATGAATTCTACTCTCCCTCCAGCTATGGGTAAATAGTAGGGCAGACTGGGCTCTTTAACCTAGGAGAAGGAAAACTCTTAATTCAAACCTGTTAAACTCCGCTTAAGAAATTGACCTTGTGTCACATTCTACTCATGCAGAGGGGTTGGTAAATATATATATATATATAATATATATATATAATCACCTTTTAGCACTTTTAGAGGGTCCAGTTTAGCTCAGTTAGTAGAGCATCCTCCTCTGAACCACAAGCTTCCGGGTTCAATACTGGCCCTTGCCAACTCAGCACATGAGTAGCATGGATCTGTGCAGTAAATTGGGGAGGTGATGACCTCTGATGCATAAACAATCTCCTTGGTCTAGTGCTAGTGAAAAGGGGATAGACTCCCTCACTGCCTACTTATTTTCTTTCTTTCTTCTTTTTGTAGCACTTTTAATATTGTATATACTCTTGTAATTAACTACTTTTTCAGACTGATTTTTCACCACAAAAACAAAGGGTTTATTAAATGAGATGCATTTTTTTTTTTTTTTTTTTTTTTTTTTTTTGGTCGTTAAAAATTAGGGGTTCAAGCGTCCGACTATGAAGCACAAGGTTCTGCGTTCAATACTGGCCCTCGCCATCTCAGCATATGAGCAGCACAGAGATCTGTGTGGTAAAGTGAGGAGCTGGTGGTAGGTGTGGCGCTCCACCTCAGATGCCAAAACCATCTCCTTGGTCTAACGTCAGTGAAAAGGAGATAGACTCCCTCGCTGTCTGGCTGATACAGACTTTAGCCCACCCTGACGACTTTACTTACTTATAGGAAGTGAAATTCAAACCGCCTTGTCCAGGATTTGAACTCAGGTTGCCATGTTTATTTACTACTTCAATTATCCTTACACCAGTGGAGATGAGGATAATAAAAAGAGAAAAAAAATTAAGATAAAAAGAGGATAGTAAAAATTTTAAAAACTTTAAAAAAAAAAAAAATTTTTTTAATTTAAAAAAAAAAAAAAAAGTACCTTTGTTTGGTGTACTGTTACAATTTTTTTTTTTTAATTAGTTACTTTTTTTTTCTTTTTTCAGAAAAAAGGACTGAAAATTCATCCAGAATATACAGAGGTTCCTGTATATGAAGCAAACAAACCATATGGTAAATTATCATAATCAATTTGTAATATTAAAAGCTTTAAACATGTTATTTTTATCTATTTTTCCACTTAGTCATATGATATTCTATGATTTTTTTTTTCTTTCCTGAATAGACTATTTCTTGGATTTAAAATTTTCTTACATTGCACTTGTAAAGTTAATATTTATACGATTTGTAGGTAGGCAATGCCTGATCATAACATTTCTTGCTTCATATTTTTTTCATGAAATTTTATGACAAATATAAACTAAGTTGATTCCAGCATTAAACCTGAAATCAGACGTGATGCCATAATTAGATGCATTGTTTCAAAGTTACCCAAAAATTGCTCTAATTACTACTCACAGTAAAATTAGTGTTTTAATTGTTTAATGGCATATCAACCCTTCTGGGTTATTTAATGCCAAATCTTTTTTTATTTTTACAACTTCATATGTATTAATAAATACTGATGGTTAACCCTCAGCCACCAACTTCTAGCACCCATATGATGAAATGGAGTGAGTGTTTACCCTGACCATATTCATCAAATTGCTCTTATGGCAACTGACCTTATAAACGCTCATAAGGTCATTAATCATCTTAACAACAGCAACCATGAGCACCTTTTTGATCTCCATCTTTCTAACACGCATGAAAACAGCACTGCTCACGTGACTTTCGGAAACATTTTTTCACGCTCAGAGTTGCGGAGACATGGAATAAACTGCCTGCTTCTGTTGTAGGCTGACGAAGCACTGAGTCTTTCAAAGCCTCCATGCTTCCTGTAGTCCGCCGACACTATACCTGATGCCACTCTCCACATACATATGCACACACGCGCACACATACATACATATTACTACTGTAAACTGTTTATGTTCCTAACACTAATACATTATTCTGTGTACTTGACATGAGACTTTGATGAGTTGTGGTGCACCTGAGCACTGTACACAATAAATTTCATTATTATTATTATTATTATTATTATTATTATTATATAGTTGCTAGAGCTTGACCTGACCAACTGATTGGTTGGATGGGGCTTCTCTGACCACCCGTCTGCCCAAAGTGGAGTGTTGCATGCCACAGGACCACTTAGTACACAGGTGACAGACTGCTCAGCCACCACAATCCTGTCTTCAGGCATTACAGGTTGAAAATCATGGCTAACAGATGGTCCCTACAGCCCAAGCCAACAGAATGGCAGTGCTTCATAAACTGTGACTACATTAGAAAAATTTCATTTTTTTAGGGTTTTTTTTTTTTTTAAATCTTGTTAAAATTGGTTTAATTAACTTTAAGACTTTGTTTATGGCAGAAAAATGCTTGATTAATTTGGAGTAATTCTTATCCTTTTTTTTTTTTTTTTTTTTTTTTTCAATTTTTTTTATTTTTCAGGTCAGAATTATATAATTCCTGTGTCAGGCTATTTCTGTAAATTATGTCACAAATTTTATAACAATGAAAATGCTGCAAAAAATACCCATTGCCAATCGAAAGCCCATTTTGAAAAATTTGAGGTAAGACATTGTCAGTTTTCAAATTGAACTTAGCATATCATCTATAACATTTTGAGAAACGATATTTTTTAAAAAGTTTTTTTTATTAACTTACAGAATATTACAACTGTTCTTTAAAAAGAATTTTTTAGTTAATTAAAAATTTATCATCCCATAACTGTATATAACATGCACTACTAATTTTAGTGCACTCATACGCTGAGTTGGCGAGGACCAGTATCGAACTAGGAACCTTGTGGTTTTTAGCCGAACGCTCTACCGACTGAGCTAACCCGGAGATATAACTTATTTTAGCCATCCTGTCTTGAATACAGTGAAGCTGTAGCCAGAAAAAAAAGTTAATTATATAGTTCTAATGAAATAATACGTACCTTTTTGGGGGGGCTGAAAAATAGTGCATCTTATACACAAGTGTATGAGTAGCACATGGATCTGTGCGGTAAAGTAAGGAGCTGATGGTAGATGTGGCGCTCCACCTCAGACGCAAAAACAATCTCCTTGGTCTAGCGCTAGTGAAAAGGGGATAGACTCCCTCACTGATTGGCTGATACCAACGTTAGGCCACCCCGACGACTTTACTTTATTTTGAATTTTAAATATGTACTTGATTATAAATAGTCTTTTGCTCTTCAAGTTTATGATTAACTCTTAATGTTCTATACTACCTCATTCCACCCGGCTGTCACATTCATTTTCCTAATCCACCCCAAATGATAGCCTTTGTTTAAATGTAATATTAAACATATTTAGAAGTCTTTAATTTAAGGGAAATACCTCGGGTTAACTTTAAATGAAAAGGATAATTTTTAGCCATTTTTTAAATAAATCCTTATAGGAATGGGGCCATGGAATTCTTAACAGGATGCTAAGAGTTAATAATGTTCCAGATATACAGGGTATCCATAAAGTCTCTTTACAATTTAAAAAATGAACCGACAGATACGTGGAAATTATTACAAAATGAAGAGTTTATTTGCCTAATTTGATACACCTTTACATGGACACTATTAGTTGCATGAAGCAAAATGATCTTCATACAATGACTGCTATTTACACAGGATTCCATCCTTAAGCATCACGTGTCATATAGAAGCATGAATATCATTAAGTACAGCTGTTAATAATCTTCATACAATGACTGCTATTTACACAGTAGCATTGCAACCAACAAAGCCTTCATCAGATGATGACTCTGGGTTCAGGCATGATTTCGGGGCTGAAGCATCATTACCACTAACCCAGAGCACCCCAGCAGTATCTCACGATACTACCAGACTTTGTCGGTTTGATGTCACAATATAGGACTGCCATATCCACGCTGATGTGGTTAGAGCTTTCTTCTGAATCTTTTTTTTTTTTTTAATCCCCGGCATCCGACTTCAATGGGAAATACATTTGTTATCCATCCATTTCTGACACATTGTTCACGTAAGTCTTTTTTTTTTTTTTTTTTTGTAAGACTGTACTCGATTTCTTGTCATGTTCGCAGTAGCATAGCCTCATCAATAGTCACAGTGGAATTAGTGATTTTTTTGCTTTAGGTAATGTCCCACATCTTTGCTCTTTTGTACGGTATCTTTAGCATAACCCTACAGAAAGAAGTCCAAGGGAGTGATATCTGGAAAACGAGATAAAGAGACCTTATGGACAATTTGTATATCAATCATGTTTCTCTTTGTAACTGATTTTATTGAGAAAATATTTCAATTAAATCCTACTTAACGGACACAAATTCCACCATTGTATGTCACCCCACCGAAAGAAGAAAAAAAATACTAAAAATCAAGGAATTAATTGAATGTAATGAAAGTTTCAGTGTTGATACATTAATGAATAAACAATATAATACACCAGTTATTTTATTTAAAAACTTTTACATTTTTTAAGGTCAATTAACTTTGAACCATGTATGTTTGTGAATCTGTGTAACGCCTCAAAGATACTGGTTCAAAGTTAACTGACATGAAAAATGTAAGAGTTTTCAAATAAAATAACTGGTGCATTATATTGTTTATTCATTAATTATCAACACTGAAAATTTCATTAAATTCGGTTAATTCCTTGATTTTTAGTATTTTTCTTTCGGCAGGGTGACATACGATGGTGGAATTTATGTCCGTTAAGTAGGATTTAACCAATTTTTCTCAATATGGAATTGCTATGGATTCAAAAACAATTGTCACTATTTTTAAATAATTAATTCTGCTTAATTTAGATACTTTCTTATAATGATTTTTTTATATATATCTTTTTATTTTATTTTATTTATTTTTTTTTTTTTTTTTCAGAATATTGTCCGAGAAAAGATTGAAGCGAAAAAGAAAGCGGAGGCTGCTGAATCTGAGGATCTAAAAGAAAGTGAAGAAAACCAATTGCTTGAAGATGAAACGGAAATGAATAAAGTGAATTATTCCGAAGAAAACTGTGAAGCAGACGATGATGGACCAATGAAAGATGAGGGTGGTGATGATCAATCCTATCTTTTGAAATCAGATATGCAAGCTGATTTAGAAGATGATTTGGATACATTGGTACTCGATGATCAAAACGAAGGTGAAGATGAACTCTACGACCGTGAGAATGAGGAAAGCGAGGCAGAGGCGGAGGAGGAGGCGGAGGAGGAGATGCTGACTGATGAGAATAGTAGCCATAATTTAATTGAGAAAGCGGCAGTTGATGCAAAGGATGCAGCCAATGAAGACACAGAGGAAGAGGAAGACCAACAGCAGCAGCAACAGCAACAGAAACAGAAGAAGAGGAGGCAGAGGCAGAGGAGGAGGAACAAGAGCAGCAGCAGCAGCCACAGCAGCAGCAGCCACAAATTGTTGAACCAGAAGAAAAGAGCTTTGATTCTCCCAGTGAAGGAGAAGAGAAAGAGCAAACAACAAAAGGCCGAAGTCGAAGCCGTGGTAGAGGGCGGGGTCGAGGGAGAGGAAAGAAATGAACATTAAGCGCAGATACGCTTCTCACCTCTTCAATTTATTAACATGCAGAAACATCAGACATTTAGCATATATATATATATATATATATATATATATATATATATATATATAATTTTTTTTTTTTCTATTGATTTCTACTTTCTTTGATAACTTTCAGAAAAAAAGGATCTTGTACCTCAGTTTTTGAATACATTAATTTTTATTATGGAGGGTGGGGGCCTTTCTTTTTTTTCCTTTTTTTTTCTTTCTTTTTCTTTCTTTTTTCTTTTCTTTTTTTTTTTTCTTCTTAAAATCAACTTCATATTAATTGATTTTTTTTTGTTAGTGTCTTGCTCATTTTTATTTTTAAATTTTTATTTTATTTTATTTTTTTTAATATATTTATTTATAATTTTTCCAAAGTATGTATATATATTTTTTTTATCTTGCGTAAGGGATTTTTTTTTGTTGTTTTTTTTTTTAAATCTACTCGAATCATAACATATCAGTGTTTAATTTTGAACTTTCCTTTTAATATCAAAACATCAAAATGAAAAAAACAAAGAACTATTAATTTTGGTTGTAAAAAATAAAATTAAAAAAAAAAAAAAAAAAGAAAGAAAAAAATGAGATGATTTTGCAGCATCCCACCCCCCCACCTCTAAATAATCACAGTAAACCAAATTGGAGTCTTTTATTTGTGCATGCTTTGCTATCAGAACATTTTGTGATAAATCTTAGTCTGAAAACAAAGCATATTGCACAAATTGTATGAAGAGGAGGAGGAAGAGTTGTTGAATTGAGTCTTCTTTTTTTTTTTTTTTTCTCTTTCCTCCTCTCTTAATTTTTTTTTTTTCTCAAACCAATCAAATTTTAGAATCATGTGAAATTTTTAAATGTTTACATAAATATCTTATTTGTTTATTGCACATAATTGAAGCACCAAGGTCTGACTTAACAGTATACACATCCCATTCTAAGATTATGGAGACGTCACCTTTATCCCCCCACCCCCACACTTTATGGAGTCACCTGTCATCTGAAGTGTGTACCTGTCTGCATACATAATAGTGTGCGTGTGGATATATATATATATATATATATATATATATATATGAAATTTAACATTTTTGAAAAAACAAATGATGTTATAAAAATGTTAAATTTCATACTGTTGGATTAATTTCCATCTATTTTTATATATATATATATAGGGCCGGGTTAGCTTAGTCAGTAGAGCGTTCGGCTAGAAACCTTGTGGTTCCTAGTTCGATACCGGTCCTCGCCGACTCAGCGTATAAGTAGCACAGGTATCTGTGCAGTAAAGTAAGGAGCTGATGGTAGGTGTGGCGCTCTACCTCAGACGCTAAGATAATCTCCTTGGTCTAGCGCTAGTGAAAAGGGGATAGACTCACACGCTGATTGGCTGATACCGACATTAGGCCGCCCCGACTATATATATATATATATATATATATATATCCAACCCTCTGCATGAGCAGAATACAGCACAAGCTTCTTTTTTTTTTTTAAAGCAGAGTTTTAACAAGTTTTCCTTCTCCTAGACTGGTTGCCAAACCAAGTTTAAGGAGCCCAGGCTGCCCTACTATTTACCCATATCTGGAGGGAGAATAGTTGGATGCACACCTTTCCCAAGGCTCTATGTGAATGCAAACGGTCTCGTACAGGATTTGAACTCTGATAGCTGAGTCCGCTTCTGATGATAATTGTTACATGACGAGCGCCTGATTGTGTGTATGGATGTGCACGTGCGTTAGGGGATTTTGTTTTTCAGTTTTTTGTTTTTTTTGCTTTTTGCTTTTTGTTTTATCTAAATGGTTCAAATTTTTTGTCTAAGGCTCTTTTTCCAATCTGTGATCTGATCGTAACTTAACAATTAGATATTTGCTATTATTATTAATATTATTATCATTACTGTTTTATTTTATTTATTTATTTATTTTTTTTTTAATTTTCTCTTTCATCTTTCTGGAATTATTGGATCAGCTCTTTTGCAAATGACATTGAAGATTATAGTTAGTAAAGATTTTTGAATCTTCTTCATCTTTTGTCTCCTTATGTCTTGTGGCTTGAAATCTAAGGTGCATTTTGTTCACTTGTTAGTTTAGACCCTTTGAAAAATAAAAAATAAAAACCTTTACACACCTTTTTAGCATGTAGAAACAATGATAACAAACTTGACACTAACAGATAAGACGAGAGAACGGGATGGGTTTATTATAGTGTAATTTAGGCTTCTGCGATAACCAGGTTTCCCCCAAGTCAAAAAGGCGGGGGGGTGAGTTTGAGTCTCACCTAGAGCTTATCCTTTATTATTGTTTCGAATCTGTGCTGTTTCCTCACTGTTATAGAAATAACGACCCGAGTGAGTTGGGATAAAAAATAAAGAAAATGACAATTTTAAAAGATGAAAGAAAATACTAGTCAAAGTTAATAATAATGATTGTTTGTTTTTTTTTGTTTTTTTTTGTTTGTTTTTTTTTCCCCCCCGCTTTTTGGGCATTGGAATATAAAACTCGTCAGTGTTTTTGTTGATATTATTTTGTATAACATAAACACCACTGTTTTGATATCAAATGCATTGTCGAAATGGATTTTTGAAAATTTCTGCTATAACACTTCACTTCAGTTACAGAACTGAGTCACTGTAGATCTGCTTGAATTATATTTCAATAGTAGTGCGTGATAAATGCTCAATAAGACATTTTAAATCCTTCCTTTGACTTGTGGGGCCCGCCCCCTTCCTTTGGCTTGTGGCCCCTCCTTCCTTTGGCTCCTGGCTAAAAAAAAAAAGTTGCTGGAAATGTAAAATGTTGTAATCTGTTATTTAACAACCTTACAGACTGTTGAATAACAAATTGCAACATTTTCTAGGCAATGGTGATATAGAAATGGGTATTCTGTAGACAGATTTCAGGCTCGCCAGGTATACATACTTCTAGGTAGTGGCCTAAATACCAACTGCCCTGGTCTATCTATTTCTATAGAGTGGCATAAATATCAGCTGTTTTCTTTTTGAAAGTCAAAAAAGCTGGGGTGGTGGGGGATTGTTATCAATCTACTTTCACTTTCACTTCTTTTCATTATTTTTTAGAACTACAATCATTGTTTTTAGTTTTAGTTTGTTTTTTTTAATGATTCTAATGCTTATTTCTGATTCTGATGTATATTGAATTGCATCGTGAAAGTTTAAGTTACAGAGCAGAAAGTGAGATAGATCTTTTTATTTTTGTTTGTTGCTTATTTATTCTATAAGTATTCTTTTTTTTCTTTTTTTTTCTTTTTTTATATACATGTTGCTTATGCATATCACAATCATAAACTGAGTCTTATCAAAGCTTGAAAAGAAAAAACAGACTAGAACAAGCACATCCTCAAAATAATGAAAATTGTTGAACAATTTATAATAATTAATATGGATAATCAGTGATGCTGATAGCTTTTTGATTTAGTGCTTCCTGAGACACAGATATTTGCTTTGAATGAGTCCCTAGAACATTTGATGGGTCCCAACTAATCTTTCTTAATATATTGTAGGTTTTTTTTATTCATGATCTGGGGAAACAACTAAAGCTGTCTAACCCCTACCTTGTAACCTATCCTGTGTAATTCATTTATAAGAAACTATTGAAATGTATTTCCAGTTAGCTTGAAATGGTGGAGGAAGAAAAAAGAAAAACACTGGGTATTATGGATATGATGTGTCTTTTTAGATTTTTATGTGTCAGGGATGCAGGATGTGTCCCTATCAGTAGCTCTGGATAATGGATAAAAATGATGCTATTTTCAATAGAGTTTTAACAAAACCAATATCGGTGATTATGTTAAAATAATAACCCACAAGCTTTAACAAAATAATTCTCTCAACCAAATTTTTAATTATCTGTTGGTATAACAGCTTGAAATCATTGACACAGAAATTTAAATTCATAGAAAGAAAGAAAAAAAAAAAGGAAAAACATACCTCTAAAAGAAGTCATAAGAGGGTTCATATTCACCAAGAAAATCTTCTTTTTTATGTGATAACAAATTCAATTTTTTTTATGTCAGATAATCTGAGAAAGATTAAAATATTATCATCTAACATAAGAGTATTTTCTTTTGTCCAAGATGTGCATATTGGGCATTTATCATGTACAGTTACCCATCTATTTTACTTTTCTTATCTAGCATTGTACCTTTTCTTTTTATTTATACAATCATATAGATTTTGGGGGTACTGTCAGGGGTCTAGACATACTTGCAAGAAGAAAAAATGGACCCGTATAAAATTTTATACTTGCGTTAGCCAAAAAGTTTTTGTGCCTAAAAAAAAAAAAATTGGTATATATGATAATTTTTCTTTTTAACTTTGATATCATTTAATTTTAAATTCTTTTGTCAAATTTTACAAAACAGATTATGAATTAATTCTATTAAGAATCTAATAATTTGATATAAAAATTATTAATTTTAATATAATAATTCATTTTAATAAAAATGCTCTGTCATATGGGCTATGAATAAAAATGATGCATTTTGTTTTTGTATATAAAAACATTTTCAAAATAAATAAATCATTCTAAAAAACAAAAGAAATTAAACTATGTCCGTTGGTTCATTTTTTAAAAAATTCTTTTTTAGGTATGGAAATTTTGCAGCTAACAAAAAAGGGATTTTTAAAATTTTAAAAAAAAAAATTTTTTTTTAGTAGTATTACTAGATCCCTGTGTTCTAGTTGTACCAGTTTCTTTCTTTTATTTCTTTTTTTTATTTTTTCTTTATTTTATTTTTTTTTATTACCTGATTCTTCTTACCTGTCTCTTTTGGATATGGAAACTAATTTAATTATTCTATAATTTTTTTTCTGGTACAGTGAAACACTTGGCCTTACATAATTTGGAAAAATAGTCTTTTATTCTTAATTGTAATTTTTAATGTATAGTTAATATGGTGCTCAACTCAGAATTCTTCTTAGTTTTAACTTGGTATTTTTCATTGTACTTAATTGAAAACAAAAAAGCTTGTAAAATTGCTTGGTATCTGTGATGTTTCTATTTTTAAGTTATCCTAAATAGTAATCATGGTGATGTAATTCTTATAGTTAATATATCTCTTAGATTTTTTTTTTTTCTTCTATGGTGTCCTTGTAATGAAAAAAAAAAACCTTTGTAGTGTCTTGAATATATAAACTGCTAAATTTGCCACTCCATTTCATATGTGCCATGCTAGGTATTTCCACAGCTGCCTAATGTTTGGGTGTGGCCACCTGGACCTCTGACCACACACGTCTCCAGTGACCAAAAACAACATCAAGGAATAAGAACGAGAGAGAGGAGAGGACAGCTTTTACATTTAAAGAAAAAAGAAGAAAAGCTGGGTGATTACTATTTACTGTCCAGGTAAATTAAATTAACATGGACAATAGAATAAACAAAGAAGAAAAAATATATATATATACAAACGATAATTTTGCATTTTATTTTTTTAAGCACTGAAAAAAGAAAGAAAAAAAATGGTATTTTTTTTTCCTTCCCTAATTTAATTTTTCTCTCTTCTCTCTCTCTATCTCCTCCTCTTAAAAAGAAATTGAATGTTTTTTATAAATCCCGGTGCTCTGTCAGAGTGTTGTTGATGTTCCAGTTGTATTGTGTGATCGTATATATCTGATTATTATCAGCATTTAGAAAGAAAGTTTTTTTTTTTCTTTTTTTTATCTGGTAATTGTTTTTTCTTCAACATTTACTGGTTTTGCTTTGTTGGCTGGAATTCTTCTCTGAACAGCCCCTTTCTTATCTACATTTATCTGTTGTGTTTTCTCATCTTCTCCCCCAGCCCTTCTATATTTGCATCGATAATTAAGTTTCTGGACAAATAGGTTCAGATAGACATTTGTTTTCAAATAATCTGTTTTTATACAATTTGATATAAATATAAAGAATATATATTATAATATATATAGTTAAAAGAAAGGAAATGAATCCGACGGTATGAGTATATATAAAAAAGATATGAAAGCCCCACAAAATGCTGTTAAAGTGAAAACATTTTATAACTTTGCTGATCAACATGGAGTGTAAACAAGCTCTGATGACGATTTTCATAAAATCGAAATATTGTTCAATATCAGCAAAGTTATAAAATGTTTTCACTTTAACAGCATTTTGTGGTGTTTTCATATCTTTTTATATATACTCATATTATAATATATATATTATATGTATCATATATTATACAATTTAATATGAATATAAAGTTTTTATACAATTTTTTTTATATTTCATCGATAATTAAGTTTCTGGACAAATAGGTTCAAATGGGCATTTGTTTTCAAACAATCTAATATGAATATAAAGAATATATATTATATATACTAGATATCAATTACAACAAGTAATTATTTATCAAGCCCGGTTTTGTTAAAACCAGTATGCAAATTAACCACACCATATCTTATGTAAACCTTTATTTCTTAGTGATATATAAGACACATTACAGTGTTTTAAATGTACTAATAACATGGGCTGTTTTGAGGTAAATCTAACTCAGATTTTCATGTAGATATCATTAATAAATAAGATTTATTCTATTCTATGAATTAATGCTTTTGACTATGAATTGAATACATATTGATAAATATAAACAATTCCTGAGGGTATTGTGATGTAAACAGTGATGTAGTTTTGGTTACAGGCAGACACTAAATGTCCATTTTTATATATATATATATATTATACAATTTAATATAATATAGTTTTTTACAATTTTTTATATATTACCTCGATAATTAAGTTTCTGGAGAAATAGCTTCAAATGGACATTTGTTTTCAAATAATTTGTTTTTATACAGTTTAATATAGATATAAAGAATATGTTATAATACATATATATTATATATATCATATATAATACAATTCGATATAAAGTTTTTATACAATTTTTTCTATATTCCCCGATATTTAACTTTCTGGAGAAATAGCTTCAAATGGACATTAGTTTTCTTCAGCTATCATTTAGATGCAAAATGAAAACCTTTGTCTATAAATCGATTTCTTTTTGTTTTTTTCTGCAAATATTTAATTTGATTACTCTTAATTATTAAAAACAGTAAAGTTAACCCAAAGCCAAACATTTTTTTAATTTTTTTTTTTTTTTTTTTTTAGACTTTATTTTTCAAGAAAACTTTTGGGAAACAGGCCAAAACTGTTTCTTATTCCCCAATGATATCTGAAACATAAAAAATATGGTCCAAAAATGTTTGGGTTACCATGCTTTTAACTTGAACTAAATTAGTTGCAAAATGGTGTCTGATGATTGGTGTATTCTGTTGATACAAGTTTAGAAGAATGAAGCTAGTTTACATATTAGAAACCTTTTCTTTCTATCACTTTTCAAAAATTCTTGATGAATTCATCGCATCAAATTAATTGCTCTTATCATATAGGTTTTCCTTAACCCTAATACATTAACTCTTTTTATTAGATTTATATGAGCAATGACTAAATCCTGAATTTAGTCATGAATAATTTAGCATATGATGAATTTACTGGTAATAAATTTACCACAAAATGAATTTACCCACAATAGATTTACTCTACAATGAATTTACTGGTGTTAAATTTCCCATATGATGAGTTTATCACAATGAAATTACCGGACGTGCTTCTCAATTTGTGGATAATTGTTTTTGATGTCAATTTAACAATGTTACTAATTTGTTAATGTAGTTAGTTAACTTTTTAAAAACTTTTTGTATCATTTTTGTTGGTGACTTGAAATATATTTCACTTGTCTGTTGCACAAATTGTCTTAAAAAGCACAAACTCAATATCTAGAAGTTGTCTCTCTTTTTTAAAAAATATTTTTTCAATTTTCTCTCAAAAAAGCACTTAGAGCCTAGAATGCCGATAAATGCATCGTTCCATCTTTTTAGATTAAATTGGCTGATTTGGATAGGGAAACAGAAAAAGATATTTATTATTACTTTTTAAAAACAAAAATAGTTTTGCATGTTTTGTTACAGCCGAGAGTACAGTGGGTAGCTGCTTTCTCTTTTTTAAATTTTTTTTTTTTTTTTTTATGAAAGAAAGAAGAAAAAAAAGTGTGTGCATTTCTTTTTGTCTGCTTTTAGGGGCTGGGGAAGTTTTTTTTTTTTTTTCCTCCCCCTTTTTTTAAGGGGATACCTAATGTTAATAGATTTTTTGAAAAGGTGATTGCCTGCTGCTTTGGGAAGTGTCACACTCTTTTATTATTACCGAGGGGAAGTTTTAAAGTAAAGAAAATATGAAGTTGAATGTGAATTAATTATGAATTTAAAAAAAAAAAATTTTTTTTTAATCTTTTCCTCAAAACAAAAAAATGAATGAAGTTGAATGTGTTAAATTTAGAAATAGAATTTTTTAATTTTTAATATAAAAAAAAAAAATTTTTTTAAATAATTTTTTTTCTTTTAAATTATTTTTTTTTTTTTTTTTTTTTTTTTTTTTATTAATTCTTTTCCTCTACTAATTCTGATTTCCATTGCATGCATCTTATATACGAGGCTGGTTGTGATTTGGGAGAGCTGCTCCCACATGCTTAATACACACATCACTAGCATCCATATAAAATAACTAGAGCATTTCATATGTGGACTTCTCATCTATTCTGAGGTGCATTGGCTCCTTTTAAAAAAAACAAAAAAAAAAAAAAAAAACAATACTCTGTATGATTTTCATTCTGCTATGTTTATTTGCGGTTGACATTCTAAAAAAAGAAAAGAAAAAAAACAAAAAAACATTTATTCAAAATTATTTAATTTTTTCAAAATTTCAATTCCCCCCCCCCTTTTTTTTCCTGCTTCTTTTATTCGAGGCAACAGAAATGTATCCTGGCTCTTTTAAGGCTCTGATATCCAATTCCACACTTGTATTTTTATTTTTCTCTTGACAAAGACAATCAGTTGCTGTTAGAATTTATCTTGTATTATATCTAGCAGCAACATTCCATCTATTGGAAAAAAAATAAGAAAGAAAAAAATAAAAAAAAAAAATTGGGAAAAAAAAAAAAAAATATATATATATATATATATATATATATATATATATTAAAAAAAAAAAGAAAAGATAAATAAATAAAAATAAGCGGGGCCATTGATCAGCAGTGCACAAGGGCTTGGGTGTCTTTTTGGCATCAGTGAAACGTCTTCCCAATCATGGAGACAAGCACACTTTATTTTTTATTTTTTTTATTTGATTTATTTTTACTCCCCTACATTTCCCATTCTGTGAGCATTCTAAATGCATTGGCAAACAGAGCTAACACTGATTTGATAAGCTAGTTTGCTCTTTGACGATTGTTAGTTTTATATTCTGCATCGGGGGGATGTAAAAAAAGATATAAATCTCCCTTCATTATATTAATTACTTTCCCCCTGAATTGGCTTTTAAATAAGCAGTATTGGTTAATTTACACTCTTGCTTTGTTCTCCTAAATTTTTTGCCCCCCATCTCTCCTCCTCCAAACCCTTCTCTATCTCACTAGTGTGCCTATGATCCAATCGGCTCCTTTACTTTTGTGATCTCTTATGAATAATAAAATAAGTGGAATTCAGTTCCCTTGGATTCTAGCTCCATTTTAGCCAGTATAGAACAACGTTTGTTCACTGTTTATCATTGAAAAAAAAAAAAAAAATTAACCATCAAATCAATTCGAAACTTCAAGTGTTTTTTTTTTTTAAATTTATTTATTAAAATTAACGAACTGGCCGCCTTTTTCTTTCTTTTTCATTTTTTTTTTTCTTTTCTTAAATTAATTTTACAATATTTTCTCGTCTTTTTTCCCAGTGTCAATTTGAGCTTGTAGGACTTGTTTCTTCTTCTTCTTCTTCTTTCTGCTGTAATCATGCTAATCTCTCATCTTACTGCTTGGTCAGTTTAAATGTTCCATTGTCTATAGTGATCACCCATCACATTTCTAGCTTTTTCCTTCTCTTCATGTTCTCAGCAGATTTTGTCAAAACTGAGTATTTTTAAGTAACTTTGTAATCATTTTACTTGCAGTTTTGTTGGTACATTCCAACATTGTAGTCATCTAGTTGTCACAATAAACATTGCCTTACTGGGAATTGTTGCCTTTTTTTCTATTTTGATTTATTGCTTAAAAAAGACAAGCTGATTCAGAATGGTTGGGTTTTTTATGGCATGTCAAACCCTTGGGGTAATTTTATGCTGAATACTTCTATTGGTAATTTGGTATTCAAAAATGTTTAATGCCGACAAAGATTTGATATAATTTCATTTTTAATGGATAATACAATTTTGTTTATAAACTCATGTTTTCTATTTACCCATAGATGGGATCCTAACAGGTACTACCACTCCGGGTCAGAGTGGACCAGGGAGCAATGGTGATGAAAAGGTGCTCCACATTCCCCAAACCTCACCATCAGATAGAGTTTAACGTCATTCCCAGGACACGTAGACCCTCAGCCACTGCCTTCTAGCACCCATATGATAAAAAGGGGTTGGGGCTTGCCATATGGGCAATAGGGTTGGGACAATCATATAGGTGCTATGGCTTGACATGGCCAGCCGATTGATTAGAGGGGCCTCTCCAACCGCCCGTCTAGCCCAAGATAGGGTCAAAGTGGAGTATTGCATGTCATGAACTGCTCATCCACCTGGGCTCTGTCCTTAAGCATCACGGGTCGCCACCCACTGCCAACAGGTGGCCCCATTGGGGGAGTCTTACCCTTACTGCAGAGGTGCAGTCGGTGCATTCTAACGCCCCAGCCGATAGGGCAGGCTGATTCAGAGTGGGAGGTTTGAGTGGTAGTACCTGTTAGGGTTCCATCTATGAGTTGATAAACAAAATTGTATTAAGCATTAAGAATGAATTTATTTCACAACTTTGTCAGCATTAAATGACCCACCGAGGTTGATATGCCGTAAACCAAACCAAACTACAGTATGATAATTTGATTATTACAACATTTGATATGTTTCCTCACTAATATGTTATTAAAAATAAAGGAGATTAGCAGGACCTGTGGATATACCACAGTACATACGAGTTATGTCAGAACAGTTCCGGTATGTCAGAAAACTTTGATGTGAGGGGCATCGTCCACTGCAAGTTCTTGCCCCAGGGACAGACGATCAGCTGGCATGCCTACAAAGAGATACTGTGGCGTTTGCTTCGTTCAGTGTACAAGAAGAGGTGAGTGATGTCGCAGGACAACTTGTGGGTGCTTCACCATGACAACACACTGCCCGGAGTATTCCAGAATTTCTGGGCCAGAAGAACATCCTTGTGCTGGAGCAACCTCACTACTCATCTGACCTGGCACCAGGTGAGTTTTTTTTTTCCTCTTCCCCAAGCTCAAGGGGGTCATCAAGGGAACCTGTTTTGAGGATGTGCACAACATCAAAAAAGCCTGGGATGCCAGCTACAAAGAATCCTTCCAGGAGTGCATGGAAGTGAAGTAGAAAAGGATGCGAAAGTGCATTAGACTCCAGGGGGATTACTTTGAAGGGAATAACTTGTAGTTTGGATTTGAAATGAATTTTTTGGGACACCAGTCCTGGAACTTTTCTGACATACCTTGTATACCAGCTGTTTTTTTTTTTGTTTTGTTTTTTAACAATTGAGACTGAAGCTGTATTTACCGAGACTGAAAAGAAAAAAACATCAACAACAAAATATAAATCATTGATTTTCTTAAAAATAGACCTGTTAGAATTCAATTAGAGTTCCTTGCCAACTCAGTGTTTCTAAAAATATATATATATAATCTTAGAAAGGAAGGAAAAACTGAACACCGTAATTCCATAATAAATTTATTTCGACCAAAATTGGGGCCTATATAAATCTAAGTTGATTTAATATAGCTCCCCAGAATTCAGTCTCATCAGATGGTAAATCAAAATAATTTGAATTGCATAACAGAAAAATTTAAGCTAACATTAAGGATCACAGGTTGCCACCCACAGCCACCAGGTGGCTCCATTGGGGAGTCTTACCCCTCTGCAGAGGTGCATTCTAACACCTCAGCCGACAGGGCAGATAAAAAACAGGAGAGTCCCAGTGGTATTGTAAATGAGTTCAAACTCCAGTTGTGTTCTTGTGTTTCCCCCGAAAATAAGACAGGGGTTACCGTAAATCCTTGAGTATAGTCAGCCCTTGAGTTATAATATACAGGGGATTTTTAGGGGGCTGTACCTCTGAAAAAAAAATGCGTCTGAATAAACATTGCCGGACAGCAAATAGAGACTTGGACATTGCTTAGAAAATATTTTTCATTTTTAACCTCGTATATAGTACGCACTTGGGATTTTGACCTTTAAATTTTGCGGAAAAAAGCGGATTATACTAAAGGATTTACGGTATATTCATTTTCACTCCGAAATATAATACTAGGGCATATCTTAGGGAGATGTCTTATTTTTCATATATCAATAAATTACATTACAAAGAAAATTCCGAAATTTCTATCTACAATCTATATTTATTTACCATGAACATGTTCTTTTATTAAAAAAAAATCGTTTACTACAATTCATTAAAAAATAGTCATATTATTCTCTGGGATGTTATTGTTCTACAAGTCAATGGATTCCAAAGTTCTGCTGCACTCAACTAGGGCTTATCTTAAAATCATCTTGAAAAATCATGCTAGGTCTTATTTTGCAGGTAAGTCTTATTTTAAGGAAAACAATTCACTTTGGGACTAATACCCTTGGGAAAGGTATGAAACCCCTTACCTCCCCCCAGCTATGAGTTAAGTAGTATCATTACTGTTCATCTACAAAAAAAATGGCTTTAGCATGAACCATGAAGGTTGATATGCCATTAAACAAACCAAAACCATGAGAAGAAAGAAAATTATAGAAAAGCACATTCCAGTGGATATTTCTCTGCAACGTTGTAAAACACATTAGTTTGGTTTATACATATAACTTCCTTTCAATCATCCTGTCCCGAATATGGTGAGCTATGTAGCCAGAAAAAAGTTAATTATATAGTTCTCATATATTGTTACTTAGGGACTGGCAAAATGAGCCTAAAAGGCGTTTTTGACAAAATGACTTTAGCCCCCCCACCCCCCCCACCTACAGAAAATATTTACCAAAAATCAGGAATTTATCGGATTTTAATGAAATTTTCAGTGTTTATTATCAATGAATGATCTTTATAATGCATTATTTATTTTATTTCAAAACTTTCTCATTTTTTTCAGATCACTTAATTTTGACCCCCTTATGTTGGGGGCGTAAAATGTTTTTCAAGTTGGTCTTATATTGTACTAATTACAGTATAATAATGAGATAAAAGACCGAAGTTATGAATAGAAACAAAAAAAAATTTTTACAGTTGCACTTCTATGAGAAAATAAGTACCGAAAATCGAAAAATAAAATGTAAAAAAATAATAAATAATTAATTTTTTGGAGATTTCTTTTTTACTCATTTCGATAATTATTTAATTGACTATTATTTTATAAAAGAAAAAAATTATACATCGATGTTTTTTCTGCTTAAAAAGGGGAGGGGGTACATTTTCAATCGAGTTTTTCTTCAAAACTTATTACTTTTGGCACCTAAAATAAGGTTTGCATTAAGTAGATATTTATTTTTAGAATCAAAAAATATAACATTTTAAACTTAACATCGGGATTTTCATATTTTAAATTAATTTTATATATTAATTTTTCATAGCAAAAATACTAAATTAAAGTTTTGAAATAAAATAACTGATGCATTATAAAATTCATTAATTGTTAAATCAATACTGAAAATTTCATTAAAATCAGATAATTACCTGATTTTTGGTAAATTTTTTTGCAATCGCGAATGTTGCAGTAAAATTGTAAACAAGCACTTAAAACCATCGAAAAAGAGGCTGAATGGCGGATATCATTGAAATTGACTAAAACAAATGGTTTTAAATCTTTTAAAAATAAACTGCATATGTAATTATATTTTTCTTTTTTTAATGTTGGTTATTATGTTACTACTTATCGATTTAGACAAAGTTTGACCTTAAATAATAGATTTAATTATTCTTAATTCGCTTTTAAAACTCGTAGTATCCGATTTTTTTTGCTACTCCCTATTGTTATTCGTGCAGTGGGCATCATACCCAATGTTCCTTGGGCAGCTAGGTTTTTCAAATGACATTGGCACTCTCCAAAAGTCAGCAATCCTTGGAAGTGCACAAGAAAAATACTTAGTGTTTTAACTTAATACTGAGTCATGAAATACTACACCTGTAATTGACATCAGGGGCACTCATAGTGAAACGGTGATTGCTGTGGAAGTGGACTCAGGTATCAGAGTTTAAAACTCTTAAAGTCCTATACCACCTCATTCCACTCGGCCGGAAATCACATTCTTTTCTTAATCCACGCAAATGATAGCCTTTTTAATATATAATATTCAACATATTTAGAAGTTTTTGATTTAAGGGAAATAACAGGTAACTTTAAATGAAAAGGCCATTTTTTGATAAATACTTATAAGGATTGGTCTCTGGACATAGAAAATCCTCAACAGGATGTTAAGAGTTTAAATCCTGAATGAGACTGTTTTTGTTTTACATAGTTCCAATACCTTTTGGAAAGGAATGTATCTAACTATTCTCCATCCATCTATGGGTAAATAGGACACACTGGGCTCTTTAACCTTGCTATAGTAACTGAATTTTAATCAGTTGCAGACTTGGAGAGGGATGAGCTCTGCCAGACTATTCCTGCTCAGGACATGCTACATGACCAAACCATGTTTTGGGACCAGTGAATTGAGATCAACAATGTGCTTAGATGAATAATGATTTAATAAACTTAATTTTTATAGAGAAATAAAAAGTAGTTCTGATCATTATGCATGGCCTGCTAACTTTTTGGCTGAAAAATCTGGAAAAATGGTGCATCTTATACACAAATAATAACAGTAAAATGTGTCTGTTAAAAACGGACAAATCCTACTGCAATTGTTTGTTTATTGATTTTAACGGCATATCAACCTGTTTGGGGTTATGCCATCGATAAGTGTTTAAGGGCTATTCCTTGGCCTTATAGCAGAAGCGCTTATCTAGTGGAATCCTTGATAAAGAGTCCGTCGACAATGTGAATCCTTTGGTTACTAAAGTGTCCTCAGTTACTGGTAATCATATAAGTCCTTCGTGAGTATTGGTAAAGATCCTGGCAATCCTAAGTGCGTCCTCCAATGGTGAAATATAAATTATGACTAATATGGGGTGTTTAAGTATCTTATCAGGCCACTAGTACTACAAGTGATTGGTTAGAAGAGTCAATCACGTGACCTTGGCTAGTCTATAAGTATAAGCGGGGAACTGGAACACACCTTATATCCATAAAATACAACAGTCATGCCTAACGTTAATGTCCCATCTATGGGTTAAATAGAAAAACATGAGTTGATAAACAAAATTGTATTATGCATTAAAAATGAATTTATTTCACAACTTTGTCGGCATTAAATGACCCACTGAGGTTGATATGCCATAAAACAAAACAAAACAAACCAAACCTAACGTTAATGTTAGGAAGTTATGCATATCGTGTATTTATATTTATACTTTTTAGTAATTGGTTTTAAAAATGTATTAGCATTAGTATTATCTGCGTTATTCGGACTATTGTCCCCAACTTCATTGCTATTTGTACAACGTTTTGGCCGATATACCCTTCGGCCTTCTTCAGGTATTTCTTGTTGGACTCGGGAACCTTCTCGGATGTTTTCGTGGCTAACGTGCTGAACTGCAACATAGTAGTAAGTGAGTTCAAACTCCAATTACACTATTCACTTTGGGCTAATACTCTTGGGAAAGGTGTGAAACCCCTCCAGCTATGTGTTAAATAGTATTACTACTGTTCTACAAGGATGGTATTTGTCTGAATTTTTGAGATGAGGTTTGATAATTTGTATCATTTAGGTTTTTAGGACTGTTGTCCTCATCTTTATATATTTACCAACCCCAGGATGCAACACAAGGTCAATTTTTTAAGCGGAGTTCAACAGGTTTGAATTCAGAGTTTTCCTTCTCCTAGACTGGTTACCTAGCCATGGTTAAAGAGTCCAGTCTGCCCTGCTATTTACCCATAGCTGGAAGGAGAATTGGATTCATACCTTTCCCAAGGGTATTAGCGCCATGTGAAATTCCAACAGCTTCGTCCAGGAATTGAACTCAGGTTGACAAGTCCATTTCCTGCGACTCTAACCATTAGACCACGCGCCTAATCTTTATTGTTATATACATAACATTTCGGCCGATATGCCCTCTGGCCTTCTTCAGGTGTTTCTTATCGAACCCAGGAGCCTTCATGAAACTTTGAACCATACTCTTTATTTAATACATTGGTGTAGATTGTTCTCATCCTGTTTACCCATGACAATGAACAAGTGTTTAGCTATGTTAAGTATTATATGTTATTTTTCGCCTGTAGTCAGGATTGAACCTGCAACTTACTGATGATTGTCACTTAGAACCGTACTAACTCAACCCTTATATCCGTTATGCCTTTTTTCCAACTGGATTTAGCATTAAATAACCTACACAGGTTGATATGCCATAAAACAAAGAAACCAAACTAACCTTAGTAAACAACTAAAACCCATTACAAGCAGCAGGTACCATTCGCAATCTTGAGGCCCAGTGTATCTGACGAAGCAGATAGATAGATAGATATGAACAGACTGAGACAGATAGATAGATATGGACTGAGATAGATATGAACAGACTGAACAGATGGATATGAACAGACTAAGATAGATAGATATGTATAGACTGAGATAGATATGTATAGACTGAGATATAGAGATAGGTATAAACAAATTTAGATAGATATGAAGAGACTGCTTTGTAAATTCCAATTTTAAAGCTCTAAGCTTTTTTGCCATGTGCTTGTAACTTAACCTCTGTAATGATTAATGAGAAATTCCATTGTTTAAGGTAACATGAGTCACATTTACTTCCAGTAGCGTTATTGTGTTACCAGAACAATAAAAATTCCTCATTCTTCAATTGTATGACCGATAAAAAGGTTTCTGCAAAAGTTTCCAGCACCATAATCATAGTGAAATCTTAGAAGTGTCTTTGGAATATACTCAACTCTTTATTGCCTTTTTATGTGAAAATGATACCTGAATATAAGGTGCGTTTAGCACTTTATTCTTCATCCTTCTCTAGCCATGTCGGTACTACTATATGATTGCACCACTCTGACTGACAAAATGCTTGAAAAAAAAAATGGGAACTACACAATGTTGGAATTTTGTGATATAAGGCGTGTGCCAGATGTTCACCTCTACTTATAGACTCGCCGATAAGCACGTGACCAACCTCTTGTCCAATCACTGGCAGTGCTCTGCTGCTGATATGATTATTTAAACTGGCCTTTTCTGGTCATACTAATCACTACTACTTGGATCTCTTGGACGACGGACCTAAAGGATTCTATAGGACTTATTGACTTACCAAAGGATTTTATACCACAGGACTTATTAACTTACCAAAGGATTCATTCACTTACCAAAGGATTCTATATCACAGGACTTATTCACTTACCAAAGGATTCTATAACCCAGGACTTACTTATTTACTTTAAGTTCTTTACAACTGGCCAAGGATGGCGGCCAGATACTTAACACACAAGGATGCTGTATCCTGTGTGGAACAAATTCTGAAAGCAGCACTGTACAGAGCAGCAGTTGTATGCCCACTTACCTCCCATCTCACAAACCATCCAAGTAAGATAGACGAAACCTGTTTGGCAAGTAAGGATGAAGTCACATGGATAAACTAGTGTTGGCCAACCAGCAAAATCTTCCATTCATCTGTTCTGTATGGACACTGGATACCGTGCAGAGGACTTGGGGATGATATGTGTGAAAACTGAAGTGGAAGCTCGACTGTGGATTATTGGCAGTTTATGGCAAGAATTCACTAGGTGCAACCATGTCAGGAATGGTTTAAACAAGATATTGAGCTGAAGGACAAAGGATTCTCTGAGAGATGCCAGAACCTGAAAAATGATCAAATGGTTGGTTGGTTGGTTGGTTTTACAGCACATCAACCCTTTTTGGGTTATTTAATGCCAAATCAAGTCATTTTGATATTCGTTTCTTGGAAAACCTGCTGTTGCTTAAATGGTAACCCATGAACAAGCTCATCACTGCTTAACTTCAGTGATCTCGCAGGAATTGGTGTTTTCAACGTGACTTAACCGTAAACATGTCCAGAGAGTGGAAAATGGTCGCATCCCAAAAAATCTTTTGTATGGCGAATTGTAAAAGGCTCCCGATTGGTAGGTAGACCACGCCTACGCTTTAAAGATGTCAGAGACATGAGGTTATGCCACATTGACACAAACACGTGGGAGGTAGATCCAAAAAATCGAGCGGCCTTGCTCCTTAACATTAAGCAAGGCACAAAGATGAGTGAGGTGGAGAGAAGAGTAGCCTCGACTGCAAAGAGAGCCAGAAAGAGGGAGAAAAAACAGCAGCCACAGAAAGCAGTATAGTTTGTGTGCATTCAGTGCACCAAAGACTGTCACTCAGAATAGGCCTGCACAGTCACTTGTGCAGATGCAGATAATTATTTATTTATTTATATATTTTTGGACACTAGGCCATCATCCAACAACCACTGCAAACCTCTGATCAACTACAGGGACTCCCGAAGGAAGATGCGGTATAAACGTAATGAGATTCAGGTGAAAACAAAGAATTCTTATTTCTCTGAATGTTTGAGATGAGGCTTGAAGACTAATATTATCTGCATTATTCGGACTATTGTCCCCATCTTCATTGTTATTTGTACAACGTTTCGGCCGATAAAAAAAACTGTTCTCTTTAAGGAAGAACACGAAGAGGATTAGGAGGTCGACGAGCACGTCTGTTGCGGTCGAGCAGAAGTGGAAAAGAGACTTGAAAATTCCCGCTGACTCACAACCCGGAAATGACCGGTGAAATAGCAAAAATGTATATTATTTATGAAAATACTTTAAGGGGTCTAAGAGGCATAACTTTTACGGGCAGAATCGACTTACAAGCCGAGACAATATGACTATATAGTGAGTTTACGAGCCCTTAAAAAAATCGTCCAAAAGTGTTAACGAAGTAAGCCTGTTCAGAACTAAGACGACTGCAAAGCCTAGCGTAAAGCTGTGGCAAATTCGCTTGTTCTGCTATCATGTAAGACATCTTCATATTCTCGCCGCCCCCCCCCTGTTCATACCAATTCCTGTACATCCACACACCTCTCCTCTCTCTTGTCCGTCAAATTCATAGGCCCCTAAGACTCAAAAGTCGAAACCTGTCTAGCAACAAAAATACATTTTTTAAGACCACCTTCGGGTGCAGCACAATATCGCAATATGTACGACATTCAGCTCTGGTTTCCCGTCAAGCCGGAGATTCCAGTGAGCTTCGGCCGCTGGACCTACATAGTAGATTAATATCGTTGATTCCAGTGAGCCATCCCCCAGGAAACACCTGCCCCCTCGATTTTAAGGGGCAGGGCTGAGTTCATTGCTCGGTGCCTGAGGCATCCCCCTTGAGGGAAAATGCTGACGGGATGAATGCATTTTTTGCACCCGCCACACCATGAGCTTCGGTTCGTGGGTGGTACCACATTAATAGGGCCTTGTGCCTAACCCGTACACGTGGGGTACGTGGTAAATAACCTCACAGCTCTGCTGCTGGGGAAGAGGAGGCGTGCGTTCCCAACTGTAACTCCATCCCCACTTTCGGATACAGACCACCCATTAAACCGAATATAGAATTATCACCAGACTGTATGTCTCTGATACACACTCAAAGAGATGATAATAAAATTCTAACTCTTTCAAGTGTGGCTGAAGTGAGAACCTCGGCTAATTTCACTGTCCTTACTCAGCTTCATCAACCTAAGATATTTTAGAGAACAAACTCCAGGTTAACAGTTTAACAACAGGTTTTATTTACGGGAACATACATAATCAGGGTCAGTTTGGTCATTCACGCCATGTTTATAATGTCCCTTTTTAGGGGTCTTGCCCTATCGAGATTTTCCTTAATCTCGTTATGTCGAGATCTCAGTACACAACAGATATTCATTCAATTCACTCATAATTCTCACTTCTTCCGGTTTATCTATTATTCTTTTGATATCACCACACACAGAGTGTAATGGTTATCGTCATAGGAAATGGAGTCATCGAATCCTGGACGAAGCTACAGTTCCCATAGCGCTAATGCCCTTGGGAAAGGTATGAATCCAATTACTCTCCCTCCAGGTATGGGTAAATAGTAGAGCAGACTGGTCTCTTTAACCTTTGTTAAGCAGCCAGTCTAGGAGAAGGAAAACTCTGAATTCAAATCTGTTAAATCCGCTTGGGGTGGTCACTACTAGAATAGGCTCAGTCCTAATTAGTCATCTATTTTCACTAATAATATCAATACATCCATGCATACGATATCAATTGAGAGAGAGGACCTTTGGCCTTGTTTCCGCTGCGTTATTGCGTGGGCGGAGATCAGCATGTCAACCCTTATTGGGTTATTTTATACCGAAGACATTTTGTTTTATTCAATAGAGTTAGGACCATCATATAGGTGCTAGGGCTTAACGTGACTGACCGATTGATCGGAGGGGCCTCTCTGGACACCCGTCTAAGTGAGAGCTGAAATGAAGTGTTGCGTGTTATGAACTGCTCAGCCACTAGGATTCCGTCCTTAAGCCTCACGGGTTGCTGTAATAGAAATACTGGAGTGAATTAGTATCTCTGTCGTAAAGGAAGGAGACAAGGCAAATTATAGAGTTTATAAATGGGTTAACAGTTTATTTGGGGGTTAGTTATTAATGTGTGTGTATACAATTATTATGCAAATGTCTTTAAGATTTTGCCAGAGAATTTCTCCTGGCGGGATATATAAAGTTAATACAAAGAGTTTCAAGTACACTTATCTTGTTGTCTCAGCAATGTCTCGGTGTTGCCCGGTAAGGTCGCTGTGGTTCTGTGTTGTCTGCTTGTCGGAGTTGACGTGTTTTTCACGGGTGCCGACTCTGGTCTTCTGCTAGTGCCTGCAGTATCTGTTCTGTTGAATCAGGGTTCGGTCTCTCCCCCCCTATTCTCCGGACTTCCGGGTGGGGGCAGATAACCCAATTTCCAATAGCTGCCCACGCCCAACATTGAAGGGATTTACTCTCTGCAGAGGTGCAGTCGGTGTATTCTACAGTCCTAGCTGACAGGGCGTACGTAAGAAGAGTTATTTCTCTCGAATGCATAGAAGATTTGGGTTTTGTTGTTAGCCAAGAGCTATAACCAATTAGCAAAGGAGGTGTGGCTATTTTTAAGTCAGACGATTTTTGAAGTGTAAAGAAATTGAAAGAAGAACTAACATTATTTTTTGGTGGAGGTGGGGGGGTAATAGTTTTTATTCTATTAATTTATTTTTCTCATCAGTAGCAACCAGGTAGCTGAGAGAGGGTGATTTTTTTTTCGTCTAAAGAGAAAAAAAAAACCCGGCTGTTCTACATAAGGCTACTTACAAGAATACAGGAAAGGGTTGGGGGGGGGGCGAGGAAAAGAAAAAAATCGCGTTTTTAAAAAGGAACACAACACACACAGACACACACACACACATATATATATATATATATATATATATATATATATATACTCTCTCTATATCACACAGTCACACACACACACACACACATTACATACATACTCTCTCTATCACACACATACACACACACACACACACACATATATATATATATATATAATATATATATATATACTCTCTCTATATCACACACACACAGTCACACACACATTACACACACTCTCTCTATCACACATACACACACAGTCACACACACACAGTCACACATTACACACATACTCTCTCTCTATCACAGACAGACACACACACACATACAAATTGGCATTTTTGCATTTTTCCAACCGTGAAAAAAGAAAGAATTCGTTTCATACGTAATTACCTTTTCTGCGCGCTGGAATGCCTCGTCAGTGATGTATTTTCTAGGGTCATCGAAAGTTTCGGGTCTCCGCAATATCATCCCCCCCCCCCCCCGCTAGGGACCCAGCCAAGAGTGATCAATTTCCAGCTGGAATTCCCTCCAAATTCCCGCATGACTACAAGAATCCAAAAATAACTGTTCTGCCAATTCACGAGTGGGAGCTTTTTATGCAATCCGCTGCCGCGATTCTGACCAATCAGGATTTGTCTAAGTCAAGGTTTCTCAAAGTGGTCTACATAAACCCCCTGGGGGGTCTATACAACAACTCAGGGGTCTGTAAGTATTCGGGGGTCTATAAGGGTCTTTGGAAACTACTAAGCCTTCTTAGTAATTAGAAGAAATTAATTCCACAAGAATCCCGGAGAACATGCTCATGTTGATATATTTTCAAAAGTTTAAGCCCAATATTCATGAAGTTATCAAAAGTCATCAGCTTCATCCATCACATTAGGAAATGTGCTTCCTTGGTAAGTTATTAAGTTAGGATTAAATATCTTCAGATCTTTTTTTTACATGTTATGCCTACTTTACTGTTTATTTTACGGTTATTTTACAATTAACAGTTTTATATAAATGTTTGTGCAGAATTCATTAATTACATACAGCGAGAACATTATATAGTGGAGAACGTGGTAATGTACTGGTTAGTCATAGAAATGGACTCGTCAACCCGAGTTCAAAGCCTGGACGAAGCCACAGTTCACATAGCGCTAATACCATTGGGAAAGGTATTAATCTAACTATTCTCTCTCCAGCTATGGGTAAATTGTAGGGCGGACTGTGCTCTTTAACCTTGGTTAGGCAACCAGTCTAGAAGGAAAACTCTGAATTCAAACCTCTTAAATCTCCGCTGGGGGTGGTCACTACTAGAATAGGCTCAGTCCTACTTAGTGATCTATTTCATTTATTTAATTATTTTTTTTTATACAATTGGTTGCAACAAAACAACTGCAAGGTGGACTGGGGTTATAGAATACAATTCTATATTTTACATCAAAATAAGAATAAACACGCGTACACATTTCTTTTCCTAAACTTAAGGGAAAGAAATTAAGACAAACACACAACACAATCCTTTTCCCAAACTCAAGGAAAAGAGATTAAAACAAACACACGAACACAATCCTTTTACCAAATTTAAGGAAAATGATTAAAACAAATGTTTATATATTGGTCAAAGTTTGATTGGAGGAATCAGTGTGCTTTCAACTACGTACGCGCGTTTGCGCCAAAAAATTAATTACTTTTTGATCCCACTGAGAATCATAAAACTCATAGAAGAAATCAACAATTACACAGACTTCATCTCGCCGTCAGAAAGGACACACGCCCGGACAACAACAAACAAACAGATATCTGCGGGGACGATTCACTAACATCAAGACAAACACGGCAACCTTTCTGAGTCACAAACTGACTACTAGAATTTACCATTCACTCGTACCACCTCGTTAAACATCAGGAAGCAATTTCATCAGGTCGTATATTACAAACTTAATTTTCATTTCTGTCCACATCTAATCGAACTTTGACGACTACATAAACATTTCACATTACACATTTCTTGACGTACTTTTCCAAACTCTACACACGAACTTTTACATTTCTTTTGAACATTCAATTTTGTTGATTATTGCAAATTTATTCAGAGAATAAATTTATTTGTTATTTTATAATTATATGCATTTGTTTTATCATTTCTCCGTATTCTCTGCCTAAACTGTGTCATATTTTTACTCGTCATTTTAATATCATTTGCGAACCCCTACTACAAGGCCTCTACAGGGTATATAAGGAAGAGGTCCATGATAGGCCAATCAAATTTTTTATAGAGGTCTACGGAAAACTCTGAATTCAAATCTGTTAAATCCGCTTGGGGTGGTCACTACTAGAATAGACTTAGTCCTAATTAGTGATCTATTTTACTAATAATATTAATACATCCATGCATACGATATCAGTTGAGAGATGATCTTTGGCCTTGTTTCCGCTGTGTTATTGCGTGGGCGGAGATCGGTCTGGAGTTAACATGAACAATCAATAGATCCGGTGACTTGGTGGATGGAAAGCATAGATGACCTGACCCGATGGGAAAATGTAGTTACATAAGAAGATTGGTTAGTTGGATTTTACGGTATGTCAACCCTTATTGGGTTATTTTATACCGAAGACATTTTGAGAACCCCTGGTCTTAGGGTGATGTGGTGTATGTGTATATATTTTATATATAGTTATAGCCAACCACTATAATATTGAATAAGCAATAAAAGAAAGACAAATATTCAAAGAAAGAGTGAATAAGCCTTGTATTCAAAACAATAAAAGTTACAATAGTAATAGTAGTTCAATGTTCGTGTACAAAGTTCAGCAGAATATGTAGCATTAAGAAAGTTCAGCAATGGAGAAAGAAAGGGTTAATTGTAGGCTACGGTCCCTCTGGTGGGAATCGAACTCGCTCCTCAATGACACTAGCAATGATGTCACAAATATATCCTCGAAAGGCCTCTACCTGTCGCAATAGTCAAAATGATACTGCTAGCTGTTTCTCAGTTGTACGTAATCGCTTGACTCCCTGTCTCTCCGTCGCCGTATGTTTTTATACACACCCGATCTCGTGAGAATTTGCATACGTGCAATATTATTCTCGCCGGTTCGAGATCGCCCATTATTAAAGGTAGTGCTTACAGCAGCCATGTTTCTTTCCTGCGATGCAAGCCAGACTCGTCCGCGCCGCGCTTTGTGTTCCGAGGTACGTTACTTTCAGTACATCTACACTCCTCCCTGATCTGAGGATCACACAAAGTGCAGTGCGAGCAGGTCTCTTTAGTCTGCTACTTCGTCTAAGCGGGACACGCTCGGTGGTATCTTCATCCTCAGTGTATCATCGGATGTGTCTCTTTCGGTGGTATCTCCGTCCTCAGTTGTAACATCGGATATATTTCTGGGCCCATTCTGGCCACACTCGTGATCGCTTTCAGATGCTGCTGAATCCTCCTGCGTCAAATCCTCATACAGCCTCGGTGCTTCATCGTCAGAGGAGGTGGTGCGACAACTAGTGGCGTCTGCTCCACGCAGAGGACGAACATCCTTTATGTGGCGAGGTGTCCCGTCGACAAGGACCGAATGTGGGCTGTAGACCTTGGTTATCCGTCCCTTTCCAAACTGAGTTGTACATCGCCCATGCGGGATCTTGACCCAGACGATATCACCCACTTTGTAATTGCTGGGACCAGAGTCTTTCTGGTATCGATGCTACATCGATGCCCTTTATACGGGCCGTGTATGTATGTATCGCATTAGCTGGTGCAGTTGAAATTGTTTGTATCATCCTTGGGAGTTTACATTATACCAGTACACTGCTTCCATCACTGAACACCGCTTCTTGTGACAATGCGCTTGATCGTACGATGGGATCTCTCTGCAATCCGTACCGATGGGCACGTGTGCACATCGGAATCTCATCCGGACACCCAGCGCTCGCAAAGTTATGAATGTCTCCCACAAAAGCCGTGGCGTTGTCCGTGAGTAATCGGCAGGCGCCCCCCTTTCGTAGAATATAGTCTCTAGCTGCCGGATGATGCTGGCAGAGTCCTGGCGCAGTAACTGTCTCCAAATGGCAAATCGACTGGACCGCAGTCGATCAACGTTAGGTAATGCCGACCTTCAAGGTGGGTCACGTCCATCCGACCCTGCTCCAGTTCTCACATACGTCCAGTCTACCGTCCTCCACCTTACCGGAGCCGGATCTATGGATTGACATTCCTCGCAGTCCCTGACTACTTCCCGCCACAGCTGCCTTAGAGACCTTGGACTAACCAACCTTGCGAAGTAGAGTGTGCGTTTTACGCCGGGATGTCCACAAGATCGGTGAATAGTCCGAATGCGACCGGGATCCAGTTCTCCTATGGACGCGGCGCATACTGGCTCAGTGGGTTCCGTTTCTTTACGGATTGCATCCAACCATCGCTGGGGCACTCTGGTAAGTGGATCAGCTCGGTTTGCGTGAGATTTGACGAGCACCACGTCGATTGTTAGTCCATACTCCGCAGCTAATTCATGGAGCGTGCTCAGCCGGCGTCTTATTAACATCTCTGATGCTGCTTTAGTCCGTATCCTCGTTTTCCCAGACAGAGTGTCCAAATCCATCTCTGCACACAGGCCGAGTCCGTCCGCAGGTGAATCACTCTCGCCTTCCATTGTAATGCCAGGTTAACACCCCTTAACACTGCATCAAGCTCTGCCAGATTTATGCTGATCTGAGTGTATTGGTCGTAGCCAGCTTGCGTCTTCAACTATGGCTCCGCCATATTCAATAGCCACACCCGGTGCCAAGGAACTTGCGTCTACCCACACAGTGACATCCCGACCGTTCACGCACCAGTCACCGTGTCCGATCAATTTGTGCCGTCCTCACAATAAATCTCCTCCATCATCCGACGCATGGAGGGTCTTCAACTTCGTCATCCATCCTGTTGTTACGCGTTCGCCTCCGTTTCAAGAACGCTGTTGCAACACGAGCCAGCCGCACACTGGAAATTGCCCGGTCAGCCGCCCACACACTGAAAAAATGCTTCGACGTGTAAGTACTCAGGAGCTGTTCGGTACTCGCCGTCTCGTCGCCATTGGAGTCTGCCGTGCTCCTCCCAGACATGCAAGCCCAACACACGAGCGCCACTACTCAGTTGCTCCGGATCCTTACAGGTCAGCCCAAACAGCTCAAGATGCGCCTTCACATGAGCCGCCAGACATACACTCTCGTTGACGAATATGTCGTCGATGTATGACGAGGTAGCGCTGTTGATTGTTTCATCCTGCCGATCACAGCTTGACAACGGATCGCATGATCTGTGGAGCCACGTTCAGCCCGAACCCCAAACGGGTAAGGCAATACCTTTGCCCGTTAACCTTCACCGTTTGGAATGGCCACAAAGGACTTGTCAACGTGAATTTGCAGTAAGCACGGCGCAGGTCTACTATAGCGACCTTTGACCCTTGCTGTCGCCATTCCCTCAGCTTTGGCGCAAACGTCTGCATTGGCTGGTTACGCATCCACATACGCATTCAGCTCGCGATAGTCATGACTGGTCGAACTTTGTGTTTATTCTCCTGTACACACCATCAACGGAATCAGACCCTTGGGGGGTCCAACTCGTCTTCAGGGTACGGAAGCAGCCAGCCATTGTCTATCCAACTCTGCAGTTCGCGATTTTACTCCTCTTGGAGATGGATAGGATGGTATATCCTGCTAGCCTGTTTTTCAACCGCGGCTGGTGGCTGGTTGTCGGACCACTTCCACGATGCAGGTCCAAATTCTTTCACGTGATCATACTCTGCACAGAAGTCAGGCTCACTGATCCGGAATGGCAGCGCAGAACGGTTCGCTAGACTGGGGAAATTTGACGTCGCCGGTGCTAGTAATGATCACTCCGCCCAGCTGCTTGATAGCTCCAATCCTAGCAACAACGTCAAATCCTTAGTAACCCCCCCATCCACGACGAAACTTTAATTCTCTGAGAACTTTTACATTTCTTTGACATTCATTTTTGTGATTATTGCAAATTTATTCAGAGAATAAATTTATTTGTTATTTTATAATTATATGCATTTGTTTTATCATTTTCCGTATTCTCTGCTAAACTGTGTCATATTTTTACTCGTCATTTTAATATCATTTGCGAACCCCTACTACAAGGCCTCTACAGGGTATATAAGGAAGAGGTCCATGATAGGCCAATCAAATTTTTTATAGAGGTTACGGAAAACTCTGAATTCAAATCTGTTAAATGCTTGGGGTGGTCACTACTAGAATAGGCTTAGTCCTAATTAGTGATCTATTTTACTAATAATATTAATACATCATGCATACGATATCAGTTGAGAGATGATCTTTGGCCTTGTTTCCGCTGTGTTATTGCGTGGGCGGAGATCGGTCTGGAGTTAACATGAACAATCAATAGATCCGGTGACTTGGTGGATGGAAAGCATAGATGACCTGACCCGATGGGAAAATGTAGTTACATAAGAAGATTGGTTAGTTGGATTTTCGGTATGTCAACCCTTATTGGTTATTTTTATACGAAGACATTTTGAGAACCCTGGTCTTAGGGTGATGTGGTGTATGTGTATATATTTTATATATAGTTATAGCCAACCATATAATATTGAATAAGCAAAAAGAAAGACAATTATTCAAAGAAAGAGTGAATAAGCCTTGTATTCAAACAATAAAGTTACAATAGTATAGTAGTTCAATGTTCGTGTACAAAGTTCAGCAGAATATGTAGCATTAAGAAAGTTCAGCATGGAGAAAGAAAGGTTAATTGTAGGCTACGGTCCCTCTGGTGGGAATCGAACTCGCTCCTCAATGACACTAGCAATGATGTCACAAATATATTCCTCGAAAGGCCTCTACCTGTCGCAATAGTCAAAATGATACTGCTAGCTGTTTCTCAGTTGTACGTAATCGCTTGACTCCCTGTCTCTCCGTCGCCGTATGTTTTTATACACACCCGATCTCGTGAGAATTTGCATACGTGCAATTTATTCTCGCCGGTTCGAGATCGCCCATTATTAAAGGTAGTGCTTACAGCAGCCATGTTTCTTTCCTGCGATGCAAGCCAGACTCGTCCGCGCGCGCTTTGTGTTCCGAGGTACGTTACTTTCAGTACATCTACACTCCTCCCTGATCTGAGGATCACACAAAGTGCAGTGCGGAGCAGGTCTCTTTAGTCTGCTACTTCGTCTAAGCGGGACACGCTCGGTGGTATCTTCATCCTCAGTTGTATCATCGGATGTGTCTCTTTCGGTGGTATCTCCGTCCTCAGTTGTAACATCGGATATATTTCTGGGCCCATTCTGGCCACACTCGTGATCGCTTTCAGATGCTGCTGAATCCTCCTGCGTCAAATCCTCATACAGCCTCGGTGCTTCATCGTCAGAGGAGGTGGTGCGAAAACTAGTGGCGTCTGCTCCACGCAGAGGACGAACATCCTTTATGTGGCGAGGTGTCCCGTCGACAAGGACGAATGTGGGCTGTAGACCTTGGTTATCCGTCCCTTTCCAAACTGAGTTGTACATCGCCCATGCGGGATCTTGACCAGACGATATCACCCACTTTGTAATTGCTGGGACCAGAGTCTTCTGGTATCGATGCTACATCGATGCCCTTTATACGGGCCGTGTATGTATGTATCGCATTAGCTGGTGCAGTTGAAATTGTTGTATCATCCTTGGGAGTTACATTATACCAGTACACTGCTTCCATCACTGACACCGGGTTCTTGTGACAATGCGCTTGATCGTACGATGGGATCTCTCTGCAATCCCGTTACCCGATGGCACGTGTGCACATCGGAATCTCATCCGGAACCCCCCAGCGCTCGGCAAAGTTAGTGAATGTCTCTCCACAAAAGGCCGTGGCGTTGTCCGTGAGTAATTCGGCAGGCGCCCCCTTTCGTAGAATATAGTCTCTAGCTGCCGGATGATGCTGGCAGAGTCCTGGCGCAGTAACTGTCTCCAAATGGCAAATCGACTGGGACCGCAGTCGATCAACGTTAGGTAATGCCGACCTTCAAGGTGGGTCACGTCCATCCCGACCTGCTCCAGTTCTCACATACGTCCAGTCTACCGTCCTCCACCTTACCGGAGCGGATCTATGGATTGACATTCCTCGCAGTCCCTGACTACTTCCCGCACAGCTGCCTTAGAGACCTTGGGACTAACCAACCTTGCGAAGTAGAGTGTGCGTTTTACGCCGGGATGTCCAAAGATCGGTGAATAGTCCGAATGCGACCGGGATCCAGTTCTCCTATGGACGCGGCGCATACTGGCTCAGTGGGTTCCGTTTCTTTACGGATTGCATCCAACCATCGCTGGGGCACTCTGGTAAGTGGATCAGCTCGGTTTGCGTGAGATTTGACGAGCACCACGTCGATTGTTAGTCCATACTCCGCAGCTAATTCATGGAGCGTGCTCAGCCGGCGTCTTATTAACATCTCTGATGCTGCTTTAGTCCGTATCCTCGTTTTCCCAGACAGAGTGTCCAAAATCCATCTCTGCACAGGCCGAGTCCGTCCGCAGGTGAATCACTCTCGCCTTCCATTGTAATGCCAGGTTAACACCCCTTAACACTGCATCAAGCTCTGCCAGATTTATGTGCTGATCTGAGTGTATTGGTCGTAGCCAGCTTGCGTCTTCAACTATGGCTCCGCCATATTCAATAGCCACACCGGTGGCCAAGGAACTTGCGTCTACCCACACAGTGACATCCCGACCGTTCACGCACCAGTCACCGTGTGCCGGATCAATTTGTGCCGTCCTCACAATAATCTCCTCCATCATCCGACGCAGTGGAGGGTCTTCAACTTCGTCATCCCATCCTGTTGTTACGGCGTTCGCTCTCCGTTTCAAGAACGCTGTTGCAAACGGAGCCAGCCGCACACTGGAAAATGCCCGGTCAGCCGCCCACACACTGAAAAGATGCTTCGACGTGTAAGTACGTCAGGAGCTGTCGGGTACTCGCCGTCTCGTCGCCATTGGAGTCTGCCGTGCTCCTCCCAGACATGCAAGCCCAACACACGAGCGCCACTACTCAGTTGCTCCGGATCCTTACAGGTCAGCCCAAACAGCTCAAGATGCGCCTTCACATGAGCCGCCAGACATACACTCTCGTTGACGAATATGTCGTCGATGTATGACGAGGTAGCGCTGTTGATTGTTTCATCCTGCCCGATCACAGCTTTGACAACGGATCGCATGATCTGTGGAGCCACGTTCAGCCCGAACCCCAAACGGGTAAGGCAATACCTTTGCCCGTTAACCTTCACCGTTTGGAATGGCCACAAAGACTTGTCAACGTGAATTTGCAGGTAAGCACGGCGCAGGTCTACTATAGCGACCTTTGACCCTTGCTGTCGCCATTCCCTCAGCTTTTGGGCGCAAACGTCTGCATTGGCTGTGTACGCATCCACATACGCATTCAGCTCGCGATAGTCCATGACTGGTCGAACTTTGTGTTTATTCTCCTGTACTACAGCCATCAACGGAATCAGACCCTTGGGGGGTCCAAGCTCGTCTTCAGGGTACGGAAGCAGCCAGCCATTGTCTATCCAACTCTGCAGTTCGCGATTGTACTCCTCTTGGAGATGGATAGGGATGGTATATCCTGCTAGCCTGTTTTTCAACGCGGCTGGTGGCTGGTTGTCGGACCACTTCCACGATGCAGTCCAAATTCTTTCACGTGCATCATACTCTGCACAGAAGTCAGGCTCACTGATCCGGATGGCAGCGCAGAACGGTTCGCTAGACTGGGGAAATTTGACGTCGCCGGTGCTAGTAATGATCACTCCGCCCAGCTGCTTGATTGCGTCCAATCCTAGCAACAAGTCAAATCCTAGTAACCCCCATCCACGACGAGAACTTTAATGTCGAGGGGGTTCCTGTTGCTTACGCCAAGTTGGACTATTCCAATTCCGCAGCAACTGAGTGTCCTTCCACCCACTGTTAGTACCTGCACCTTCTCTTTTCGCCCGTCTGACAGCATGCCATGCGTATCAGTGATTGCGTACAACCAGTGTCCACGAGGGCGGTACGCATCCTCTTGATCCGTACAGCGATCACAGGCAGCGCGCCGCTCAGTTGAGGTTGGGGAGGAGACTGGCGCTGAAGAATCGTCCCCTTTTCCGTTTCCCGGACAATTTCGAGCAATGTGACCCTGTCGCTTGCACCGGTAACAGGTGAGGGTTGTTCGCGGTCTGGGACTTTCACGTCGCATGAGACAATCACGAGCCAGATGATTGGGTCCGTTACATTCGTAACACTTTGTTTGGGCAGCAGTTTCCTTTGCCTGACAACATGGTGGATGTGTTGCTGCGGCTGCCAGCCCTATACCTGCAGAGCTGTCTTTTAATATTGCTCGGGCGCGGGCCAATATTTCTGATATGCCCAGGTCATCCACCCGGGATGTGGCCTGGAAGAAGTTCCTCTGCGTGTTCTGGCAACCCGGCAATGAACGCACATATCAAACCCCGCTCTGGCATACCTCCGAACAGAACTGCAAGCTTGCGTAGCTCTGCCAAGAAAAACATCGACCGTTTCTCCCGGACGCAAGCGGCGTGCCGCAAACTGCTTGTAAGCTGTCACAGAGTTAAGGGCAAACGCTGTGTATAAGGCTTCTTTTATACAGGCGAAGTTGGCCCTCTTTTCGTCGCTCAGTTGTTGGTAAACAGCATATGCACCACCTGTAAGGCGCATCGGAACCACACACTCGATTCTCTTCACGTCGCTCAGCTGACACACTAGTTCCGCCTTCTCTACCCATTCAACTACCGATTGCCCAGACTCAGTCCCGTCAAAAGGGGTATCAACTTGGGGTCGAAGACCATAATGCCGAAATAGCTTCTGGTGGGAATCGAACTCGCTCCTCAATGACACTAGCAATGATGTCACAAATATATCCTCGAAAGGCCTCTACCTGTCGCAATAGTCAAAATGATACTGCTAGCTGTTTCTCAGTTGTACGTAATCGCTTGACTCCCTGTCTCTCCGTCGCCGTATGTTTTTATACACACCCGATCTCGTGAGAATTTGCATACGTGCAATATTATTCTCGCCGGTTCGAGATCGCCCATTATTAAAGGTAGTGCTTACAGCAGCCATGTTTCTTTCCTGCGATGCAAGCCAGACTCGTCCGCGCGCGCTTTGTGTTCCGAGGTACGTTACTTTCAGTACATCTACAGTCCCAAAGGTCAATATGGCTCTAGTTTTTTGATTTCGTGACCAATTTTGATGGTGGGGGAAAAAGGGGCCAAATGAATGCCGATCAGACTCCTGAATATCACACTTTTTTTCCCAAGCGTAAATTTTCGTGAAAATCGGACCATTAATTTATTTTTCATAGAATTAAAAAAAAACAACCTTTAGTTTTTGGCTACGTTAAATTTCAATTGATTTAACGGTGTAAAAATGTAAACATTGTTTTTCGTTTATAATTTTCATTATTTTTGTAAGCCGAAATTTTTTTAAAAATCATTAGGAGTTTGTTGAATGCTTCTTCTTTCGAGTGAATAAAAAGATATCAAGATAATATTAACCTTTATGCAAGTTTTATTATGTTAAATATAGTGTGTGTGTGTGTGGGGGGGGGGCTTCAATATAGGCAACATTTACGCTTGGGAAAAAAAAGTATGATATTCAGGAATCTATATAGGTATTCATTTGGCCGCTTTTTTTCCCCACCCTTTTTTTTTGCAAATTAAAAGTCATCTTTTTCGCCTTGGAAAACCTACCTATTGTAGTCCTTTTAGAGCTAGAAAGTGTATTCTTCAATGTCCGAGGTGAAATAGATGAGAGAGAGAGAGAGAGAGAGAGAGAGAGAGAGAGAGAGAGAGAGAGAGAGCTTGATTTAAGGATGGTCTGTAGGATAGCAACAGGAAAATATCTTCATAGTGACTGGCGTGGAGTTGTCAGGCGAATGTTTTTGATCTGCTTTCTTAACCGAAATCTGCCCTTTTATAATCTCTAGCTAGGCTCTAAATTCGGTATTTTTAAAACTTCTTGTTTAGGCGCGAAAGCCTCTGATTGGTCCCAAAATATAATTTTTTATTTTTACTTTATACTTGCGCTGATCCCATGCGCAAATGCCTATTTTCGTCATTATTATTTTTGCTTTAAATGAGTAAACTTCCGATTTCCTTTATTATACATATCACTTTCACTTTCTCTTCGAATTCGGGAACCTTGTCGTATTCGGGTGCCTTCGGGGAACTTCGAACCAAACCCTTTATTCAATCCACGAGGATAGACTGTTCTCATTCCGTTAACCATGACTGAGTACAAGTGTTAAGCTGTGTTCATCATTCTATGTCACTGTCGCTCTTGACCAGAATTGAACCTGCAGCCTAGAGATAATTGTCACTTAGAACTACAGTAACTCAACGCCTATATCACACATGGCGTAGTGGATATAGGCGTTGGTTAATTTCCATTAATCTGGTCTTAAACTTGTACATTTTTTCATGTTGGTTAACTTTGAACCACGTATCTTTGAGAATCTGTGTTACTCCTCAAAGTTAACTGACCCGAAAAGTTTTTAAATAAAATAACTGGTGCATTATATATTTTATTCATTAATACATCAATGCTGACAATTTCATTAAATTCGGTTAATTCCCTGATTTTTTTGTTATTTTTTCTTTCGATGGGGTGACATACAATGGAGGAATTTTATCATGCCATCATATTGAACTTCTCCACATAAGAACCCTTTGAAGCAAAGGAAGGCATCATTTCATAACATAAAACTTTTGTAATGATATGCCTATACCTTGCTTCAATTGTTACATAATCTATGCGGTTGCATAAGATTATTGTCAATCCCCTGTATTTCTAAAGGGATGGTCCCTTTTCATATCACGGGCGGGACTTTCCATGGAATATAACAGAAAGCCCGCGAAATACGTGAAGTCACATGGGACCTGGTTGGGTCCTCAGTTTCTGTTTAGACGTCAGACAGAGAAGATGTACTGCCTTAATTGGAACTCACCTGTATACGCACGCTATTTTAGTTACATGAAATGTTTAGTTAAGGAAATAAAAGCTTAAGAAAATAACACGGTTTTGTGGTTGGTGAATGTCTTGGTAACAAGACTGATATAGAAGAAGAAATGAGTTAAGTGCGACCGACCACCAAGACGATGTCCAGACGCTAGAAGAGACCTAGAAGAGACGTAAGATAGAAAAGATGAACAGCAGAAGAATAGAAGAAAGTAAAGAAGGGTATACAACACAATTCGATAAACCCATTGGGAAGCTGCAGTCGTTAATTTTACTGCCCTTTCAACACTTTGTGAGTGTGAAGGTAAATCAAACAACTTTAATTTTATCCCACTCTTTGATGACTCCAGAAGTTCCTAATCTAAAAATTCTTTTGTGAATCCAGGCTCACAAACTCCATTTCGAAACAGGTCGATCAATTGAGACCAATTGAGACGAAATTTATTTTTGATATTTTTAGCCTCTTTTTAGTTGGCTCCCCTCTGCTGAAAAAAATAAAAATTCAATTTATTGAATTAAATTAAAAATGTAACTTTACTTGTCTTAATTTTTAATATTTTATTTATAATTAGGATATTACTTTAAAATGAAACTATAAATCGATGAAATCATTTTAATCAATTTTATGTGAATTACTTACCTTCCCCACCCGGTGGGTCCAGTGTGCTTCGGCCACTGGATCAGGTTAAGTAATAAATAATAGCGTCGATCCCAGGGGGCTATCCCCCCAGGCAATACCTGTCGCCTTGGGGGCAAGGCTGGGTTTATTGCCCAACGCCTGAGGCTTATGGTGGCTTTTCTATGAGAAAATAAGTACCGAAAATCGAAAAATAAAATGTAAAAAAATAATAGATAATTAATTTTTTGGAGATTTCTTTTTTACTCATTTCGATAATTATTTAATTGGCTATTATCTTATAAAAGAAAAGATTATACATCGATATTTTTTCTGCTTAAAAGGGGGGGTACATTTTTCAATGGGGTTTTTCTTCAAAAAGTATACTTTGTTGTAATAAAATAAGGTTTGCATTAAATAGATATTTATTTCTAGAATCTAAAAATATAACATTTTAAACTTAAAATAAGGCTTTTGATATTTTAAAACAATTAAATTTATTTTCAATATAATGCACATAATGGTCGAAAATTAATACTATACTGTATTAATAAACCGGAAGTGAATATACACATTTTCATTTCAAATGAAACTAATATATTTTTATTTTTTTACTTGCAAAAAACGGATTTTACTTGGTTAAAAGTTAAAACGAGTGAGTAAAATTTCAGTAATATTTAATAAATATGAATTTAAAGTAACGCCTTACTTATTTCTACAAAGAAATGTTTATAAGTATTTTAAAACTATTTTTTAACCATTATTGAACACAATAAATCAAAATAAATTCGATTTAACATTTCCTAGAAATTTGGACGATTTTTAATGTATAAATTGTGTGGTGAGTCGGAAGTTACCGTTTCAACAGACGGAAGTCGAATGAAAAAAATAAGAGGTTTGCGCATATGGATCGCGCAACCTAGAAATAAATAAAATTCAAAATAAAATTCGTAAAATTCAACCAATCAGAGGCGTTCCCGCGTAAAAAGAAAAGTCACCGAAAGAAGCCTCGCTGATCCACCTGATTTGCTATAAAATCTAGAAATTTTTCATTTTCAAGCAGAAAGATTTTGCCTGCCAAAGAGAATCCTTGTCACTTGTTTTAAGAAATTTTAACGCATAAGGTACGAACTATCTATCTATCTTTCTCACATTAAATAATCATCGCTTTAACAGACAATCTTAATATCAGTACAAATACAGCCTGACTGATGATTATTTAGACATACAAACTTTAACGTTTCTTCTTATTGTATGAATTGTAAAATATTTTATTACATTTTACATTTGAACTTTAAAAAAAGAACTTTGGGACGGAACCTCGCCCAGTATTCAATGCTACCTTCTTGTAAATTTCTGTTAATACAATTTTGTTTGTTTAATCAAGAGTTTTGTCTTCTCTACCATCTTTGCTTGATTTATTTATGGTCTTTAAATGTTTGAATACTTTTATTGAATATTGACATCAAACTGCCCTACCTATCACCATAAAATTGGTGACTACCCGACGAACATAGAACACCATACTTATTACCATAAAATTGGTAATCCCAACGTGCATTGGAGAAGAACAACAAAATGGCGGCAAAAGAGATAGAAACAGAAGAAACGATCTCTGGACAAAACCAACCAGTTCAAATGGTATCTATAAAAGCACCAAAACTTTTGGAATCGAACGTAATAGCATGGTTTGCAATTATGGAAGCGCAATTCAATATTAATCGAATCCGTCAGGCAAACCAGAGGTTCTATCAAGCTTTATCAGCACTACCAGAGGATATCGTGGCAAAGCTTCACACATCTATTTTATAGGCGGAGGATTACATCACTTTGAAGGAAGCAGTAGTGAATTCGTACGAACAATCAAAACCAGAATTATTAGACAAGCTCATGTCATCTTCAATAATAACTGGTCGACCGTCTGTGTATTTGAGTGAATTGATGGCGTTAGCGAGCAGGATTGGAGTGGGAGAAGATATAGTACGACACCGATTTATCCAAGCGTTACCAGCATCTATAAAGCCGGTAGTAGCCGCTCAAACAGATTTGGAAATTAGTAGACTTGATAAAATGTCTGACGATCTACTCCTATACTTTAACCAGAAGGACAATGCACATATTCAACAGATATCCCAGAGGCCACCGTTACAATCACGTAGTGAAAATGATACAAGATATAAAGCCTATTCAAGTGGTACCGTACCATTTAAAAAGAATCAGAGACCCAAAATATGTAAATATCACATATATTTTGCAGATAATGCAAAATATTGTAAGCCTTGGTGTAAATGGCCAGATAAAAAAGAGTACAGCTTCAACAAAGTTCTCGTCCAAGTTCATCAGAAGGTGATGTTAAGCAGGAAAACTAAAAGGCAGGAAATGTTGGCTACTGCCTTCCCGCCGTTATTCGAAGTAGCCGCGAAGGTTGCAGCAAGTGAAGTTACCTTTATAGTAGACACAGGGGCTGCTGTATCAGTTATACCAAGAAAGTATATGAAAGGTGTAGTCATTCACCCAACCAGCATTTCAATTATATCGGCAAACGGACAGAAAAACTCAGAAAATCCATTTTTGAAAGCCTACATAAGTTATCTCATCCTGGAATAGGAGCTTCTATAAAATTGATAAAAGCGAGATATTATTGGCCCAAAATGAGCCAATCTATAAAAGTAATTTGTAAAGAATGTGAACAATGTCAACAGGCAAAAATACATAAGCATACAAAAAGTAAAGTTCACAATTTTGAACTACCCTCTGATCGTTTTCAAACAGTACATGTGGATATTGTTGGACCATTACCCCCAGTGAAAAATCCAACGGATTCTTATTTTTCACCTTATCGATATTTGTTAACGTGTATTGATAGGAATACGAGATGGATGGAAGCTTGTCCTTTAATGGATATTACGGCAAAGTCAGTATCTTTAGCTTTCGTTGAAATTTGGATATCCAGATGGTCTTGCCCCTTACATATTGTTACAGACAGAGGAAAAAAATTCGAATCAGAGCTGTTTAAAGAAATATTGAAAATAATCGGATTCCATAGACTGAGAACGACGGCATATCATCCTCAATTTAATGGATTAATAGAAAGATTACATAGAACATTGAAAACAGCAATAATAGCTAGACAAGAATCTTGGTTGGAAGCTCTTCCAATTGTTCTTTTAGGAATGAGAATTACTCCAAATGAGTCTAATTATTCTCCATTCACTGCAGTAACAGGTACATATGCTCAAATTCCTCGTATATTGATCGACTCTACTAGGAATGAGAACGAAAGAATAACAGATTCACAGATAAAGACTCTCGCAGAAGAAATGAAAAAGTTTAATATTTATGATAAAGCTAACGGACACTTACATACAAATCCTCGTACATATATACCAACAGATATGCAGGAATGTAAATTTGTATGGTTGAGAACAGACAGAGTACGGAAGCCTTTAGAAGCTCCATATACTGGCCCATATGAAGTAATGAGTCGTAATGAAAAATATTTTAAAATAAAAAATATCTGACGAACACTATAATACGGTTTCTATAGACAGACTAAAGCCTGCACATTTATCAAAGATTTCAAAAATAAAGATTCAGCAGAACTGAATCCGGATTCGAATGATTCCCAGAATAGTACTGAAGAATCTAAGGAGAACATACAAAGAAAAACGAGAGTTGCAGAACTGTACGATGGAAACATGAAGATACATACCATTATTATTAAATGATAAGTCTTATATTTGTATGATAGCTCCGCTTTGAGATGGGATGCTTGTGTGGTGAGTCGGAAGTTACCGTTTCAACAGACGGAAGTCGAATGATAAAAAATAAGAGGTTTGCGCATATGGATCGCGCAACCTAGAAATAAATAAAATTCAAAATAAAATTCGTAAAATTCAACCAATCAGAGGCGTTCCCGCGTAAAAAGAAAAGTCACCGAAAGAAGCCTCGCTGATCCACCTGATTTGCTATAAAATCTAGAAATTTTTCATTTTCAAGCAGAAAGATTTTGCCTGCCAAAGAGAATCCTTGTCACTTGTTTTAAGAAATTTTAACGCATAAGGTACGAACTATCTATCTATCTTTTCACATTAAATAATCATCGCTTTAACAGACAATCTTAATATCAGTACAAATACAGCCTGACTGATGATTATTTAGACATACAAACTTTAACGTTTCTTCTTATTGTGTGAATTGTAAAATATTTTATTACATTTTACATTTGAACTTTAAAAAAAGAACTTTGGGACGGAACCTCGCCCAGTATTCAATACTACCTTCTTGTAAATTTCTGTTAATACAATTTTGTTTGTTTAATCAAGAGTTTTGTCTTCTCTACCATCTTTGCTTGATTTATTTATTGTCTTTAAATGTTTGAATACTTTTATTGAATATTGACATCAAACTGCCCCACCTATCACTTAATTGTATTAAAAATAAACTGCATATGTAATGATATTTTTCTTTTTTTAATGATGGTCATTATGTTACTACTTATCGATTTAGATAAAGTTTGACCTTAAATAATAAATTTAATTTTGTTTTAAAACTCTTAGCAGACGACAAAAATGGGTATCTCTATATAAAAAAGTATCTTAATCATGTCTTCCATCAACACCAGTACAAATATTTTTTTCTGTTTAACAATGTACTTTTTTGATGGGTATTTTGTTTTGTTCTTTAATTGTACGGTCTATTTTAGATTTATCCAAAATTATGCTTTTATATTTTGTGAAGGATAAAGATACAAAAAATTTCTTCTAAATGAAAAATATAGATACCGTTAATGACTTTGTGATCAAATATGTGAATTTTTACAAAATTTTTAAAAAAATTCAAGGAAATGATAGAGGTAAATTTGAAAAAAATTTCCAAAGTGGAAAAATGGCATTTTCCACTATCAATTGTTAAAAACATAAAATTGTAACCCTAACCCCAACCCTAACGAAATGAATTCTTGTCAAGTACCAAGCTGAATATTCTTGATGCGTGTTCCTTTCAACTTTCAACCCCCATTTCATTTTAGTGGTGCGCTGAAAAGAAGGAATTCAGAGAACAAAAAAGGAAAGAGACAAAGGCAAGAGGTGGGTTTATGACTTAGGCTTTATTGAATGGGGTATAGTCGACCGTGGCGAGGGATGACCCCTGGCCAGGAAACGACTACACTCAGTTGCGGCCTAAATTCAAATGGCCGAATATTCTTTGGGGGATAAGGAGTAAGTCCTTTTTGTCGGACATGCGCAGAGGATTTTTTCCGGTGAAAGGCCTCATGGGAGTTTTTTTTTTTTTATTTCTATTTTTATTTTTCGTTTTCCTAATCCTCACACAACAAAACCTGTTGATACGGAGCCCAAATTTTGTTATTGTTTATAGCATCTTCAATGAAATATTTTTGCAGCGTTTGTTTTATAAGTTACTTTTATTTAATTTACCAAGAATGATATGATCTTGAATGAAATAACATCTTCTATTAAGCTTATTTTTAAACATATTTTCATTAAAGTAAGTAAAGTCATCGGGGCGGCCTAAAGTCGCTATCAGCCAGTCAGCGAGGGAGTCTATCCCCTTTTCAATAGCGCTAGACCAAGGAGATTGTTTTTAGCATCTGAGGTGGAACGCCACACCTTCCATCAGCTCCTTACTTTACCGCACAGATTCCTGTGCTACTCATACGCTGAGTTGGCGGGGACCGGTATCGAACTAGGAACCTTGTGGTTTCTAGCCGAACGCTCTACAACTCTAGTTTAATCTAACCTACTTATCATTTCGGTTAACACCGAGCGAAATTCAAAACATTTATAGAATACAATTCTATATTTTAAAATAAATACACGTACACATTTCTTTTCCCAAACTTAAGGGAAAGAAATTAAAACAAACACACAACACAATCCTTTTCCTAAATTTAAGGAAAAGTGATAAAAACAAACACACCAATACAATCCTTTTCCCAAACTTAAGGAAAAGAGATTAAAGCAAACACACCAACACAATCCTTTTCCTAAATTTAAGGAAAAGTGATAAAAACAAACACACACCAATACAATCCTTTTCCCAAACTTAAGGAAAAGAGATTAAAGCAAACACACCAACACAATCCTTTTCCTAAATTTAAGGAAAAGTGATAAAAACAAACACACCAATACAATCCTTTTCCCAAACTTAAGGAAAAGAGATTAAAGCAAACACACCAACACAATCCTTTTCCTAAACTTAAGGAAAAGAGATTAAAACAAATGTTAACACAAAAATCAAAATCGATTGGATAGGTTAGCATTGCTTTCTACTACGTTCGTGCATTTGCGCCAAAAAGTGAATTACTTTTTGATCCGATCAAGCATCATAAAAGACGAAAATGAAATCAACAATTAGACAGACTTCATCTCACGTTCAAACCGGACACATCCAACGACCATAAACAAACACACGAATCCTGTCTCGCTGCTAGATAGAACACGACCAACCCAACACAATTATGACGCTCCTCCTACTACTATTATTCTTACCACTTCGTTCTACAATAAGAATCCGTTCAGCAGGTCATATATACAAACTTGATTCTCATTTCTGTCCACATCTAAACGAACTTTTCCAAACTTAACATACAAACGTTTACATTTTACATTACACATATCATATCTACACTATTCCTTTTGAACATTTCACACATTATTGCAAATTTATTCTCTGAATAAATTTATTTGTTATTTTATAATTATATTCATTTCTTTTATCATTTCTCCGTATTCTACCTAAACTGTGTCATATTTTTTATTCGTCATTTAATATTCTTAAGAAGAAACATTAAAAAAATTCTTGATGATTTAAAAAAAAAGAAATTTCAGCTTACGAAAATAATGAATATTATGATTGAAAAACAATGTTTTCATTTTTGTACCGTTAAATCAACTGAAATTTAACGTAGACAAAAACAAGTTACGACAAGAGAATTTAAAAAAAATTCTATGAAAAATCAATTAATGGTCCGATTTTCACGAAAATTTCTATAACTATTTACCTTTGTATGTAAATATGTCTGAAATAGTTTTTTTTCCTAAAATATATTAGGGGAAATATTTTTTTACGAGGTCTACCCTATTTTATTTTATGAGATATTTAATTTGTCAATAATGTTAATTAAATTACAAACACCCTATTCATTTACCCGAAAAATTGTAATTTAATTAACATTATTGACAAATTAAATGATGTTGAACCCTCCATCCATTTTATGAGATATAAAACAAATTAACCGGAAAAAAAAACGATTTTTACTTTTTTTTTCTATAAAGATAAGAGTCTGAATAATTATATCAAAAGATTTGTATAATATTCAAGGCAGTGGTTTTTGTAGAAAAAAAAAACATGAATTCTGAAATAAAAAGTGCAAAAAAATGTCATAATATTATTATTTGAAAACTTTTTTTTCTTTTTTAATTGATATGTACTATATTCTATTAAATTGCCAAGAAAAAATGTTGTTTTTTTAAGAAATTCATTTTTAAGAGATTTTAAATCTTTTGTGTGATTAAATAATGTTTTTTGTTGTTGTTTTTTTTTAATGTTTAAAAATCTTTTTTTTGTGTGTACAAATCGAATTTTTTACTAATATTTAAATATAACACTGAATTTTAGAATTCAGGCGAAATAAAAATGTGTCCGATCCACGATATACTAATATTTTTAAGAGAATTTAAGAGTTTTTTTTTTAATTGTTAAATAGTAATGTTTGATTCTTATAATACACGGAAGAGCAAATCTGACAATATTTGTAATACTTATTGTCTTTTCTTTGCTTCAGTTACACTATAAGTTTAAATAAAAAAATATTCCGGAGTTATTCTGAAACTACTACACACACACACACACAAAATCTTTCAAAAATCGTTGAAAACCAATAATCAGTTATTGAATATGCACAAGAAAACAATTATGTCGAATACAGCCACCCATACATTTAAATGTATAATTGTCAAAGAGAGATAATATGTAAATTTGCAGTCTCAGTTTCTACATAAAAATCACTCTTTTGCAAGTAAAACGAACTGTTTTATTTATTTTTCAAGACAACGGATAATTTGATATTTGAATTAACTGTTTTTTTTGTAACAACTCTGTATGATCGTTACTTTTTTTGCGGGATTTTTAAAAAACAAAGTTAAAAAATATTTACTTTCGTTTATTAAATATGGCCTAAACTGATCACGTGACCCGATTTTGGAGATACCTAACATTGTACAGTTATTCTTTATGGGTAATCCTTAACTTGTTCCCCGTAAATTCCTACCATAAAATAAACCTAACCCTCATTTTATGTCCGTGTTTTTGTAATAAATGTTTTATTTTTCTTGCACCCGTTATTTTACAATACTAAATATATTTTCTATATTTATTTTAATATTCACTTCAATGTTTTTATTCTAAAAGCTTTTATTTTGTGAGAATGCTTAGTTTTAAAGTGGGGGTTCGTTTTTATACTTCAACTTTTTACTCGTAAATTCCTACCATAAAATGCCCAAGCCTAATTTTATGGCAGGAATTTACGAGTAAAAAGTTGAATATTACTTTTTGTTGTTGTTATTTCATTTCTTTTTGGCTTTGGTACTCTAAAATAAAAATGTCAGATTTTAATCATCGTCGACGAAAAAACAAAATTACGGTCATAAAAGGAGGATCCAATTTATGACTAAATTGTAAAACGAGCCCCCACTTTAAAACTAGACATTCTCACAAAATAAAAACTTTTAGAATATGCACATTGAAATGAATATTAAAATAAATAAATAAAATATATTTTGAATTGTAACATAACGGGTGCAAGAAAAATAAAACATTTAATACAAAAACACGGACATAAAATGAGGGTTCAGTTTATTTTATAGTAGGAATTTACGAGAAACAAGTTAAGGACCTTTTTATGTTTATTAGCAACTTTCTCTGTTTACGGCGAGTTTTGGTTTAAAAATCGACCTACCCTATTGGTCAACAGGTTTGTCTTACGACACCTTCCCCTATCGTGTGAATACCCAGCAACCTCACCACCACTTTAAGTTTTCCCTTACAAAAAATAGTTAGTTTTAATAAACCCTAAAAGGTAGGTGTGTACTGTAAATGCATTTTTGAGAGATAGGTGGGAGATTATTTGCCTTGTGTAGCTATTATCAGTAGAAAACTGTAGTAGGCAGGGTGTCACAAAAGGTTTTAGTAGTTAAAATGAAAGTTTTGTGAGGCTCAAATTCGGCGTAGGGATTTGGTCTCAGGCATGGTCATTCAGAACTAGCAAAGAAAGGTCCTTTCTGAGTCTGACGGCCGAAGGGGTGGTTGGTGTCAACGCATTCTTGGTATACTAAGAAATACTCATCTTTAAATCCAACCTCGATAAGTGCTAACAAGGTAAACTATATTCCATTCTTCTTAAAATTTTATTTATTCTGAATAGTTTCTTTAAACAAATGTTTTTTCTTGTTAAATTATAAATATCTTAAAACTGTAAATTTTTCCTTACCTTGTCTATAGGTATCACCAATTTGCCCTGGGAAATTTACCCCCCCCCTATATTTAACACAATGAAACTTGCATAAAGGTTAATACTCTCTTAGATTTTTTTCTATAAAGATAAGAGTCTGAATGATTATATCAGAAGATTTTTATAGAAGTTATTATACGTGGTTTTTTTTTTTTTTTAAAGAACCATGAAAACAGAATTATGATAAAAAAATATCAATAAGGGAATTGACCCTGTTAGAAAAAAACAAAAACAAAAAACGGACTGTTTTAATTATTTTTCAATATAACGGTATTTTCTCCCCTGGGTTATTTGATCTTTGATGAATTAACTGTTTTTCTTTGTAACAACTCTATGTTCGTAATTTTTTTTTTTTTGCGAGATTAAAAAAAAAAGTTCAAAAATATTTACGTTTTTGTCTAAGTCGAAAAGTAGTAACATAATATCAGTAAAATTACACATGTAATTTATTTTTAATACATTTTAAACCATTTATTGTTCGGTCAATTTTGCTCCAATATGGCTGTAAACGCTATCTTAAAATGACTGTTTAAAGATGGCGTAAAATCCATGTTTACAAAATAAATTAAACCTTCCATTGAAAAAAAATACCAAAAATCAGGGAATTATCCGATTTTAATGAAATTTTCAGTCGTGATTTATCAATAAATGAATTTTATAATGCATCAGTTCTTTCATTTCAAAAACTTTCTGGAAAAAAAAACACACACAAACTTATTAGAATGTTAGTAATATAGGTATCAAATAGTTTAATGCGTATTTAAAAAATGGCCGGACCATTTATACATTGGTCCTGGTTTTAACCAGACACCGGTAGAGGTTCACCTTGTTGTTATTAGACACTCGTGTTCACTGTTTCGGCATCACAATTCTAAATTAAAGATTGGAAGAAAATTACATTTTTTCTTACCAGCAGAAAAATGTAAAGAAATTGGTTTGTTGTGAATTATTGAAGTGAGTAGTGGAAATATATAAATTCCACCCTCGTGTGGAATTACAAAAAGACGTAAAGTAAGTGACCTTCTCAGTGATTTATTTACAAACTTTTTGTCTTTTTAGATCGTCTTAAAAAATAAATCAAATTATATTTAAGTTATTTTTAAGAAAAGTTTATCTGGTGGTTGATTTTCTCCCCTGATCCTCATCGATGTGTTTTGTGTAGTAAGCCTTGCTTTGTCCGGTTCACAGGTTGCTCCTCACAGCTAACCCTCTCTTCCTAAAGTGGTCACCCATTTCAAAACTGAACTGATTCATCGCTGCTTAACTTTGGTGACGTACACGGCTATAATTACGGTATGTAGTTAAGTACTATATTTATAAATTAGTAAATTTGTTCTTAATACCGTAACTATGAGTTGTTTGTCGAAGTAAAAAAACAAACATTGGGTTAATTTTAGTTTTCACTGATATTTAAATTCTATGTGAGAGAGACAGGGATGTTTTTTTTTTTTTTTATTTTTTTTATATATCCCTCACCCTATAAGTACGACAAAACACTTATTAACAAAAAGCCAAGTAAATAAAAACCAAAAAAAACCAAAACAAAAAAACTTTAAAATGTACTTGTCCACGGTCCAGAATATTCCACTCAACTGTTTGCAGTAATCGATATTAATCGGATGACGAGGGAGTCTATACCCTTTTCACTAGCGCTAGAATCGGATAATTTGATCTTTGAATGAACTATTTTTCTTTGTAACAATTCTGTAGGATCTTCTTTTTGATAAACAAAGTTCGGAAATATTTATTTCCGTTTTATTCAAGATGGCCTAAACTGGTCAATTGGTGGTCCCTAATATACATTATTCACTATCGAGATAAGAGTTATTTCCTTCTTTTTACTGATGCTCATTATGTTACTATTTTTCGACTTAGACAAAAATTTGACCTTAAATAATCGATTTAATTAATTTTAATTCGTTTTTAAAATGAAAAGCAGACGAAAAATTGGGTATACCTATAAAGTTTATAACCTGCAAAATTATATATTGGCAATAGGTCGATAGTTGCCATCTTAGTGGTTGGAGAAGAAGAGAAAGACGTTGTCTATAAATGTGTAAAGGTTAAAGAAGAAAGAAAGAAAGATAACACATTCACCACCCGAATAAATGTAAGTTTCAGTCATTTCCTTATCTATTTTTTATTGAACTAAAAAGTTACTTAGTCCCCAAAATTATATATCATCAGCAATAAGAAGTAAGTCCCCATCATTTTAGTGGTTGGAGGAGGGAAAGGCTAAAGAAATACAACAATGGGTGAATTGTAGTGGGTTTAAGATGTGATTTTTTTATATCTGTAAATGTTTAGTAAAAAAAAAAAAAAAAAGAAGCTACTTTTCAAGAATATTCCACTGAAGAAATGTCTGCAGTATATACAAATAAACACACACACACACTATATATATATTATATATAATATATATAATATATATATATTATATTATATGAGAGTAAATACACAAGCAATGTGTTTATGATATGGCTTTTTTTAGCCGACAATTTTTGGGAGAATATGTGCTTAATTGAAGTCGTACCTAATTTTGAAAGTTAATTAATTAATAATTAATTAATTAGGCGGGCATACCTATTTAAATGTAAGGCTAAACAAATCGAGAAAAATCAATCTCTGTATGTACATTTCAGCCTATTAGGCCTCGTCAGCAGAGCTATAGATAGGAAGACCGACTTGTGCGTGATTCGAAACCCGACTGTCAAGCTGACAGGCAAGCATCATAACCCCTACACCAACCGGACTTTCTTTAGATTTTTTGTTTTGTTTAAATACACACACACACACACCCAAAAAATAATGGACTCTCCTAATTTGAATGAACAATGAATAAATGCATTCATACGAGGAAAAAAAAATTAACACACTACAACCTACAATCCCCGATGATGACTGGTGAAATGGTTGAAAGTGCTTGGGTACAAAGTATGGGACAGTTTCCCCACCATCTAGATCAAATTTACGAAAAACCACAAGAAGACTAGAAAGAATACAGATAAAGATCATAAAGAAGAAATATTCCGTGGTCTTCAATAATACCTGCTTAAACAATATATATATATATATATATATATATGGAGATTTGCTTCCGGTTTTTGTCTGTAACAAAATTATGTCACTGCTTACGTCACACTGCCTAAAATCGTCATAAATAGAATACCCTCAAAATTTGAGCATGCAATGTTAGACAGTCCTCATTAGTTTTTTAAAAACAAGTTTTAATAAATAAATACCTGGTATTATCTATCTATATATAGTTTGTTTTTTAAAATATATATTTAAAGTTATCAGAACTAAGTTCCCATTTCAAATTTTTATTTTTTACTCCTTTAATAAATTTATTTTATTTTTTTTTACTCCTTTAATAAATTTGATGATTTTACTTATGATACAAACTCTCTGATATTAAATTTTCAACTCCCATCCCCTCAGGCAATATTTATTTTAAGTCGCCCAGAGGGTGTTTTTTTGTTTTGCTAGTAATATATAATGTTTGTGTGTAATACCTTTACCATTCACCTAAGAGTCATAAATTTCAGTCCTTTCCTTTGTTTGTTTTTTACTTGACACTTACATAGTCCACAAAATTATATATAAGCAGTAAGTCACCATCTTTTTATTGGTTTGGAGAAGGAAAGACTAAACAAATAATTGAAGAAGGCCAGAGTACACATTGGCCAAAACATTGTGTGTATAACAATAAAGATAAGGACAACAGTCTGAGAAATCTAAATAATACAAATGATCAAGCCTCATCTCAAAAATTCAGATAAATGATAAAGAAATATAGTGATGGGTATATTGTATTGAGTTTAAGATGTTGTTTTTATATGTGTTAAGGATCAGAAAAAAAGTACACACACACACACACACACACATATATATATATATATATATATATATATATATATATATATAGATGTTAGGAACACTGGACGATATGACCTTTAGGCATTTGCTGATTCATAAGTACATTTTTTCATTTACACCATCAACATCCGGTTGTTTGTTAACAGACGATTTTTAGAGTTTTTAAAAAATTATAAAACTAACCCCTAACAAACAACCGGATGAAAATGTAAATGAAAAAAATGTACTTATAAATCAGCAAATCAAAAGGGGTGCCTAAAGGTCATATGGTCTGGAACACCTACAAAATAGACTTAAAACAAAAATAGACTTAAATTGAGTTGCTTCCCTTTGATCAGTCAAAGCATTTGTTTACATTTTAAATGTTGAACGCCAGCAAACAGTTACTGGTTAAGTTCGCTTGAGAGTAGAAGCATTTTCTGTGTTTTAATAAATCCTTGTTAATTTTATAATAATCTGGTCTTGCATTTATCATTCCTATCTTCAAATAATTTCATCTGTATCGCCGCCAAGTCACAGTTCCCTTAGTTATTTATGTAGGGACTGGCAAAAAAATCAGCTTCTATGAGTTTTAAAAACGAATTAAAAATAATTAAATCTATTATTTAAGGTCAAACTTTGTCTAAATCGATAAGTAGTAACATAATAACCATCATTAAAAAAAGAAAAATATCATTACATATGCAGTTTATTTTTAAACATTTAAAGGATTTGTTTTGGTCAATTTCGACGCGATCCACCATTCTTTCTCTTTTTCAAGGGTTTTAAGCACTTGTTTACAATTTTAATGTAACATTCGCGACTGCAAAAAAAAAATGACCAAAAATCAGGTAATTATCCGATTTTAATGAAATTTTCAGTATTGATTTATCAATTAATGAATTTTATAATGCATCAGTTATTTTATTTAAAAACTTTAATTTAGTATTTTTGCTATGAAAAATTAATATATAAAATTCATTTAAAATAAAAATATTCGGATTTTAAGTTTAAAATGTTATATTTTTAGATTCTAGAAATAAATATCTATTTAATGCAAACCTTATTACATCAAAGTATACTTTTTGAAGAAAAACTAGATTGAAAATGTACCCCCCTCCCCTTTTTAAGCAGAAAAAATATCGATGTATAATTTTTTTCTTTTATAAGATAATCGCCAATTAAATAATTATCAAAATGAGTAAAAAAAAAACTCCAAAAAATTAATTATCTATTATTTTTTTACATTTTATTTTTCGATTTTCGGTACTTATTTTCTCATAGAAAAGCCACCGTAAAAAATTTTTTTTTTTGTTTCTATTCATAACTTCGGTCTTTTATCTCTTTATTGATACTGTAATTAGTACAGTATAAGAACGCATTTTAGGCTCATTTTGCCAGTACCTATATTTATGTTATATCCTCAATGCTTATTAAATAATCATTATTTAATCTTAATTACCATATTAAATTAGCATATTATGGTATAGCTGAGATAGATTTGCCTCAAAACAGCCCATGTTATTAAGGTATTTACCTTATTTGAGTATGACACAAGGTCTTTTAATGTGGGACCACCCACAAACCAAAGCTCATGGGGTTGCAAGTGCAAAAAATGCGTAGATCCCATCGGCATTCCTTCCAAGGGGGGCACCTCAGGCACTAGGCAATAAACCCAGCCCTGCCCCATTAAATCAAGGGGGCAGGTGTTTCCTTGGGGGACAGCCCCATGAGATCATGCTGTTAATTTACATTAATAGTTCTGTGGCCGAAGCCACTGGACCCCCGCCCCGAAGGCTGGGTTATTTAAAATCTTGCAATGTGTATTATATATCATTAAGAAATAAATATTTACTTAGTATATGGTCTGAATAATTTGCATGCTGGTTTTAACAAAACCATGTTTAATAAATAATTACTTGATCTCTAATATTATTGTTTTATTCTCAAACATATTAAAAGCAACCCTATGTATAATTTTATATTGAAATCAATTAGAATAAAGTAAAAATAAGAGTAATCTTTTTTGTGTTCTTATTTAATTTCATCAGTCTTTCTAATTCAATATAATATTTAATTATATTCAAAATTAAATACTTGTGCCTGGAGGGCGCATATTTTTACTAGTATATATAATTACTGAAAATTATTTTTATTTGGATACTGAATGTAAGTATTAAATTTTTGGACCATATGACCTTTAGTCACCCCTTTTTGATTTCGATTCAGAAGGACATGTTTTTCATTTACACTGTCAATATCCGGTTGTTTGTTAACAGACAATTTTTAGATTTAAAAATTTTTTTATAAAACTAACCCCTAAAAAACAACCGGATATTGATGGTGTAAATGAAAAATGTCCTTTTGAATTGAGATCAAAAAGGGGTGCCTAAAGGTCATATGGTCCAAGTTTTTATATAATCTTTATTGTAAATTACTGCACACATTTCCTCAGCAGGATAAACTGGAAATTTACGCAGGTGATTATAGTATCGAATAGTTCAAAGTTCAGTAAAAAACAACCCATCTCTGAAGTGATATACAAAAACAAAAAAAACTGATATAAAAATGTAATACGTACATTGACCATCCAGATAAAAGTAAGGTTCAGTCGTTATCTTCAACCACCCCTGTTGGCTGTGGCTGTTGAATCTGCTGACTGCTGCACTCCGAGAGAGTGATAAGACCCCCCCCCCCTCTGTCGGTTGGGGCTGTAGCATATGCTGACTGCAGCTCGTTGTTGTTGTTGATATCCTTTCATCTATGAGAGATGATGGATAGTGTCCAATTTAGAAAATTAAAAAAAAATTTAGCCTGCATGGATTGATATGGAGGATGAGCTGTTGCTCAAGCAGCAAATCTCCACACTGTCACTGTGATCCAAAGGAAAGGTAAGAAGCCAATGCAATTTGGCAGCAGTAGAGTTACTGGGTAGAACTAGGTTTCAGTATCACAACACCTTACGGACTCAGGCTCCAGATTTGTTTTTCGGGTTTACTCCCCTATATATATATATAAGATAAATCGGTGTAAATGAAAAAAATGTACCCATGAATTGAGATCGCAAAAGGGGTGCCTAAAGGTGATATGTCCGAAATTTTTTGTATTTTTTGACACACCTTGTATTCTGAAAAAAAACCCAAAACATTTCATTCGTTAATTTTTTTCAGAATACAAAATGTGTCAAAAAAGTACCAAGTTTGAAGCTGTATTTACCAAGATAGAAATAGTTAACTTCTTGTTACTGTAAAAATTAAAAAATTAAAAAAAGAACGAGAGTAAAAAACAATTTTTAAAATTGCTTACTCAAAATTTGGGTGTATATAGCATAAGAATATTGTGACGTAAGTTGTGACATAGTTTTTGTTAAAGACAATCTCCATTATTTATAGATATTCTGCTTTTATATTACTTAATTTTTTCTTTTTCTTTTGCAGATGAGTCTGTGCAAATTAGTAACATTTGATGCTACGAATACTTTGATCCGTGTGATCGGCAGTGTCGGACAGCAGTACACCAAAATTTCACGACTATATGGAGTCGATGTAGACATCAAAGAGCTGAATGGTGCCTTCAAGATTGCTTGGCGTCAGATGAACACGTACTTTCCAAATTATGGCTCTTTGCAAGGAATGACTTCACATCAATGGTGGAGAAAAATCGTCATACAAAGTTTGTCTTCGTCTTGCGGAAAGCTCAAACCAGACGAAGACACCCTAACACAAATATCCAATCATTTGTACCTACATTTCTGTACGAACAAGGGTTGGGAAGTGATTCCCGGCACTCAAGAAGCCTTGATCCAGCTGAAAGAAAAAGGGTTAAGTCTTGGGGTCATATCGAACTATGACGAACGATTAACAAAAGTACTTTTAAATTTGGCTCTGATTCATTATTTTGATTTTGTTATTATGTCATCTGAAGAAAAGATGGCTAAGCCAGACCCCAGAATTTTCCAGAAAGCTTTGGAATTGGGTTGTGTTACTGGTGAAGAGACAATCCATGTTGGTGATGATCCAACCAACGATTATTTTGGTGCTAGGAATGCTGGTTTAAATTCCTTGTTACTTCGTAAACCTCAGGATAAAATTCCACCTGGCGTTTGTTCGAATGCCATCATTTTGAACTTGAAAGAAGTTGCTAATTATGTATAACAGCTGAGGGAAAAACAAAATTTACAAAACTTTTTTGTTTGGCTTTTATTTATTGTTTAATTAAAAAATTTAAAAAAAAAATCAAAGATTATGTTCTTAGATTCTAAAAATCAAATTAAAAAAATGAATAAAAATGAAATTTAGAAATGTTGGTTTTCTTAATATTTTGATACTAATATTGTTTCTGTCACATAGGATTTTATTTTATTTATGATGGAATATTATTCAATCAAAACGAATATTATTAGGTATTATTTATTACCAAACTCCACAGCATTGAAACTGTAGCCAAAAAAAAAAAATTGCAGAAATATAAATAAGGGATGTAATTAATTTTGAACTGCTCTAGATTCGGTTATTTCGTATAAGTCTAATATAAACAAAGGGGAACCACTCTTGACTGATAAATTATTTATTCATTGATCTAGGAAAAAAAGATGGGGGTTAGGGTTAGTTTAATGGAAAAATAAATGGACCATATGACCTTAAGGCACCCCTTTTTGATCTCAATTAAGAAAGGACATGTTTTTCATTTACACCGTCAATATCCGGTTGTTTTAACAGATGATTTTTAGATTTAAATTTTTTTTATAAAACTAACCCCTAACCCTAACAAACAACCGGATATTGACGGTGTAAATGAAAAACATGTCCTTTCTTAATTGAGATCAAAAAGGGGTGCCTAAAGGTTCAAATAAATAAATAATTTATCAGTCAAGAGTGGTTCCCCTTTGTTTATGTTAGACTTATAGGAAATAACCCTAGATTCCTTTGCTGTCCAGCTGACACCAACAATAGACTACTCTGTTGACTTTACTAATTTACTACATATTCATATTTTTATTATTCAAACTTTATATTAATTATATTAATCATAATATATATTAATTAATTATATTAATTCATGTTTTATTATTCAATTTACTACATATTCATATTTTTGGTTACTGAGTTTCAATGCTGTGTTGAAAGTATTTTGTCTCATATTTTTGAATTTCATTCTTTCTCAGTTAGGTAAGTACCCCCCCCTCTCTCTATATATATATATATGTATATATATATATTAAATCTCTCTCTCTCTCTCTCTCTCTCTCTCTAATAGCCACCCTGTGGGAACCATTTGATCTGATGATCACATAGGCAAGAACTTGGGTAATTTTCACCTTTCAGTTGGCTAAACTCCTAGCATAAAATTGTGCGTGTGCATTATCTGAAATGAACTTAATTGTTATTAAGAAGACATTTTATGATATTTTTGTGTTAAAGTATGCAGTTGTATTGTTTTTGAAAAGTTTCTAAGATTTGTTTATTTCGCTCGGAGACTTTCAAAATGGCTACCAGCTTGTTTCAAAGTGAAAGTCAGTTGGCTAAATTCCTAGCATAAAATTATCTGAAATGAACTTAATTGTTATTAAGAACACATTATATGACATTTTTGTGTTAAAACATGCAGTTGTATTGCTTTTCGAAAAAGTTTCTAAGATTTGTGTATTTCGCACAAAGACTTTCAAAATGGCTACCGGCTTGTTTCAAAGTGACAGTCAAGGGAGGTTACTCTAATTGCCTTATTTGCTAGGAATTTTGACAACTGAAGGTGAAAATTACCAGAAATTGAGTCACCAAGCACCATTGATTGTGTATCTATGCTATCCTTACTTATATATATATATTTATTGCATGGAAATACAGAATTACTTTTATGCAATATATATATATATATATATATATATAAATATAGGATAAACACAAGGTGTTTTTTTATCGGGTATCCAGGATCGAACTCGATATTCAGTAATACTGCATTTTCAAATTCGCTTGCTTATCACCACGTTATGAATTGAATTAAGGGAGGGAACTTTAAATTATTAATTCCCAGTTCTCTCCCTTGTTTCAATATGGCGACACGATCACGATTAGCGAAAAGGTGGCTGTGACATGATACATTGATGATCAAATTTTATAGGTGTGATCAAAAAGTATCGAGACTGAAGCTTTAAATCTTTAAAATTTTAACATTGAAATTAAAGACATGTACACAGCTGAACAACCAACATAATAAAGGGATGAATTCAAAACTGTTGTCTAGATGAGTCATTGCCGTTGATTTGAAAAAAGAAAGCTGAATCCAGCCTGTGGGAGTCTCCAGGAATTTAGATCCATATATATATATATATATATATATATATATACCAAACCCTCCGCACGAGCAGGATGTGACACCAGGTCAATTTCTTAAGCGGAGTTAAACAGGTTTGAATTCAGAGTTTTCCTTCTAGACCGGTTGCCTAACCAAGGTTAAAGAGCCCAGTCTTCCCTACTATTTACCCATAGCTGGAGGGAGAATATAATTCATACCTTTCCCAAGAGTATTAGCGCTAAGTGAAATGCAATTACCACGTCCAGGATTTGAACTCGGGGCAACGAGTCCATTTCCCATGACTTTAACCATTACACCACACACTTCCTCATTTAGATCCATATGTGTGTGTGTGTGTGTGTGTGTGATTGGTTGGTTGGGTTTTACGGCATGTCAACCCCTTGGGTCATTTTATGCCGAATACTTCTATTGGTAAAAAAAAAATATTTAATGCTGACAAAATTTTGAAATAATTTCATTTTTAATGGATAATACAATTTTGTTTATCAACTCATGTTTTTCTATTTAACCCATAGATGGGACCCATACAGGTATTACCACCCCGGGTCAGAGTGGACCAGGAAGCAATGGTGATGAAGGGGTGCTTCATATTCCCCAAAACTGGAACCTCACCATCAGATAGAGTTTAACGTCATTCCCAGGACATGTAGACCCGCAGCCACTGCCTTCTAGCACCCATATCATAAAAAGGGTTGGGGATTGCCATGAAGGCAATAGATTGGGGCAATCATATAGGTGCTAGGGCTTGATGTGACCAGCCGATTTATCGGAGGGAGTCTCTCCGACCGCCCGTCTAGCCCAAGATAGGGCCAAAGTGGAATATTGCAAGTCATGAACTGCTCATACTCCTGGGTTCTATCCTTAAGCATCACGGGTCGTCACCCACGGCCAACAGGTGGCCCCATTGGGGGAGTCTTACCCCTCTGCAGAGGTTCAGTCGACAGGGTGGGTGTGTGTGTGACTGTATTTTATATTACTATAGGGTTGCCCATAAAATACCGACTACTAAAAAGAATTAATCCTTTGAATAATAAAATATAATGTTATTCATATTTATATATGTTTATTCATGAATGGATAAATAGTTCTGTCTACATTTGAGCATTTCAGTTTTTATATAGGGTGGCCCATAAAAGACTGACATATAGAAAATGTAATCTTTTGAGTCATAAGATATAGTCTAAGGAAATATATTTTTTTATTTGTGAAAAAATATCTTGTAGGTTGCCTCCATTTTCAGATACAAAGTTGTACCTTAATTTGAGCACTTTGAATGATTGTAATATGGCGATATGGTTTGGTTTGGTTTGTTTTACGGCATATCAACCTCAGTGGGTCATTTAATGCCGATAAAGTTTTGAAATAAATCAATTCTTAATGGATAATACAATTTTTTTATAAATACATTTTTCTATTTAACCCATAGATGGGACCCTAACAGGTACTACCACTCCAGGTCAGAGTGGACCAGGGAGCAATGGTGATGAATGGGGTGCTCCATATTCCCCAAACCTCCAAAACTGGAACCTCACCATCAGATAGAGTTTAACGTCATTCCCAGGACATGTAGACCCGCAGCCATCGCCTTCTAGCACCCATATGATAAAAAGGGGTTGGGGCTTGCCATAAGGGCAATAGGGTTGGGAAAATCATATAAGTGCTAGGGCTTGACGTGACCAGCCGATTGATCGGAGAGGGCCTCTCCGACCGCCCGTCTAGCCCAAGATAGGGCCAAAGTGGAGTATTGTATGTCATGAATTGCTCATCGACCTGGGCTCTATCCTTAAGCATCACAGGTCGCCACCCACGGCCAACAGGTGTCCCCATTGGGGAGTCTTACCCCTCTGCAGAGGTGCAGTCGGTGCATTCTAACGCCCCACCGACAGGGCGGGGCGATATGGTCTCAGTACCAAAAGTGATATATGTTGTATAGCGGGTCTTGTTGACGTGCCTCCAAATTCACAGCACTAAAAAGGTATTTGATACGCGGCGGTAGTCTTGTCGATAAAAAGGTACAACACGTGAAATATATCATCGCAAAGGCTTAGCTTTTATTTTTGGGCCCCGGAAAGCAAAAAGAGGATGATCTTGTTGTTCATTGTTCCTCGTCACCACGTGACTTCCGGTTCAGGTCAACACCCGAAACTTCCAGTTGGCTTTCAATTCACCATTCGGGGGTCATGCCTCGGTCAAATTCCCGACAAACCATTTTGCGCCCATTACTACCTTTGTTTTTAACTTTTACTTTTTAAAAATTTCTTTTCCCTCTCTTTCTATAGCAGTCCTCCTAAAACTCTGGACCTTCATAATCCGTTACATGATCTTGCACAAGGTTTCTGGGGTCAATCTCTGGATGAATATTATTCTGGAGCTGTATCAATGTCTTAAGCTTATTCAAATATACACACTCCTTAAATAACCCTACAAAAAGAAGTCAGTCAATGTAGGTCATTCGAATTCTAAATTTTTTGAAGTTATTCTGTCAGAAAATAGTTTTTTGTTAAAACTATAAACCTCTCAGTTGAATAGTAAAATTATATTTGATTTGTTTGTTCATATCATAACTTGACATTTTCAATGGATTTAAATTACTTATTATATCTGAAAGTTAATATGAAATAAAATTAAAAACAAGTTAGGAATGTTTTTAAATGCTTCAGTATTTTGTGGGTTACCTTGTATAAATAAATGACATTTAATATAAAAAGAAAAGGAGGAAATATGTTGTTTTAAAATATAGGGTAGTCTGGGCTCTTTAACCTTGGTTAAACTGACTGGGTAAATTAATTTGTGGTCATAACATATTGTAACTAAATAAAGTTTATATATAATGTGTGTGTATGTGACTGTATTTTATATCAGGATAAAGAAATGACACTGAATATAAAATGAAAAAGAGGAAAAATATGTGCGTGTGACTATATTTTATATTAGTGTTAAGAAATAATACTGAATATCAAAAACAAAGGTGGGAATATACATACATATATATGTGTGTGTATGCATATATATATATATATATGCATGTATGCATATATGCATGTATGTATGTGTATGCATATATATATATGCATGTGTGTATGTGTATATATATATATATGCATGTATGTGTATATATATATATGTATGCATGTATATATATATATTATATATATATGTGTATGCATGTATGTATGTATATATATGTATGCATGTATGTGTGTGTATATATATATATATATATATATATACGAATAATTGTTTCAGATAAGTTACTGTTTTAATATTTCTTTCTTTATAGGAAAGGCTAATATATCGAATTTTATGCCTAGTGTTTTATTTTTGACTCTAACACACTTTATTCACAGGAATATGTTTAAAAAGAAAATACATTTTTATTCTGTTTTAAATGACTTAGAGTTGCTCGTCCCTATCACTCCCCCCCACCATCTTATCGGCTATCTCCTGGCAAAAAGAGAGAAAAAAAAAATAGATAAATAAAAGACATGCTTAGTCATTAGAAAGTCAACAAGTGAAGTGGACAAGTACGAATAATTGTTTCAGATAAGTTGCTGTTTTAATATTTCTTTCTTTATAGGAAAGGCATAATATATCGAATTTTATGCCTAGCGTTTTATTTTTGACTCTAACACACTTTATTCACAGCGTAACTCCAGTGTTACTGTAGATATTAACTCATGTTTATATCTTTTTACCCTATTGATTACTGCTAATAGTCCTAACTCCAGTGTCTTTGAAAAACATTGAATTTGCTTACCGATTTTGATTTTCTATAATCTAAAATGGTACTTGTGGACTTATACTAAGTTAAAACTTGGATTTTTTTTTCCCGGTGTGGTGGACCCGGAGATCTCGTCAGATCATCCACCTGCATTCCCCAAAGTCTCCCAGTCATCTTGCCTCGGCTTGTCACTGATACTTGACTTTGGGGAAGGAGAGCATGTGGAGCGTGTCGCACAAGCGCGCAACATGTAAAACAAAAAAGTGACTGGCTGGAAGAACGTAGATGTGAGTCTACATACGGCGTGATTCGTGACCTACTTAACGTCACCGCCTTACTGATTGAACAGCAACGTGCTTCAGTGAGGTTGTGGGTGAATGAGCAGCCATGTTGCCATTTGGGAAGTGTCTAGAAAAGGTGACCTAAACAAATGCCGATTCAGCTATTAAGCTGGCCAGAAACCAGCGCTTTGACAGATGTCCACATAAGCTGGGTGAAAACAAGAAAATACTACAACACAAAACAAGGCTAAGAATAGCCACCTGGAATGTCTCAACACCTCCCAATCTTGAGAGATTGGGAAACCCCAAACTACGAACTGGTATCATGACAGGGAAGCATCTCGATATGGGGCCGAAATTGATGCCCTTGCGGAAGTCAGTTTCAGCTATAAGGATCAATTGACAGAAGGGGGTGGGCTGGATACACATCCTCATGGAAAGACAGGCCAATGGTAGCTGTAAGAAGTTTGAGGTAAGGTGCCCTCCATTTCTGAAGCAACACATGATGGACGCCATGGAAACATTTCCTACATTGAAGTTTGACCTGTGTGGCAGGGCCTGTATGTCGAGGGTTTCATATGTGTGACAAGGTACATAAAAACATGCTGGATCCGTGGGCCATCTGCGTGCTCACAACTGCTCACATCTGGACTACTTGTAGAAATGGCCTTATTCTTTGAAGAAGCGGCAATCGCCATATATATATATATGCATGTATGTATGTATATATATATATGCATGTATGTATGTATATATATATATATATATATATATATGCATGTAAACAAGGTTGTTTAGAATATAATTTTTGGAGAATATGTTTAATTGGAGTCGTATAATAAAATAATTAATTAATATGAATTATGCATGTATATGTATATATATATATATATATATATATATATATATATATGTATGTATGTATATATATATATATATATATATATATGCATGTATGTATGTATATATATATATATATATATATGCATGTATGTATATATATATATATATATATATGCATGTATGTATATATATATATATATATGCATGTATGTATGTATATATATTATATATATATATATATGCATGTATGTATGTATGTATATATATATATATATATATATATATATATATATATATATATATATGCATGTATGTATGTATGTATATATATATATATATATATGCATGTATGTATTATATATAATATATATAATATATATATGCATGTATGTATGTATATATATATATATATATATATATATGTATGTATATATATATATATATATATATATATATGCATGTATGTATGTATGTATATATATATATATATATATATATGTATGTATGTATGTATATTATATATATATATATATGTATGTATGTATGTATGTATATATATATATATATATATATATATGTATGTATGTATGTATATATATATATATATATATATATATATGTATGTATATGTATATATATATATATATAGTTGTAGAAAAATTCTCTATCTACTACAGTTTCGGTGTTCAAGACACCTCTAACACAGAAACTGCAGTAGATAGATAATTTTTCTACAACTATCAATAGTATATGTTTATGAAATATATTGAGCACTTTTGGGATAAATTACTGATGCTACTACTATGAAAATGCAATTGAATAATGTGTGTTTATATATGTATATATATATATATATATATATATGTATGTGTGTGACTGTATTTCATATTAGTGCAAGTAAATTACATTAAATATAAAAAGCATAGACGGAAAAAAAAAAATGTTGTTTTAAAATATGTCCATTTATTTCGTAATTGAGCAAATTAAATACATCAAAAAAACATTTTTTTTAATAAAAATAATTTCAAAAATAAAAACTACAAATGTCATGGAATTAATAATTCCTTTTTATAGAAAGTCACCCAATTTTAGCAATGAAAAATTTTTTCATTTTGTTTTGTTTAATGCTTACTGAACAAAAGTTAAGCAACAATGTATGTTACCAATTTGGGGTGGGGGGAAAATCTTTCTTCCTAATGCCTTACCAGATTGACAATTTTAACAGGCATGTCAACCCATCAAGGGTTATTTTAAGAATTGTGTTCATTGTACTTCATATTTACATTTAAGTGTTTGCACAAAGTTATATATCAAGTATTCCTATTTAATACAAATAATTATATGGATTCAAGTAATCATTTCTATTTATTCAATAATAGTCATTTGTTTGCAGATAGTTATATGATATCAAGTAACTAATAATAATAATCTTTAGTAAAAAATTATAGTTTCTAGTAACTAAACCACAAGGTTCCTAGTTCGATACCGGTCCCCGCCAACTCAGCGTTATGAGTAGCACAGGGATCTGTGCGGTAAAGTAAGGAGCTGATGGTAGGTGTGGCGCTCCACCTCAGATGCTAAAACAATCTCCTTGGTCTAGCACTATTGAAAAGGGGATAGACTCCCTCGCTGACACCGACTTTAGGCCGCCCCGTCGACTTTACTTTACTTATTCTTAATACAAACAATTTATAGTTATATGATATCAAGTATTTCTATCGAATATGAATTTTTAAACATGTATTTGATTTTTAGATGAGACAATAACAGGTACTACCATTCCGGGTCAGAGTGGACATGAGAGTAATGGCAATGAACAGGTAACTCCACATTCTCAGACCTCCTGAACTAGAACTACCAGAAGCAGTTGAGTGTTGTATCTAGGACCCTCCTTTGGGGGGGGGGTCTTACTCCTCTGAACGGGATACAGCTACTAGGTGCAGTTTAGTGTCATAGTGACATTAGAATCTCTCTCCCCCACCCCATTAGTTCAACTTTTATTCTTTTTTAAAACGAATAGATTAGAAATATTTTTTTGTGTGAGCTCCTCATTTGCCCCTTAATATGTTCAAAACATTTCAAATGCAAGCAGAATATTTATAAATATAAAAATTCTGATTTTAAATTTCAGAAAATTGGGAGATCACTAGTAACATAAATGCCTACCATAATAAAATGTTTCTGCTGCCTTGCAGGAATTGTGAGAAATTCTTTTGGAATCGTATTCGGACTGAATTTCCAAAACACTGCATCTTTCAAAACCTCCATGCTTCCAGTAATTTGACAAAACTATATCTAATATTACCCCTCCATACACATATGCACGCACATGCACACATACATGTATAATAACTTCATACACCAATTGCTATTTAAACAGTTAGTAGCAAAGCCTTCAACAGATAATGACTCTGGGTTCAGGCATGGTTTTGGGACCGAAACATCATTACCACTAACCCAACAGTATCTCACAATACCACCAGACTTTGTTGGTTTGATGTCACATTTTAGGATTACAATAGCCACACTAATGCAGTTAGAGCCTTATCCTGGATCTTTTTTTATGTATTTTCTCTTGTTTGGTGGAGAAAGACCAAGTTTAGTCAAAAATGCGAAGGTTGAGTTGGTAATAAATCTATTATTACTGTACGCTATTCATGTTCCTGACATTAGTACATTATTCTATGTACTATGCATGAGACTTTGATGAGTTGTGGTGCACCTTAACACTCTATACAATAAATTTCATATTATATCATTATCAAAATGGGTGCTTTCAAAACTGGTACAATATTGGTGGTGTCTTTGTTATTATTTATTTGTTAATAAATTCCAAATATTTAATGCGGACAAAATTCCAACAGAAATTGTTTTTTGTACAGGATAAATAAATTCTTAGTAAAAACAAACAAAAAATAAGCAAAAAAAAAAAAAATGGTAAAAAATATTCCAACATAAATTAAAACTTCCAAAAATCACACAATTTTAAATTTGCAAAGTGGGGGTCCAAAATTCTTGTCAACCCCTAAATATTTTTTTAGAGGTAAAGTAATTACATAATACTACACAAAATTCTAGAAAATAATTCAATTTTTAAAGATTTTTTTAGAGGTAAAAAAATGACATAATTCATAGATTATATTATCAAAACAAAAATTAATGAAAGTTAAAACAATATGTAGGTTTGACAAGATTTTTGGACAACCTTTTATAATTTTGATGCTTTAGATTTTGTAAATAGATTATGAATGAGATGAAAACATTCCAAAATATGACAGGTATAAATGAAAGATTTGATTGATTTAATGGCATGACAACCCATAAAAGATTATTTCATGCCTAAAGTTAATTGAATTGTATTCACTGTATGCTCATATTTACATTTTTTCTGTAGTTGTTTAGTTTTTTTTTTTTTTAATACACAGTCCTATTGAATATAATTTTCAAACAGATCTATTTGACCAATAAATGGGACCCTAACAGGTACAACCATTTTGGGTCAGTTGACCTGGGAGTAATAGCAATGAAGGGGGTACTCCACAGTCCCCCAGATCTCAAGAACTGGTGTCTAACTACCAGATGCCGTTTAGCGTCATAACCAGGACCCCTCTTGGGGGGGGGGAGTTCTTGCTTCCCTGTAGGGGATACAGCCAGTGTATGCTTAACCGGGCTGGCAGGGTGTACAAAAGATTTAATCCATGAATTATTCTGAACAGCATCTTCATCTTTGTTGTTTTGATCATTTTTTTTTTGGTATGAGTACAAAATGCTGGAGAGGGCTTTTTCTGAAAGATACTGAGGGTCAACTACCTGTTTATTCTACCAGGAAAAGATTTGTTACCTAATGTTATAGATACAAGACTGAGATGGATTAATACCTTTACCAACAGCAGGTGAGATGCATAGAGCCTTATCTTCTCCCACCAGCTATAGGTAAATAGTAGGGCAGACTGGGCTCTTTAGCCTTTCTTTCTTTTTTTTTAAGTACTCTTAATTTCTTTGCCCTTTCCTTTTCTTTTTCTTTCATGTACTCTTTCTTTACTTTTGTTCTTTCTTTCTTTCTAGTGTTTTTCTATTTTTTCTATTTCTTTTTTTCTTCATCTTTAATTTTTCTTTCTTTCGTTTGTTTGTTTGTTTGTTTGTTCGTTTTTTCTTGGTGTCTTTTTTTTTTTGTTCTTTCTTTATCTGATTTTATTTTCATCTTTTTTTTTTTTTATCATTCATTTTTAATTTTTCTCACATTCTAGTGTCTTGCTTCTTTCTGTATTTGTCTTTTCCTTTTTCATTCATTCTTTTTCATTTTTCTTTCTTTCATTCTTTATTTTTTCATTCATACATTTTTTAATTTTTCTTTTATTCAATCTTTATTTTTTTCATTCATTCATTAATTTATTTTTTTTTTTTTTTTTTTTCTTTTTTCTTTCTTAATTTTTCTTTCATTTATTCTTTCTTTTTTCATTCTTTTTAATTTTTCTTTCTTTCATTCTTTTTTATTTTATTCATTTATTCTTTCTTTATTTCTTCATCAATCTATTCTTCCTTTTTCATTTATTCATTAATTTATCCCACCCACCAAAAGAAAAAAAAATCTTAAACGATTAAAAGGTAACAACTCTCCAGACATTTTGATAAAATCAAAACTGATTTGAAAATCTCGTTAACAAAAGAATTGCTCATCTTTTTTTTTTAAATCATTTAAAAAAAATATTTCATATCAAATCAATAAATCCTTTAAAAATGTTGAATACATAAATACATAAATATTTGAATGAGAATTCATGTGAATATGAGATTTTTATGGCACAGTTGAAATTGTGGATGAAAAATTGTTTGCACACGGTTATATGGTTTCATGTATAAATATTCAATATTCATAATTTTATTACAGACCAGAGTGGACCTGAGAGTAATGGCACAACTGAATTTGTGTATGAAAAATTGACTTATGGAATGTCAAATGTTGGCCACCTCTAGAGGAACTAAAAAAACAACAAAAAAAAAACAAAAAAAAAAAACAACAACAACAAAAACAAAAACACAAAAAATGATTTTCAAAATGGCCGAAAAATTCAAATACAAAAAAAATTGAAAAAACAAAAAACAAAACAAAATGTACAAATGTAGGGAATTTAAAAAAAAATACTTGTAATTGGTGAAAGAGAAAAATTAGTTTAAAAAATCAATAGCAAAGAGATTGAATGAGCTTATTCAGATCTGCCTTTATATATATATATATATATATATATATATATATATATATACATACATACATACATACATACATACACACACACATAACGTGTGTGTATGTGTATTTCAGTTAAGGTAGTGTGGACATGGAGTCAACACCTGGTTACTGACATTTTCTTGTCTATGTGATCTTCAGACCAAGAACACTGAAGATCGCATAGACAAGAAACTATCAGTAACAAGCTGTTGACTCCATGTCCACACTACCTTAACTCAAATATAAATGTAATATTGAGCACTATCTGCTTAGAAATATAACACCCATATTATATTATATATATATATATATATATATATGAGGAAAAAATGAGTAAAGAAAAGAAATGTAGATGGATAAAAATGAATTTAATCGATATCACATTTAAAAAAAAAAAAAAAAAAAAAAATAAACAATTCACTCTGATGAAGGTCGCAAAAAAATCTCTCTGTGTACGGAACATTTTTACATTTTTCCTATTATTATTATTATCATTTCAATTTCATCTGATTATTTTAATAATAATAATAGCGTAAATCCTTATACATTTTGATAAATGGACCGAAACACATGTGTAAGTGATATCGATTAAAGTGATATTGATTTTTTATCCATCTATATTCTTTTCTTTACTCATTTTTTCCTCATATTGTCGGATTCAATTCCCTTTCCATTCTTACATATATATATATATATATATATATATATATAGTATCCAATTGCTGCTTTAACTTTTCCGTCACAGTGGCATCAGTTTGGTAGACCCTTTATTTTTCCTCTAATAATAATATTAGTAGTTATATATATATATATATATATATATATATATATATAAGAGAGAGAGAGAGAGAGAATGGACTGAGATTGAGAGACAGACAGATATATAAACAAACTGATTGATAGACAAGAAAAGAATGAGATATATGGACAGATATATACATAGATAGATCAGAGTAAATAGAGATAGATAAGATATGAACAGATAGATCAAAGACATATAAATAGAACAATCTGAATAAATAAGAGATAGTTGTATAGATAGATTATTAGTTTGTCCCAAGACGGGAAGGGACTTGCGTAAAGATTACAAACTTGCAACACACATCCACACATAAAACACAAAATATAAAAAACTATTAATAAAATATTAGGGTGTATCAAAAATAATTTTTGTTAGTCTGCATTTCTAAGAATTCCTCAGCAACATCAACAGAGATCCGGAATGTTTTGGTCAAATATTGATTCATTATCTTCCAATTCCTGAATTTTGGAAGCAGCTTTAGTAGCTTTGAGGTCTAGTTTAAAATAATGCTCCAAAATTGCAAGAATCTCAATACTTTTATCTGCTATTATAACATCCCAGGGCGGCTTGCGTTGTTGTATACCCTTTTCATTACTTACTTTCTTCTTCTGTTCTTCTTCTGATGTCTTTTCTACCTTACGTCTTCTTCTAACATCTCGACTTTGTCTTGGTGGTCGGTCGCACTTAACTCATTTCTTCTTCTAGTTCAGTCTTGTTACCAAGACATTCACCAACCACAAAACTGTGTTACTTTCTTAAGCTTTTATTTACTTAACTATACATTTCATGTAACTAACATAGCGCGTGTATGCAGTGAGTTCCAGTTAAGGCAGGACATCTTCTCTGCCTAACGTCAAACTGAAAACTGAGGACCCAACCAGGTCCCATGTGACTTCACGTATTTCGCGGGCTTTCTGTACTATTCCATGGAAAGTCCCACCCATGATATGAAAAGGGGCCATCCCTTTAGAAATACAGGGGATTGACAATAATCTTATGCAACCGCATAGATTATGTTAACAGCGTGACATAATAGTTAACAAACAGGCAGTTTATTATGACTATTTTAAAGAAAATCAATCATTGATCTTTTCTGCCTTGGTAAATACAGCTTTAGTCTCAAGAATTTTTTAACACATCTTTAATAACACTTGTTTACAAAGAAATCGAGGCAAGCACAAAAATAGCTGTTTTAACCTAATTTGGGGATGCAGCTGAATTCAGATTTGAAATCCGTTTTTACTCATCACCTCTAGTTTTTTTTAGATATGCATACTGTACATTTTGAACACATACTGTACATAAAGGCGTATATGCATTCAGGGTTAATTTCTAATATTGTGTGACTTATGTCTTCTTTTTTAGTTATTATGCAATAAATGTATGTGATAGCATTACATTATATATATATATATATATATATATAACTATATATCAAGACGGATTTGGGCAGTTAAGCGTAGCCAACACTTCTCAATCAACAGCCAGTAGTGTACTGGCAGTCAGTGTTTGCGGTACTATGAATTGTGTACATTGTGTCATCCAAGTATATTTATTCCGTCAATGTTCTTTATCTATCCTGTTTTATCTGTAATAAGCTGCTGCAACTGTTGAAATAAGCACGTATTTACTCTGTATATACTAAAATGAGACTATTTAAAAGACAGAAAACTAGAGGTGATAGAGCAAAACTGTTTATAAATTTGAATTCAGCACATCCAAATTAGTAAAAGAAAAACCACCTATTCACATTCTTGCCTCAGACAAAAAATATTTTTTTGTAAACCAGTGTAATAATAATAATAATAATAATAATAATAAAAAGAGCTGATTACCAAGAGAACTTGTCAACTAGTAGATTTTGCAGTTCCAGCAGACCACAAGGTGAAGATGAAAGAAAATGAAAAAACAGACAAATATGTATTTTTTAACTAAATCTTAAAACTAATATTTTTTTAAACAATCTTTTTTGATACCAAACTTGTTTTCATGAGTTTGTATAAATAATTTTCATGTTAGATTTATCATTAACTTCATATATATTGATAAACTAAGAAATAATTTACATTAACTTGCAAACGGATCGATGGGACTCTGATGGGTACTACCATTCCAGGTCAGAGTGAACCTGGGAATAATAGCAATGAAGGGGTACTTCACACTCCCCAGAGCTCCAAAAATGAAACCTCAACATTAGATGCAGTTTTAACATCATGCCCAGGACACTTGGAGGTGTGTAAAAAAACAAAAATATTTTCGATACACCATAATAAAAATAAAATAAAATACAAAAAAAAACAAAAAACCTCTGTTTTTTTTGTGTTTGCTGTAAGATTTTTCGACCCATGAAATAAATGATCTACCGTATATAATCGCATATAGGTCATACTTTTTTTTAACCAAAAATTTCCACCAAAATTAGTGTGACCTATCCATTTGACATAAATGTGAAACAGCACTACTTTCATTTTTATTTATCAGTGATTGCAACAATATCAAATGCTGCACACAATATACATTTGACAGCTTTTGAAGAAGCCTTTTGTATACATAATATTTATATATCAAAGATTTCTACCAATTCATTGCTTTAAACCAGGGATCACCAAACTTTTTTCACGGTGGGTTGGATAATTAAAAAAACGAGTGCGGGCCATATTATTATTGTGCTAAATGCTTACTAGCCAGAACGAAAGCTCTGAGAAAAAGATGTTAAACAAAACTTATCTTTCCATGTTACATTCATGGATGAGTGGTGTAAGATGCCAAAAAAAAAAACAAATTCAACCAACATATTTATTTTCAAAACATTATCAAAGAAAGCAACATTCAAATACTGTTGGTGGGCCTGATAAAATGCCTTTGCAATCTGGATCTGTCCCATGGGCTGTAGTTTGGTGACCCCTGCTTTAAACTGACCTGATCCGGAGTTGACTGTTAGGCTTCATTTATGATTATAATATTAAGAAACACAACTTGTGGCTTCGGCCCTGGATCTTTACAATAGGGGCGATCCCAGGGTGCTATCCCCCCAGGCAATACTTGCCCCCTTGATTTAAAGGGGCAGGGCTGGGTTTATTGCCTAGCGCCTGAGGCGCCCCCCTTGAGGGAGAATGCCGACAGGATCGACGCAATTTTTCACCCGCCACCCATGAGCTTCGGTTTGTGGGTGGTTCCACATTAATAGGGCCTTGTGCCTAACCCGTACAAGTGGGGTACGAGGTAAATACAATGACAGCCTATGGCAAAGTGTTTTATATTGAATATTTGCAAGAAAAGTCTTGAAACAAAGGTGAATATTTGATAAGTTTTATGTTAGAATAGGTTGTGTTACTAAACAAATTATAATGTGACTTATAAGCAGGCCAAACACAAATACTATGGTACGCATCCTGCGTCCCTGATGCAGCAAAATCGTATCTATGCATCCCAGTGTTTTTCTTTTTTCTACCCTCACAATTTCACAAGCTAACTGTAAATACATTTCAATAGTTTCTTAGAAATGAATTACACAGGATAGGTTACAAGGTAGGAGTTAGACAGCTTTAGTTGGGACCCATAAATTTACCCAGGGACATGTTCAAAGCAAATATGTGTGTCCCAGCTATCACCATCACTGCAAATTTGACAATCCCAAATTAAGTGTGTGACCTATTCACTGGTGTGACCTATCTGCGAGTATATACAGTAGTCTAGAGAAACGAAAGGCACAGAATGGTTTCGGTACAGACAAAAACATTATCCAATGTTAATTTTTGTTTCTTTCCTTCAACGAGAAATTCCTGAAAAAAAAAAAAGAGAAAAGAAGCAACCCCATCCTACAATGTCTTTGTTGCTTCAAACGAAGATTTCTTGGAAAAATCAATTCCATTTCCAGGTAAAGGTGATGGTATCAGTGGGAATATCCAGGTGAGGTAGTAATTACGGCCCAGGGCTTCGAGCACGTTTCTTTTCCAACCCAGATCGTATTCATTGCTGGTGAGACGGCGTTCGTAAGTCGTTCGACCTCTGTATACGTTTTGACAGTGATAGATAAAGCACGCGAACATACCGGAAAAAATCAACGAGCAGATGCCTGTGACGAAACTGGACACCAGGTAGTCTGATGGTAGCACCCCAAAGAGCCAGGCCAATAAGGGTATCATCACACTGAAAATGTATGAAAAGGAGAATCCACCCAACAACTGCAACGTGTAGGGTACGTTCAGTAGAGTCATGTAGAAACAGGTTAACCAACAGTGAAGGACTAACATGAGAAAATACCGGAAGTTACTGTGACCGATGCAGGCACCAAGGAAGACGCAATGATGGTCTCTCTTTAGAACACACCTGGAAAAAAAAAAAAAAAGAGTACAAATTATATATAACAAATTTGGTGGTATAGCATTATATATATAACATCCTGTGTAGAATTTGGTAGAGTATTACATTTATATATAACATTCTGTGTATTTATATATACATGCATGTCATGTGTAGATTTATATATAACATCCCCATTTATATATAACCATGTGTATGTGTAGTGTACATGTGTGTAGAATTTGGTAGAGTATTACATTTATATATAACATCCTGTGTAGTGTAGAATTTCGTAGTCATTTATATATAACATTCGTGTAGAATTTGGTAGAGTATTACATTTATATATAACATCCTGTGTATTCATAAGGATTTATAAAAATGGCCTTTTCATTTAAAGTTACCTGTTATTTCCTTTTAACTCAAGACTTCTAAATATGTTTAATATTACAATAAACAAAGGCTATAATTTGGGGTAGATTAGAAAAATGAATGTGACTCCTGGCCAGGTGGAATGAGGGTGTATAGGATGTTAAGAGTTAAAGGCTATCACAATGTACATGTAAATGTAAAGAAAAATGAGGTAACTATGTGTTGAAATATTTTGTGGTACATAAGTCATGCTGCAATCCACCACTTAAATTTATAGACTAAATGAGGTCACATGGTTTAAACCTCAGCCAATCAACAGCCTGAATATGTGGTTGATTAACTATTTAATCGCTGATATTGACGGACGTCCATTTGCACTCATTGACGAATGATCTGCAACACTGAGGAGCACCAAGGAACAACCAAAGGATCATACCCAATATCAAGGGACACTAAGGAGCAACCAAAGGATACTTCACTAAGGATAGCACTCTGCTTAACACAAAGGATCTCCGCTGGACAGTGCTCTTGTTGGAAGCTTAAGGATGGCCACAATAAAATCGTAACACTCTGATGTTTATTTATCTTTGATTTATTCTTAATATTTCAAGATAAAGATCTCTTCGTCAGAAAATTTCTGAAAGTCTGGAGCTGTTAGCTTGTTGCTAGGAATTGTCCATTCTGTTTTAAGCCTCATATCTTCCAAATTCTCTGCGTGTGTGTGTTGGGATTATCTTTACATTGGCCTGGAAGAGTTAAGATTCAAACTCTTCTACCTCTTTTCTACCTCGCCTCGTAGGTAACCACATGGGTTAGACATTTTGTGACTACACCCCACGTACGGACTAAGTCAGTAAGTGACTTCCATTATATGGACTATGTGTAACTCTTTTTATATGTACATGTACGTAACACTTGAATGTGTCCTAATTGTATCTCATTTGTATTATCTTGTAATCCTATTTCATGTATCTTGTCTTATTACTTGCAAAATTAATAAATAGATAAACACAACGTATTAACTTTTTGCTTGAAATATTCCCATATTATAAAAGTTTTTATTTTTTTATTTGTTAAAGAAATTTACATTCCTTAACTCTTTATCAATCAAATTCTCCCACGGCTGTAGCAAATATTCTTGGTATTTTTTACCTGTATGCTGTGATATATAAAATGTTTTGTCGGAGTTGTATGTTCATATATTAACCATGAACCTTACAAGTGTATGCGTAAGTGTGTGTGTGTTTGTGTGGATGTCTATCCAACGGTAATCCTTAACTTTTTCCTCGTATATTCCTACTGTAAGGTTAAAAGGTGATAATACTTGATATATAACTCCGACAAAGGTTGATAGACAAAACATTTAATATGATACAGCACATGAATAAACAGGGTATATAATACATAGAGGTGTACATAAACATACATACAAAAGTAGAGATAGACACATTCATGAATGGTAAAAAGATAAACATAAAAGCCACAGACATGAGACTAGGAATAGTCCATGCTGTGTGAATCACTTACAGTAATGTAAGGGGGGCCAAAGCCCCAACAAGAGGGGGTAGACCAGAGTCTAACCCATAGTAGTGCCTCGTGGGTCGAGCAACCGAAAAAGAAAGAGAGACGTTCAAACCAGCCACTTAAATATCAAAGGCCCCTAGCGGGAACCAGCGAAACTAAACAGGCTGACAACTCTCCAGGCAAATCCGAAAATAATGCCTACACTACCATAAAATAAACTAAACCCTCATTTTATGTGCATGTTTTTGCAATAAATGTTTTATTTTTCTTGCATTAAACTCATTGAAATTCATAACCAATTAACAGAAGGGTGTGGCGAGTTGTACATGGATGTCAAAACGTCCGCAAGTGGTGTAGGAAGTTTACAACGACAACGAGGTTCAACGCTTCCTCAACGACATGGCGGCGAGCTGGTATGACATGGAGATACCAAAACTGCCACAGCGGCTACAAAATTGCATCGACTGAAATGGCGATTATGTAGAAAAATAGATACATGTTGAAATTTTAAAATGATGTAAACATCATTGACAATAAACCTATCAATAATGGAGATTTCTCTGTAACCGAAACTACGTTACTACTTATGTCACAATAATACATACATAGAATAAAGAGCAACCCTGTGGTAATAAAGGACTATTTGCTCGTAAATTCCTACCATAAAATAAACTGAACCCCCATTTTATGTCCGTGTTTTTGCAATAAATGTTTTATTTTTCTTGCACCCGTTATGTTACAATACTAAATATATTTCCTTTATTTATTTTAATATTCACTTCAATGTTTATATTCTAAAAGCTTTTATTTTGTGAGAATGCTTTGTTTTAAAGTGGGGGTTCGTTTTTACACTTCAACTTTTTACTCGTAAATTCCTACCATAAAATGCCCAAGCCTAATTTTATGGCAGGATTTACGAGTAAAAAGTTGAATATTACTTTTTGTTGTTATTTCTTTTCTTTTTGGCTTTGGTACTCTAAAATAAAACGTCAGATTTTAATCATCGTCGACGAAAAAACAAAATTACGGTCATAAAAGGAGGATCAATTTATGGCTAAATTGTAAAACGAGCCCCCACTTTAAAACTAAACATTCTCACAAAAAAAAAACTTTTAGAATATGCACATTGAAATGAATATTAAAATAAATAAATAAAATATATTTTGTATTATAACATAACGGGTGCAAGAAAAATAAAACATTTAATACAAAAATACGGACATAAAATGGGGGTTCAGTTAATTTTATGTTAGGAATTAACGAGCAAATAGTCCTTTATTACCACATTTTATTTGAGGGGGACAGAACAAAGTTTTCATTTCAAATTGTTTTATTTTTAATTTTTACTTCTTTAACAAATTTGATGATTATTTTACTTACAAACACTCTAACATTGAATTTTAACTCCTCCACCCTCAGGGTGTTTTTTTTCCTAGTTACAATAATAAATAATAAACGTTTCTGTAATTTCTAAATATTTTGGAGACTCTCATATTGCTCTTATTTGGATTGTATTTTTATATTAAAAAAATGCCAGTACTTAATTGGACGCAAAGCTAAATTAATTGGACATAAAAAAAAATAAGGAAAACATTATTTTCGTGTAATATCTTAAATTATATTTTTTGTATTTTTATATAGATAAAATATAATTTAAAATATTACACGAAAATAATTTTTTCCTTATTTTTTTAATGTCCAATTAATTTAGCTTTGCGTCCAATTAAGTACTGGCATTTTTTTAGGGGTGAAGTCTTTCTTTACAAATGGATAGACAAAATTAAAATAAATACAAATAAAAACAAAATAAACCTACTTGTTACAGAATTCACAATGGTAAGACCTTGGCGGCGAATTAATAATACAAATACCACAAAAAATCCACGAAGGTTTTCGAATGACGGGCAGTAAATGTGACCCACTGGTCGTGTCCGCGATGAGGATCATCCAAATATTGACCATTATGTTGAGATAGAAAAACAAACCCAAGAGACATTGGCCAATATAAGCGAATTCCGTACGTTCATCGTCGCCATAAAGATGCGGTAATAGGCGACAATAGTAGAACCAGACGTTTAAATGAATCACAATCAAGACAAAAACAAAACTGACAATTTCTAGGCGCGATTTGGCGAAGAAGCCGCCATGCAAACGAACATTGAAGAGAGTCGGCATTTTTCCTCGCACCTGAAGCGTACGGATGAATACGGTGTACGGCTAACAACGTCCCTCCTGATAAAAAGGACCGGCGTTTTATCTACTAGCATTATTAAAGAAAAAAGCGGTAATACTTTTTTGGTACGGTCAACTGCTTGACGCTCGAGTCCAGCCAATTAGCCCCGCCCACAGATTTTTATGAAAACAAAAAATACATACGCCCACAAATCTTGATAAAAACAAAAGTACGACCACGATGAAAATCTTATTTTACTTTTAAAACGTAATATTTTTTTAGCTTAGAAAATTGAAAATTTTAATTAAAACAAGTTTGAATCATGTAAATTTAGGGTTCTACAAACATTTTTTTCTTTAGTTATTTGAATATGCACGAATCTTTACATTCCTTTTTTTTTTTTTTTACAAATTTAATTTTTTTTTACTAATTTAAAACCAGAAAACATCGAATAACATAAAATTTTAAAGTTTTACAAAGTTAAACAAAATTATTTAATGATTTAAATGAAAAACAAGTTTGTCCCCATCCCCCCAAGCAAAAATCAAAACGTTACGAGGCTGACACCTGCTGCTATTTACGTTTAATATTAAAACAGAAAAACAAAACAATTCCAAATTATGTACCATTTTTACTTCAAAAATTATTTTCAATTCATAAATTTCAGAATTTCCGTAATTTATTTATTTTTAGTTTTGTTTTTTAATAAAGTTTTAACTCAAAGATGTTCTTAAAATTTATTGCGTGAGGGGAAACATGAAATGATTGTTTGATTTGTAAAAAAAAAAAAAAAGGAATGTAAAGATTCGTGCATATTCAAATAACTAAAGAAAAAATGTTTGTAGAACCCTAAATTTACATGATTCAAACTTGTTTTAATTAAAACTTTCAATTTTCTAAGCTAAAAAAATATTACGTTTTAAAAGTAAAATAAGATTTTCGTCCTGGTCGTACTTTTGTTTTTATCAAGATTTGTGGGCGTTTGTATTTTTTGTTTTCATAAAAATCTGTGGGCGGGGCTAATTGACTGGACTCGAGCGTCAGGCAGTTGACCGTACCAAAAAAGTATTACCCCAAAGAAAGTAGACTTTTAAAAAAGTCCTATTGGCATACGTGGCTGCTTGGCTAGCGAGCAACGAAACATCGGCCTTACACTTTGCCACTGACGAGAAATAACTATTACAAATACATTACAACCGCTAGGGGGAAAATCGCCAACAGGAGGTTGGGCCAGAATCAAACCAAACTCTAGACTTCTCCTACATTTGGGGCGTTGGTGGTTGTCGTCGGATTACATCACTGACGACAACCACCAGCGCCCCAAATGTAGGAGCGTATATTTAAAGTACTTTCGCTTCAGAGCAGAACCTGCTGCTATTTATAGTTGGAAGAGTTCCTGTGTGCGTGGTAAATTACCATAACAGCACCCTAGTTTATGTGCAAATTATTTTATAGATTATCATTAGTTATTTATTATTACGCATTACCCAATTCCTTGCAAATAAACAAATAAATAGATAAGGATAATTTGACTAGTTCAGTCTAATGTTTAGTATATGTTCATCTGTAAATAGAAAAGTACCCAAAGATTTAGTTGGTTGATTGATTGGTTGGTTGTGTTGTGTTGTGTTACGTAGGGGCCATGGTCGAGTTACAGTAGTAGTCGTTAGTAGTAGTAGCCGTCGTTAGCTCAGAGAAACAACATACGAAAGTCGTATAGTCGAAAAGGTTTTTTTTTTATTTCTAGGCTCGTGGGTTCTTTTTCAGGGAGAAGGAGAGAGAGAGAGGGAGAGCTGTTATTTCGTAAATCACGTTCATGCGCGCTGTTCGTTGCTAGCCTAGACACGTCACCGTGGGTCCCGAAGAAACCTCCGTCTGCCTCCGACGAAGGCCCAGAAAAAAGACCGATTTTTCTCTTCTTCCGTTTGTGGTCCCGGTGTGGGGGAAGGGACACATCCACTTCCGTCCTCCACAGAAAACTTGGGACTTCCATTTTTATTTTTAAATCTAGCTCAGGGGCCATTGGTCGGTCAATGGCTGGCACCCGTTGAGTGTTTACAATTCCAAACTTTAACCTCTTTTTGTTCTTATTTCTTTTTCTTCTCTTTCTCCAGAAATCCGATTACTGTTTTCTTTTCAATCCCCACATTCTCCGTAGACCATAATAATTACGCTATAGTTGGTTGGTTGGTTGGTGGCTTTTCCGGCATGTCAACGCTTGTTGGGTTATTGTATGCCAAATACATTTTGTTTTATTCATTCTTGTCGGGTATTCATTTTTTTCTTCAAACTCGTTTTTAAAAAAACATTTTTAAACTCACTTATTAAATCTATTTAACCCATATATAGGACCCTAACAGGTAATACCACTCCAGGTCAGAGTTGATCTAGGAGTACTGTCGATGAAAGCTCTCTCTCTCTCTCTCTCTCTCTCTCTCTCTCACACACACACACTCCGGGTCAGAGTTGATCTGGGAGTAATGGCGATGTAAGCTCTCTCTCTCTCTCTCTCTCTCTCTCTCTCTCTTCACACACACACACACACACACACACACACACACACACTTGCCGTGTGTCCCTTTTCTTCCCTTTCTTTTCTCACAATGAAAACGGAACGGTCCATTATTTATCTGGGGTGATGACAGGGCGTAACCCGTAAAGCATTTTTAATCCGACATGATCCCTATTATTTGTCATCGGACCATAACAACACCGTTACCTACTTTACGCTACTAATCAGTAAATCAAGTGACCATTATTATTACTACTACTACTACTACTACTACCACCACCCCCGGGCGGTGTAAAATTAATTTTTGAAAGATATTGCCTAAGGAGGTGGAAGTTTGTTTTGTTTTACGACAAACGATAATGCTTTTTTAAATACACTCAAAAATTCTTCCTATCTATCTATCCATCCATCTATCTAATATGAAAATTTCCTTTAAAAATCAAATAAATAATGACTAAAGTATATGTCAAAAAAAGAAAATGCGAATTTAAACGTATATGAAAATTTCCTTTAAAAATCACAATAAAAACTTGATTAAAGATGACGTGTCTATTAAAGATATGTCCCAATTCTTAACCCGAAAGCCTTGGGACTTTAAGGCGCCAGATTCCAGTGCCCTTCTGCTACGTCATCGATCCCCACTGTTAACGAGAAAACAGTCAGTGGTCGGTTCGGCTTAAACCTATAAGGACCTGAATGAGTTAACTCCCTCAGACTGAATTGGTAAATAAGTTGCCACTCGCTTCCAGGAGCAAACCTTGAAATTCGACAAATTCAACTTGAAAGAATTATACTACAGAAATCATCTCAACTCAATTAGGGTTTGCAACTCAAAGACAGCTTCCCTAAAAGCAACCTCTAAAATTCATCACCAACAAAACATACGAAATTTCAACCCGCCTCTGCCGATAGGTTGGCGGGTCATTCTTCACTTCAAAGAACTTTGTTAACCGGACTCTGAGTGAAGTTCTCCGCAAATCACACCAAAATTTGCAAAAACTATCCTTAAATCTATCTTTCCCCTTTTTTTTGTTTATACATATTAAATTTGTTGTTAAATATATTGTCTTGTCTTGTCTTTTCATTCAGTGTCCGAACTTGAAAGTTGCGGTAATTCCCCCCACAAGTGAGAGTTAATCCTTTTACAGTTTTAATTCCCATATATTGCAAATTTTGTTTGTAACGTTCGGATACCTGTTTGAGAAGATGAGCGCAGCATTTTGTTAACTTGTCTGAGAGATAGTTGTTAGTTTTGTTAGAAATTAACTGGGAAGCCCTTTAAACGCTAAAATGGAAGAAATTAGAATTCTGGTCGGTACTCGAAATAGTGCATGTCGACGCGTTTCACACATGCTATCGTTTATTGCGAGTAAACGCGGACTGACTGAACGACTGTTCGAGAAACTAGTATCAGAGGTAAATATCTGGATAGAAGAGGCCCTTAGATTAAATAAAAAAATTACATATCTTAAAAATATTAAAATAGAATGTGGTCTAGAAGATGACAGGTTCTGGGAAAGTCACTTCTTATTTACGACCACAAATAAAATCAAATCAATTAGAACTAGCCTGCAGCATAAGGTCGCAGATAGTTCTGCTAACGAAATAAAAATTAAACCGAGTACTTCGGACGAAATAAAAATTAAACCGAGTACGTCGGACGAAATAAAAATTGAAAATATAGAAGTTACCTCTTCTAACGAAATAGAAATTTTAGAGGTTACCTCTTCTAAAGAAATTAAAATTTTGGAAGATAGTTCTTCCAAAGAAATTAAAATTTTGGAAGATAGTTCTTCCAAAGAAATTGAAATTTTGGAAGATAATTCTTCCAAAGAAATTAAAATTTTGGAAGATAGTTCTTCCAAAGAAATTAAAATTTTGGAAGATAGTTCTTCCAAAGAAATTAAAATTTTGGAAGATAGTTCTTCCGAAGAAATTAAAATTAAAAATAGTAACTCTAACGTTACTAAGTTTTTAAAAAATTATCTTTCTGGCAGATTTGCTCAGATATTAAAAATTAAAATACCTAAGATAAAAGAAATTAAGGTTGAGGGTACTTCTCTCAAAATTAAAAATAGTAATTTTAACATTACTAAACAAATTAAAATGAAAAAGTTGGCTCTAGAGCCAGTTGAAATTCTAAATTGGAAAAAAATAAAAAAATGTATAAACCTTGCTTACCTACGACCCCTAAATTTGGTCTAGGATCATTCTGGAAATTTTGAAGGTTAAACTAACTGAGGTTAAAATTAGAAATTAAAAAATGTGCTTAGTCATGAGCATAACTTTGAAATACGAAATTGAAATTTATCTTACCTACACACAATGTTGGTTAAGATATCTAAAAATTTAAAATACCTTGTTTGAAATGCCTTATTTAAATTATCTTTCTGTCATATTTGTTCAGTAAGATATCTAAAACTTTGAAATACGAAATTGAAATTTATCTTACCTACACACAATGTTGGTTAAGATATCTAAAAATTTAAAATACCTTGTTTGAAATGCCTTATTTAAATTATCTTTCTGTCATATTTGTTCAGTAAGATATCTAAAACTTTGAAATACGAAATTGAAATTTATCTTACCTACACACAATGTTGGTTAAGATATCTAAGAAATTTGAAGTACCTTATTAAAACTATCCTTCTGGCAAACTTAGTTGGATAGCTAAAAATTAGAAATTTGAAAAAATATGCTTAGTCATGAGCTTAACTTTGAAATGCGAAATTAAAAATTCTTACCTACATACAATGTTGGTTGAGATATCTAAAAAATTAAAAACTAAAAATATCTTTCCGACAGATTGGTCAGATATTAAAATTTAAAACACCTCGTTAAACTTGTCTTTCTGACAGACGTAGTCAGTCGGATAGCTAAAGACCTAAAAATTAAAAAATTATCCCAAGTCATTGAAATTAAAAATTATCTTCCCAACATACAATGTTGGTTAAAATATTAAAAAATGAAAAATAAAAATTATCTTTCTGACGAATTGAGTTGGTTGGATAGCAAAAAATTAAAAATTAAAAAATATGCTTAATTATGATCATAACATTTGAAATTCGAAATTAAAAATTATCTTACCAACGTACAAACTTGTTTAAGATAACCTAAAAATGAAAATTTTGCTTCTGGTCGTTCGACTATTTTTGAGAATCTTAAAAAATCTAAATTTAAATGTGTCTTCCCAACACGCAAGTTGGTTAGATATTCTAAACTTAAAAATAAAATAAGTCAGTGTGCATAACTCTGCCCGTTAGACTTCCCCTAAATAAAACATATATATAAATGAAAATTCTCGAATTCTCTTCCAACTATGGGTGGCTAGGATAGCTAAAAACGAAAAATGCTAATTTGATTGAATTTGAACTCTTGAATGCCTTTACCTGTCTTGGTTGACGATGACTTTGATATTGAATTTAAATTTGATAATTACAAAAATGTTTTACACAACTTTGATAAACAATTTGAAAATTACAAAATAAACATATTAAAATACCCTTGTATTCCCCTTGGGTAGGAAGTACCTGGGAACGCCTTATAGGAGTTATAAAATCATGTCTCTATAAAACTATTGGTCGTTCCAAAATAGAATATTTTGAACTACTAACCCTACTCTCTGACATACAAAATGCTATTAATACTAGGCCCCTTACATATAGATGTTCATCTGACAGTGATCTACAAGTAATAACCCCTAATTGTTTTTTGCGCCCTAATGTTAACAGCGAACTCATTCTAAAACCTAAGGTTCAAAACATTTGGGAGACCGGTCCGCCTTCAAGAGATTTATTGTTAAAAAGCATTGAAATTCGTGACGAGATGTTGGTTAAATTTCGAGAAATGTGGTACGAACAATATTTTCTCAGTTTAAGAGAAAATTGCTAGGACTTGCACGAAACCAATTATTCTGAGAAAATTAAAACTGATGATGTGGTACTGATAAGAAATCCAATCAAGCCAAGACCTTATTGGCAACTTGGGAGAGTTGTTGAACTTTTCCGAGTAGAAGACAACAAAATACGTTCAGCTAACGTAAAAAGGGGAGATGGTTTAACACAAAAACATTCTCTAAAACATCTCTATCCATTGGAGTTGACTTTAACTCATGACTATCATCCTCTCTCACCTGAAACTGACAACTTAAAATCAACAGATTCTAATGTTCAATCCTCATCACGGCCGAAAAGAAAGGCAAGTACAAGAATGAGGAAAAGACCTGCGAATGATCAATATTTATATTATTGAAAAAAAAAAAAATTGCTTTAAATGTGGTCGTTAGATTATTCAAAAAATATTGAAAGCTTGAATAAAAAAAAAAAAGAAGAAAAAAGAAAAATGAACAGTGAATGTATGTTCCCAATGCAATGAAATTGCATTTTTTCTTGTTGTTGGGAATATATGAAAATTTCCTTTAAAAATCAAATAAATAATGACTAAAGTATATGTCAAAAAAAGAAAATGCGAATTTAAACGTATATGAAAATTTCCTTTAAAAATCACAATAAAAACTTGATTAAAGATGACGTGTCTATTAAAGATATGTCCCAATTCTTAACCCGAAAGCCTTGGGACTTTAAGGCGCCAGATTCCAGTGCCCTTCTGCTACGTCATCGATCCCCACTGTTAACGAGAAAACAGTCAGTGGTCGGTTCGGCTTAAACCTGTAAGGACCTGAATGAGTTAACTCCCTCAGACTGAATTGGTAAATAAGTTGCCACTCGCTTCCAGGAGCAAACCTTGAAATTCGACAAATTCAACTTGAAAGAATTATACTACAGAAATCATCTCAACTCAATTAGGGTTTGCAACTCAAAGACAGCTTCCCTAAAAGCAACCTCTAAAATTCATCACCAACAAAACATACGAAATTTCAACCCGCCTCTGCCGATAGGTTGGCGGGTCATTCTTCACTTCAAAGAACTTTGTTAACCGGACTCTGAGTGAAGTTCTCCGCAAATCACACCAAAATTTGCAAAAACTATCCTTAAATCTATCTTTCCCCTTTTTTTTGTTTATACATATTAAATTTGTTGTTAAATATATTTGTCTTGTCTTGTCTTTTCATTCAGTGTCCGAACTTGAAAGTTGCGGTAATTCCCCCCACAAGTGAGAGTTAATCCTTTTACAGTTTTAATTCCCATACTAATTCGGTCCCCCTTCTCTTTTTCTCTCTTTAATATTATTTATTTATTTATTTACTCCTTCTGAGTTTTCACATCAGTGTTAGCTGATGGTCTTTCACTGGAGTCTGAGTGACAGCAAGTCTTCTCGGGTCTCCAGGACTCTTCTGAGTATTCTGGCAGATTGCAGCAGTGCAGTGTTCTGAATGGTTTCAATCCTTTCTCTGATTTCCAAACTTTCCAAACCCTTTTCTAATCCTTTTGGGACTGTTCCAAGTGCACCAACTACAAGTGCACCAACTTTCACTTTCATATTCCATAACTTTTTCAGTTCTCTGGCAAGGTCCAGATATTTATCCATTTTTTCATTTTCCTTTAGCTTCACCCTGTGATCTGCTGGCACTGCAAAATCCACCAGTTGATAACTTCTTTCTTTTTTGTTAATCAACACTAGGTCTGGTCTTCTTGCTGGGATAAGGTGATCCGTTTTTATTTCAAAGTCCCAGAGAATTTTATGCGTTTCGTTCTCAAGAACAGATTCTGGTTTATGCATATACCATTTTGTTGTATGGTCAAAATTTAATTTTTGCATAATTCCCAGTGGATCACCTTCCCAACCCAGTCGTGTCTAGTTTTGTATTCTCGTTGTGCTCTTTGGCTACATTCGCAGAGTATATGGTTTACAGTCTCATCTCTATTACCGCAAAGTCTACATTTACTATTTTCGCTTTGATATAGTTTGTCCTTATGGCATCATTTTGTGCAGCAATTATAAGTGATTCAGTTCATTGTTGTTGTTGTTGTTGTTTCACTTTATGGGAGTTTTTCTTACCCGCCTAATCCGGTGGTTCACTGGAGGCTGAGTGACAAGTCTCCTCAGGCCTCCAGGACTTTTTTTAAGTATTCTGGCCGATCTTAACAATGCTGTTGTTTGGATGGACTCATTTCTTCCTCTGACTACCAATTCCTCTTGGGAACCGTTTCAAGGGCACCAACAACAATTGGTATCACTTTCACCCTCAAATTTTACAGAGGGGGGGGGGGTCAATTCTCAGGCAAGGTCTCTGGTATTTGTCTATATTTTCGTTTTCTTTCACCTTCTTGTGATCTACTGCGACTGCAAAATCCACCAGTTGAAAAATGTTCTTTTTTTTTGTTAATCTAGGGACTGGCGTTTGTGTCGTCTGCTAGGAATTTTAAAAGCGAATTAAAAATAATTAAATCTATTATTTAAGGTCATGATGGTTATTATGTTACTACTTATCGATTTAGACAAAGTTTGACCTTAAATAATAGATTTAATTATTTCTAATTCGCTTTTAAAACTCGTAGTATCCGATTTTTTTGCCAGTGCCTAAAATTATTCCAAGCACGCCGATACTGATTGCCAAGTTAATCTTCCTAAGTTCCTTCTGTTCTCCAATGAAATATTTTTATTTTTATTTTATCAATCAGCCAATTAATGTTCTTTTTTTTTTATTTCTCTCTTTTCAGCTTTTATCGTTCGGTACTTAACGCGGAGATTCATTGGAGAATATGATCCGAACCTCGGCAAGTAAAACTTTTCTTCATTTCTCCACGAAAATACGCATTCACATTATTATTATTATTATTATTATTATTATTATTATTATATTATTATTATTATTATTATTATTACTAGTACAAAATAAAAAAAACGGGCGATGTAAAAATAGATTTTTGAAACATATTGCCTTTGGGGTGGGAGAAAAAAATTCAATGTCAGCGAGTTTGTACCCTAAGTAAGTAAAATCATCAAATTCATTAAAGGATTAAAAAATAAAACAATTTGAAATGTAAACTTTAAATATGTATTAAAATAAAACAAACTATATATAGATATATAATACCAGTCATGTATTTATTAAAACTTGTTTTAAAAAACAATGAAGACTGTCTAATGTTGCATGTTCAAATTTTGAGTGTATTTATTGAATAGATACACTCAAAATTTGAACATGCCAAAAATCGTAGAATAAATTTTATTCTATGTTATGACGATTTTGGGTAATGTGATGTAAGCAGTGACGTAATTTTTGTTACAGACAAAATCCGGAAGCGAATCTCCATTATTAATAGATTATTATTATTATTATTATTATTATATAATAAGGTGATCCGTTTTTATTTCAAAGTCACAGAGAATTTTATGTGTTTCGTTTTCAAGAACAGATTCTGGTTTATGCATATACCATTTTGTTGTATGGTCAAAATTAAATTTTTTGCATAATTCCCAGTGGATCACCTTCGCAACCCAGTCGTGTCTAGTTTTGTATTCTTGTTGTGCTAGTTTGCTACTACATTAGTTATTATTATTATTATTATTATTTGTGATGCTATTTCAGTAGCAAGTAGGTTTTTATGTGTAGTTGCTAGCTCCATACGCCCTAGTTTTGAATTCGGAGTTTTCCTTCCCCTTACACCGGTTGCCTTATCAAGGCTAAATAGCCCAGTCTATCTTACATCTTATCCGTAATTACGGGAAAAAGAGATGGATTCATGTCTTTCGCAAGAGCAATATAACAAAGTAAAATGTAAATAGCCTCGTCCAGATTTTTTGCTATAATGCACTAAATGAGACTGAATTATGGATAAAGGGAAACAATTCTAGACGTAAAAGAGTAAAAGTGATTATAGAGTTATTTCCTTGGTTCTAAATTTCCTGTTTTTCAAGTGAATCTTATCAAATTGATTTACGATTACATCGGTTAAACTCTAATTAATGCAATTTAGTTCAAAGTTGTTTTTTATTAAAAAAAATCAAAAAAAGGAATAAATAAATTCCTTTAATGTGCGATTTTAGTTCAAGTGATTTTAGTGTTCCTTGTATCCAATAAATACTTTTGCATTTTTTAATTTCACTTGTATATTGATTTTAAAAAATATATATAGATATACCCTTTTTTCTATTTATATCTAAGAATCCTTTTTCTGATCTATATATTAATTATACAATCTCTCTCTCTCTCTCTCTCTCTCTCTCTCTCTCTCTCTCTCTCTCTCTCTCTCTCTCTCTCTATATATATATATATATATACAAACACGAGACCCAATGACGACAAATAGTGATGCCGGTGAATGACGAAAGCAAAATGCAAGAACGAATAACGGATCACGTAAACACGAGCCAAAAGTTTAAAAACTGTCCATTTTTCAAAAGTCAACGTCTCTGACGAAGAATAACAATGAAAAAGTGATATTCAGAAACCAATGGTTAGACAGACTTTTCATTTGTATTAGTTACATTGAATATATATATATATATATATATATATTAGTTGAATGAAGTCACAAATAAAAGTTTTAGCTTTTATTCATTTATTTGGGAACGATATTACTACCAATGTTTCCTGCTAAAGCATTCATCAGGTAAACGAAATAGTTTTTTTAAAAATGACAGAAATTGTGTAAATGGTAGAAATGTGTGCGTTTTTTAACTGTATTCTCGTGTTGCATGTTTACGTGTTTACGTGATGTCGAATGCGCCTTTTTGTTTGTATTTTTGTTTGGGCGGATGTGTATGATGTCATGCGCGTGTGCGTGGAAATGCGTGAAGACTGTGATGATAGGATTGTGGCCTCGCGCTTGTTTACAATTTTAACGTAACATTTGGGATGGAAAATTTTTTTTACCAAAAATCAGGTAATTATCCGATTTTAATGACATTTTCAGTATTGATTTAACAATTGATGAATTTTATAATGCATCAGTTATTTTATTTCAGAACTTTAATTTAGTATTTTTGCTATGAAAAATAAATATATAAAATTCATTTAAAATATGAAAAGCCTGATGTTAAGTTTAAAATGTTATATTTTTAGATTCTAGAAATAAATATCTACTTAATGCAAACCTTATTTTAGTCAAACAAAGTATACGTTTTGAAGAAAAAGTCTATTGAAAATGTACCCCCCCTAAGCAGAAAAAATATCGATGTATAATTTTTTCTTTTATAAAATAATAGCCACTGAGGAGTTGGATAAATCCATAATTTTCACCCGCTAATATTCCTCTTCAAAATGGTATCTCTGACGTCGAACACAGATCCTCCTGGAGGAATTTCATTCCTTACGTTACACGATTACCCCCCCCCCGTGTTCCTTCCGTTGGGCGCTAGGTGTCATGTCAATCAGACTTATAAATACAGAAGTATCAAAGTCAAAACTTCTCTTTCAGCTCCTAACCTCGACAGAGTTAACAACGTGATTCCTGTGTACGTAACAGGGGAGTTTCTCGACCCATCAACCTCGTGTCGCAGAGCACAAGCGAACATATGTTCAACATGTAAGAGTTTAACATTATTCTTTAAACCAGTGGTTCCCAACCTATGGCCACATGCCCAAAATGGACCACAGCAAATTTCAGGTGGGACAAGGAAATATTATAATTCTATATGAAGTGTGTGCGTCAATATGGTTTTATCTTAATTGAATAAATATCTTATGTAAAATGGAAATATTTTTTGCTATTATAATAATTTCATGGGCCACAAAAAAAATTCTGGTTTCAAAGTGGGCCATGAGCTGAAAAAGGTTGGGAACCCCTGCTTTAAACATCAGCCTTAGGAACTTTATCTACACAAAAGACAATCTACATATTAGGATTCTTCCCTTATATATTTACATATAAGCTTCTTTGTATTTCTGTTGTTTCTGTATTTTTTTTTCTGTTAAGTTTGCTAAGTGAATAAATATTGTTCTTGTATAAAAAATTAACAAGGAATGGGTTGAGGGAACAGGGAGAAATGGAAAGGTTATGGCGTCAAGGAACGAGTTAACAATGATATGAAATGCAACAGGTTTTAATACAAATATGCACATTAAAAGGGTACAACAAAGAGTAGAAAGTTCATAGTTGGGGTCGGACAAGCAACCCGAAATTTAATAAGAGTTCATTTAAAGTAACAGCACTAAAGTTGGGTAATAGCTGTAATATTAGTCTAGTTCACAGCTCCATAAGGTCTTAGCCGTAGTTATTAGATTGGTTGAGTTTGGGTAGTTTTTGGTTACAGCACCGTTCGAGGTAAGCCGTAATTAATTAGTTGTGGGTTGCAAATAGTTTATTCCTGCTAACAGCCTTTCGGCTGCAATGGTATCCGTCTTGGGTTTTATTCTATCCGTAGTCCTAGTTCATAGAAAAAGAGGTGCATAAGCACTTACCTTAAGCAGCGGGGTGGCCGAAGCAACAGTCACCTTCAGAAGGGGTACAACTAAAAAGAGGAAGAATCATCAATGTCATGGGCTTTTATAAAGTTCACCACATGACTACAAATGTTAGGGTACGCTGCTGCTGCTGCTGTTTGTCGGTGACACTTGACCACTGTCCCCTAGGGGTTCAGGTACCGGTGAACACCGAAGATAATAACATAAAATTTCAATACTTGTTAATTCGTCGTGAATTGTTTTTGTATATATATATATCCATACAAGGATATATTCTTACTACACACTGGCTTAAACAACAAAGTGTCCAGGTTTTTTCTATTACAACTAAGAATTTTTTAGCAATGTGCTATGGTTTCCAAACTGACAAACTTACCAAGACAACCTTTATAAGTCTAAACTATAGCTCGCCCCGCAACACTACTTATATGCAAAAGGCGCGTTGTGGCAAATGGGTTCGTCGACCAGATTTCAAATCCTAGATTAGGTTGTCTACATTTCATATAACGCTAATACCCTTGGGAAAGGTATGCATCTACCTGCTCTCCCTCCAGCTATGGGTAAACAGAAGGGCAGACTAGATTCTTGAACCTTGGTTAGTTTAGAATAATCATACTAAGTCCAATTACCGTCGAATTGGCAAGACAAGACAGCAAACAGTCGTAACCCAATACGATTCTGGTTTGCTGCAAAACTACTGCAAAATGGCAGGATATTTATGAAGCCTCGGAGAATCATAGAAACCAAGCAGCCAATCAGGACTCAGGGAATGGAATCACCCAAATGCATGAGTGGACTATTCTGAATTCCCATAAGTATCAGTTGTCTTGACACTGGTTCAGTTGTGTTTGGCCGGTCACATTGTTCAAACCAATAGTAGACTGACTGACTGACTGACTTCCTTCACTAGTTAGGTAACCAGTCTAGGGGATGGAAAACTTTGAATTCAAACCTGTTAAACTCCAGCTAAAACATTGACCTTGTGTCGCATCCCGCTCGTAAATATGTATATGCAAAACTTTCGACAAAATATACAACTCTACAGGCTAATTCTGTACAAGACCCCCTTTCACCAGTTTTTTTCTGCTATGAAACAAGTTTGATACCCTGCGCACATGAATCCCGTTTCGTGAAGCGTAAGAGGACATCCTTGAAGTATCTAGTCAAACATGAAAATCAGATAATTAAGAAGAGTTGGTACAAACGGCGAATAATATATGTAAGAAACCGACTCCTCACTCCACGGTGTCCCTCACCACCACACTGATTCTTATCCCCCCCTCCCACCTAGTTTTAAAAAGTAAGTGCGCCTCCGACCCCACCTCCACCCCTGAAACGGGGTCTCGTTGGCAAGACGCTAAGTTCCTTTCGGACCACCCAGTCTGTGTGAACGGAATACATATCAAAAGTTGCGGAACAACTCTCGTGAGATGTAGTTTCCGGTGTTAGCTTGATAAGACAATTCATAAACACATCTGGTAGTCAGAAATAAATAAAAACGAAAACAAAAACCACACTAAGATCAAATAAATAAAATAAAAACACCTGGGTTTTTACTCGTCAGACGTGTGTGTGTGTGTGTGTGTTACGATGTTTGTGGCTATCCTTAGGCTTCAAGCAAGAGCACTGTCCAACGGAGATCCCTTGTGTTAAGCAGGACGCGATCCTTAGTGAAGAAAGCTTTGGTTGCTCCTTGGTGTCCCTCAGTGTTGGGTATGGTCCATTGGTTGTTCCTTGGTGTTCCTTACTGTTGGGTATGATCCTTTTGGTTGTTCCTTGGTGTTCCTTAGGTTGGGTATGATCCTTTGGTTGTTCCTTGGTGTCCCTTAGTGTTGGGTATGATCTTTGGTTGTTCCTTGGTGTCCCTTAGTGTTGGGTATGATCCTTTGGTTGTTTTGGTGTTCCTTACTGTGGGTATGATCCTTTGGTTGTGTTCCTTACCTTAGTGTTGGGTATGATCCTTTGGTTGTTCTTGGTGTTCCTTAGTGTTGGTATGACCTTTGGTTGTTCCTTGGTGTTCCTTAATGTTGGGTATGATCCTTTGGTTGTTCCTTGGTGTTCCTTAGTGTGGGGTCCTTTGGTTGTAGTCCTTTGGTTGTGTTCCTTAGTGTGGGGTATGATCTTTGGTTGTTCCTTGGTGTTCCTTAATATGATCCTTTGGTTGTTCCTTGGTGTTCCTTAGTGTTGGGTATGATCCTTTGGTTGTTCCTTGGTGTTCTTAGTGTGGGGTATGATCCTTTGGTTGTTCCTTGTGTTCCTTAGTGTGGGGTATGATCTTTTGGTTGTTCCTTGGTGTTCTTAGTGTTGGGTATCCTTTGGTTGTTCTTGGTGTCCCTTGGTGTTCCTTAGTGTGGGGTATGATCCTTTGGTTGTTCCTTGGTGTTCCTTAGTGTGGGGTAGATCCTTTGGTTGTTCCTTGGGTTTCCTTACTGTTGGGTATGATCCTTGGTTGTTCCTTGGTGTTCCTTAATGTTGGGTATGATCCTTTGGTTGTTCCTTGGTGTTCCTTAGTGTGGGTATGATCCTTTGGTGTTCCTTGGTTGTTCCTTGGTGTTCCTTAATGTTGGTATGCCTTTGGTTGTTCCTTGGTGTTCCTTGGTGTGGGGTATGATCCTTTGGTTGTTCTTGTGTTCCTTAGTGTGGGGTATGACCTTTGAATGTGGGTATGATCCTTTGGTTGTTCCTTGGTGTTCCTTAATGTTGGGTATGATCCTTTGGTTGTTCCTTGGTGTCCTTAGTGTGGGGTATGATCCTTTGGTTGTTTCCTTGGTGTTCCTTATGTGTGGGGTATGATCCTTTGGTTGTTCCTTGGTGTCCTTAGTGTTGGGTAATGATCCTTTGGTTGTTCCTTGGTGTTCTTAGTGTTGGGGTATGATCCTTTGGTTGTTCCTTGGTGTTCCTTAGTTGGGTATGATCCTTTGTTGTTCCTTGTGTCCTTGTTGGGTAATGATCCTTTGGTTGTTCCTTGGTGTTCCTTAGTGGGTATGATCCTTTGGTTGTTCCTTGGTGTTCCTTAGTGTGGGGTATGATCCTTTGGTTGTTCCTTGGTGTTCCTTATGATGGTGTTCCTTGGTGTTCCTATGATGATCCTTTGGTTGTTCCTTGGTGTTCCTTAATGTTGGGTATGATCCTTTGGTTGTTCCTTGGTGTTCCTTAGTGTGGGGGTATGATCCTTTGGTTGTTCCTTGGTGTTCCTTACTGTGGGTATGATCCTTGGTTGTTCCTTGTTCCTTGGTTATGATCCTTCCTTGGTGTTCCTTAGTGTGGGTATGATCCTTTGGTTGTCCTTGGTGTCCTTAATGTTGGGTATGATCCTTTGGTTGTTCCTTGGTGTTCCTTAGTGTGGGTATGATCCTTTGGTTGTTCCTTGGTGTTCCTTATGTGGTATGGGTTGTTCCTTGGTGATCCTCCTTGTGTGGGGTATCCTTTGGTTGTTCCTTGGTGTTCCTTAGTGTGGGGTATGATCCTTTGGTTGTTCCTTGGTGTTCCTTACTGTTGGGTATGATCCTTTGGTTGTTCCTTGGTTTTCCTTATGTTGGGTAATGATCCTTTGGTTGTTCCTTGGTTCCTTACTGTTGGTATGATCCTTTTGTTCCTTGGTGTTCCTTAGTGTGGGGTATGATCCTTTGGTTGTTCCTTGGTGTTCCTTAGTGTGGGGTATGATCCTTTGGTTGTTCCTTGGTGTTCCTTAGTGTGGGGTATGATCCTTTGGTTGTTCCTTGGTGTTCCTTAATGTTGGGTATGATCCTTTGGTTGTTCCTTGGTGTTCCTTAGTGTGGGTATGATCCTTTGGTTGTTCCTTGGTGTTCCTTAGTGTGGGGTATGATCCTTTTTGTTCCTTGGTGTTCCTTATGTGGTATGATCCTTTGGTTGTTCCTTGGTGTTCCTTAGTTGGGTATGATCCTTTGGTTGTTCCTTGGTGTCCTTAGTGTGGGTATGATCCTTTGGTTGTTCCTTGGTGTTCCTTAGTGTGGGGTATGATCCTTTGGTTGTTCCTTGGTGTTCCTAGTGTGGGTAATCCTTTGGTTTTCCTTGGTGTTCCTTGTGTTGTGGGTATGATCCTTTGTTTGTTCCTTGGTGTTCCTTAGTGTGGGGTATGATCCTTTGGTTGTTCCTTGGTGTTCCTTAGTGTTGGTATGATCCTTTGGTGTTCCTTGGTTCCTGTTGGGTATGATCCTTTGGTTGTTCCTTGGTGTTGGGTATGATCCTTTGGTTGTTCCTTGGTGTTCCTTAGTGTGGGGTATGATCCTTTGTTGTTCCTTGGTGTTTCCTTAATGTTGGGTATGATCCTTTGGTTGTTCCTTGGTGTTCCTTAGTGTTGGGTATGATCCTTTGGTTGTTCCTTGGTGTGTCCTTAGTGTGGGTTGATCCTTTGGTTGTTCCTTGGTGTTCCTTAGTGTGGGTATGATCCTTTGGTTGTTCCTTGGTGTTCCTTAGTGTTGGGTATGATCCTTTGGTTGTTCCTGGTGTTCCTTAGTGTTGGGTATGATCCTTTGGTTGTTCCTTGGTGTTCCTTAATGTTGGTATGATCCTTTGGTTGTTCCTTGGTGTTCCTTAATGTTGGGTATGATCCTTTTGTTCCTTGGTGTTCCTTATGTTGGGTTATGATCCTTTGTTGTTCCTTGGTGTTCCCTTGTTGGGGTTATCCTTTGGTTGTTCCTTGGTGTTCCTTAATGTTGGGTATGATCCTTTGGTTGTCCTTGGTGTTCCTTAGTGTGGGGTATGAATCCTTGGTTGTTCCTTGGTGTTCCTTAGTGTGGGGTATATCCTTGGGTGTTCCTTAGTTCCTTTGTGTTCCTTCCTTAGTGTTGGGTATGATCCTTGGTTGTTCCTTGGTGTTCCTTAGTGTTGGGTATGATCCTTTGGTTGTTCTTGGTGTTCCTTATGATGATCCTTTGGTTGTTCCTTGGTGTTCCTTAGTGTGGGTATGATCCTTTGGTTGTTCCTTGGTTTCCTTACTGTTGGGTATGATCCTTTGGTTGTTCCTTGGTGTTCCTTAGTTGGGATGATCCTTTGTTGTTCCTTGGTGTTCCTTAGTGTTGGGTATGATCCTTTGGTTGTCCTTGGTGTTCCTTAATGTTGGGGTATGATCCTTTGGTTTTCCTTGGTGTTCCTTAGTGTTGGGTATGATCCTTTGGTTGTTCCTTGTGTTCCTTAATGTTGGGTATGATCCTTGGTTGTTCTTGTTCCTTAGTGTGGGTATGATCCTTTGGTTGTTCCTTGGTGTTCCTTAATGTGGGTATGATCCTTTGGTTGTTCCTTGTGTTCCTTAATGTTGGTAATCCTTTGGTTGTTCCTTGGTGTTCCTTAGTGTGGGGTATGATCCTTGGTTGTTCCTTGGTGTTCCTTAGTGGGGGTATGATCCTTTGGTTGTTCCTTGGTGTTCCTTATGTTGGGTATGATCCTTTGGTTGTTCCTTGGTTCCTTAGTGTGGGTATGATCCTTTGGTGTTCCTTGGTGTTCCTTAGTGTGGGGTATGATCCTTTGGTTGTTCCTTGGTGTTCCTTAATGATCTTTGGTTTTTCCTTGGGTTGTTTTTTGTTTCCTTGGTGTTCCTTAGTGTGGGGTATGATCCTTTGGTTGTTCCTTGGTGTTCCTTATGTTGGGTATGATCCTTTGGTTGTTCCTCCTTAGTGTTGGTTATGACTTGGTTGTCCTTGGTGTTCCTTAGTGTGGGGTATGATCCTTTGGTTGTTCCTTGGTGTTCCTAGTGTGGATGATCCTTTGGTTTTCCTTGGTGTTCCTTACTGTGGGTATGATCCTTTGGTTGTTCCTTGTGTTCCTTAATGTTGGGTATGATCCTTTGGTTGTTCCTTGGTGTTCCTTAGTGTGGGTATGATCCTTTGGTTGTTCCTTGTGTTCCCTTAGTGTTGGGTATGATCCTTTGGTTGTGTCCTTGGGTTGTTCCTTACTGTTGGGTATGATCCTTTGGTTGTTCCTTGGTGTCCTTATGTGGGGTGTTCCTTATGATCCTTTGGTTGTTCCTTGGTGTTTCCTTAGTGTGGGTATGATCCTTTGGTTGTTCCTTGGTGTTCCTTAATGTTGGGTATGATCCTTTGGTCCTTGGTGTTCCTTAGTGTGGGGTTGATCTTTGGTTGTTCCTTGGTGTTCCTTAGTGTGGGGTATGATCCTTTGTTGTTCCTTGGTTCCTTGTTTTTTCCTTACTGTTGGGTATGATCCTTTGGTTGTTCCTTGTGTTCCTTACTGTTGGGTATGATCCTTTGGTTGTTCCTTGGTGTTCCTTAGTGTTGGTATGATCCTTTGGTTGTTCCTTGGTGTTCCTTAGTGTGGGGTATGACCTTTGGTTGTTCCTTGGTGTTCCTTAGTGTGGGGTATGATCCTTTGGTTGTTCCTTGGTGTTCCTTAGTGTTGGGTATGATCCTTTGGTTGTTCCTTGTCTTTGTTGTTCCTCCTTAGTGTTGGTATGATCCTTTGGTTGTTCCTTGGTGTTCCTTATGTGGGGTATGATCCTTTGGTTTTCCTTGGTGTTCCTTAGTGTGGGGTATGATCCTTTGGTTGTTCCTTGGTGTTCCTTATGTTGGGTATGATCCTTTGGTGTTCCTTGGTGTTCCTTAGTGTAATGATCCTTGGTTGTTCCTTGGTGTTCCTTATGTTGGGTATGATCCTTTGGTTGTTCCTTGGTGTTCCTTACTGTTGGGTATGATCCTTTGGTTGTTCCTTGGTTTCCTGTTGGTATGATCCTTTGGTTGTTCCTTGGTGTTCCTTACTGTTGGGTATGATCCTTTGGTTGTTCCTTGTGTTCCTTAGTGTGGGGATGATCCTTTGGTTGTTCCTTGGTTTCCTTATGTTGGGTATGATCCTTTGGTTGTTCCTTGGTGTTCCTTACTGTTGGGTATGATCCTTTGGTTTCCTTGGTTTCCTTAGTGTGGGGTATGACCTTTGGTTGTACCTTTTTTGTCCTTTGGTTGTCCTTGGTGTTCCTTATGTGGGTATGATCCTTTGGTTGTTCCTTGGTGTTCCTTATGTTGGGTATGATCCTTTGGTTGTTCCTTGGTGTTCCTTAGTGGGGTATGATCCTTTGGTTGTTCCTTGGTGTTCCTTAGTGTGTGGGTATGATCCTTTGGTTGTTCCTTGGTGTTCCTTAATGTTGGGTATGATCCTTTGGTTGTTCCTGGTGTTCCTTAATGTTGGTATGATCCTTTGGTTCCTCCTTGGTTGTTCCTTGGTGTTCCTTAATGTTGGGTATGATCCTTTGGTTGTTCCTTGGTGTTCCTTACTGTTGGGTATGATCCTTTGGTTGCTCCTTGGTGTTCCTCAGTGTTGCAGGTCCGTTCGTCAATATCGAATAAAGTGCAAATGAACGGCTGTCAATATCAGCGATTAAATAGTTAACCAGCCACGTATTCGCTGGGGTTTAAACCACGTTCCCTCGCTTAGTATATAAGTTTACTTAAACTTATATACTAAGTGGTGGATTACAGCACGCCTTCTATACAGAAACTATTTCAACAGTTCATGCGAGAATGTGGATGCAACAGTACATGCGAGACGGGCGAGTGGAAGGACCGATTAACACGTTCGTAGATTTAAGATACAGAGTTTTATTGCAGAGAGATACAATAAGACAGACAAAGAATAGTGAGGCATGCTACACATCCTCGAAACCAGCCCAGTATAATGCCGTGCTCACTATATATATATATATATATATATATATATAGTCAGACCAGATGGATGAGAGAGAGTGTGAAATATTCCATTACAACAACTACATATTCGTTTCTCTTGATATGTGTTTGTTTGTTTGTTCGTTTGTCAACTTTTCTGGCGTTTTTTTTTTCCTGGAACTGCAAAATTATTTAATCAACATTAGAAATGAAAATTGTTTCTCCTTGTAGTTTTTGTACGACTTAATTTTTCATACGCTCCCTCAGCACTGTGTAATGAAAAGCCATGATTTATAAGAAGAATGTTGTTTTTCTTTCTTCCACAGAAAAAGTGTACACGAATAGCAGAACTATTGACGGAGATATGATTATGATGGAGATACTTGACACTGCTCGACCGGTAAGTACATTGAACCATACGATACGGTTATTTCCTAGTTGAGTAACATGAGTGACCCAGAAAAATAACAGAACCCAAATTATTTCTTTATTTTCCCATTAAACTAACCCCCAACCCTAACCCTAACCCTAAACTCTAATCCTAACCCTTGTTGGACTTAAACTTTTAAAAAATTAGAATTAACAGTTTTATTACAAAATTTGGGGTTCTGTTTTTTCTGGTTCACCCTGTAATATTATGTTACTTAACTAGGGGGGTTAGGGTTTAGGGTTAGGGTTTAGGGTTAGGGTTTAGGGTTAGTTTAATGGGAAAATAAATAATTTGGGTTCTTTTTTTTCTGGGTCACCCTGGAATATCATGTTACTCAACTAGGAAATAACCTACGATTATTTAATTGTTTATATACACATTCATATACAAATAATGTGTACCCACGCACGCATGCACACACACACACACACACACATTAAAGTGTAGCTAAAGTATTTTCGTTTTTAATCAGCTTACAAGTTCGTAGAATACCTCCTGAGAATTCTCGTGTGCTTTTGCGAAGCTTACATACGTATTTATCTAACGCCTCTGCCATGAGCAGGATGCGACACAAGGTCATTTTTAAGCAAAAAACAGATGGTTTAAATTCTACATAAACCTATCCCAACAGATAAAACTATGCACATTTCATTATATGAACAAGCAGGATGCAGAAGGGGTACACAAATGCAAAAGAGTCTTACTTGATGATGATGGAAAATAAAGTGGTCAGAAACATTATGGCTTTATTGTATAATGGCAGTACAGTAGACACGTCTCTACTGTTCAAAGAACAGAGCCACAAGAGGTTGAGAATGGTTTTCTGAGACTTTCATGTGACTTTTCACGAGGCGCCCAACAGACACGCCAACTTTCCAAGGGAGACAATAGATAATTTTCTCCCTACAACTTTTTAAAAAAATTGTTAGAGGTGTATATACTTCTGAACGATTTATTTAATACTAGCTTAACAGCCGCTCTGCCAGGCGGCAATTAAACTAGCTCCTGGCCTAACAATGACACTTGATGCATTGAATATATATCCAATTTTATCAAACAATATCATTCGAATAACTAATAGTTTTCCCCAAAGCAAAGATATAATTTGTCTATTTGTGTTGTATACTCTCTTTCTTCTATTTCTATTACTCTTCTGCTGATCTTTGGTATCTTACGTTCTTCTAGCGTCTGGACTTCGTCTTGGGGACTTTGTGTCTGGTCTTCCATTGGGGATTTCTCTTTATCAGAAGCCCTGTGTCATTGGTAGTTTTTAGATAATAACACAAGACTTCGATTTGCTTTAGATCATATTTTATTCCGAAATCCCTACCAGACTACCTGCGCAGACTGAGTCGGCCTTGGGCTTAACACGACTTACCACCTTCGTAAAAAAAAAAACACGCGAGAAATTTTTTATTTGCTTGCGGCATCAGTCTGATTCGAAAATGGTATGTTATGTTGGGCTACGGCCTCTAGGGGTAAAGTTGAGAAAAAAGTTACAGATATTTTGTCGTTGCGGTTTTTAATCAATTTTCATCTCTTTAATTTATTTTTAAATTTATTTTTATTTTTATTATTATTTTTATTCTATTTTTATTTATCTATCTTGCAGGAAGAGTGCCTTATGCTGGAACAGAATATTAAATGGGCCGAAGCCTATGTGCTAATGTATGCAGTCACAGACAGATGCAGCTTTAACGAATGCAGTCGACTCAAGTTTCTCATAAGTGCCTACACGAAGAAGCAACGACGGAGCAGCGTGACAATGCCCGAGGGCAACTGCCTGCCCGTGGCCCTTGTGGGCAATCAGACGGACCGGATCTATGACCGCATGGTCAGTGAGGAAGAGGGACGCTTGAAAGCGGCCGAACTCAGTTGCATGGGATTTTACGAGATGTCCGTGCGAGAGTCGATCGACGACGTCGTGCAGTTTTGAGAATCTCTATTTGTACTGTTGGAAACCGAAAAAAATTTCGGGCACGCCAGAAACAGTTGACCTCCGAACTACTTCCGGTTGTTTCGCTATCAAACTACGCACCGCCACCAGATGTCGTTCCTCAAACGGAAGTGTTCAAAAGACGCAAAAGAGCATTGCACACAATAAGTTAAACGCTATATGTATGTAGCCGTGTGTATGTGAGAGTGTGCGCGTGCGTGTGTGTGTGCATGCTTATCTGTAGATACAATTATACTTATGTATATGTACAAGTATGTGTGTGCTGATATTATAGATACATATACATACGTATGCGTGTATGTATATACACAACCACCACGAACAAGATGGGACACAAGGTCAGTTTTTTTTAAGCTTATTTTTTTTTTTTTCAAGTAACAAATGGAATCAGTGACCGAATTCAAATCCTGGACGAGACTGTTTGCGTTTCACTTCGCACTAATGCCCTTTAGAAAAGCACGGATCTATCCATTCTTCCTCCTTTCCCACCCAGTTATGGTAAATAGTAAGAGTATTTACGGGGATTCGTTGGAGCCCTTATTCTCCGTAGTTGGCTATTTCGGACGAAAGAAGGAAACAAATACGAATTAAAATGCAGACACTTGTATTATCAAAAGTACAGAAATGTTGTTGCAAATTTTAATGGCATTGCTACCAGACTTATCTGTGAGGTTAAATACTGTTCGTTGGAGAAGTGGTGATAACAGGGGTATTCTGGTCGCTGTTGGAATGTTAAGACGCTTCGTCAGGTCGTTTCCTGTTCTTCAGCCTTCTGTTAGTATGCTATTGTATCAGCCTTAGAACGTTTGCTGATACAATGCCTTAGAAAGTTTGCTGGTTATGGGCGAGGTGGCTGGAGGTGCTTATTTTCGCGTCTCTCCTGGATAATTGCTCTGTGACAAGTGACGGTGGATGGGCCCTTTTCAAGTAGACTATTTATGTTCTCAGCCTTCTGATAAGTTTGCTGTCGAAACGGCCTTCAGAAAGTATGCTGTTAAAAAACACCTCCGTCCAGGTCGACGGCCTACAGACAAGTGCCGGGGTTTGATTCTTGGCGCCAACCTCCTGTTGGCGATTCGCCCTCTAGCGGGAGGGGATAATTCACTATCAGATTTCCGATATCCTTTTGCACCCATTATGGGGAAATAGTAAGGCAGACTGGGTTCTTTAGCCTTGGTTAGGCAACCAGTCTAGGAAAAGGAAAATTCAAACCAGCTGTACTCTACTTTACACCGGTTTAGTTCACTCTGTATAGCGTTCGGCTAGAAATCACAAGGTTCCTGGTTTGATACCGGCCTTCGCCAACTCAGCGATCTGTGCGGTAAAGTGAGGAGCAGATGGTGGGCGTGGCGCTCCACCTCATACGCTAAAAATAATCTCTTGGGAGACTCCCTCGCTGTCTGGCTGATACCTACATTAGGCTGCCCCGACGACTTACTTTTTTACTTACACCACATGAAATGCCCACTCTAAGTGCATATAGGGAGAGAGATGGCTATGAACCTCTCATAACGATTACCAAGAGAGAAGGTAAGCACTGTAAGACAGACGCCCTTTAACAGCGGTAGGTTACAGTATGGAAGGTATAGAGCAGGATTTCCCAATCAGAGGCGCTCGTACAACACAATAAGTGACTTTCGTCATGGATTTCAATTTCGGCGCCAATATCGTATATTGACGATTCGCCCTCTGGTGCCAGGCAGATAATTTAACCATTATTTTCCTGATAGGGTGCAAGAGCATATTAAAAGTTTTTAGGAGTGCATGGTATTAAAAAAAAAAGTTGGGAAAAAGGTTTTGTATTTTTTTGAATATATGTTTTTTTTTTCTCAGCCCTTAGAGCGTTCCGCTAGAAACCACAGGGTCCTATTTCGATACCGGCCCTCACCAACTCAGCGTATGAGTAGCACAGGGGCGTAAAGTGCGGTAAAGTAAGGAGCTGATAGTAGGTTTGTCACTCCACCTCAGACGCAAAAACATCTCTTAGTCTAGTGCAAGTAAAAAGGATAGACTCTCTCGCTGTATGGCTGATACCGACATTAGGCAGCCTCAACGACTTTACTTACTTTATTCCATAATAATTCAAATGTTTGAAATTATTTTAATTTGTTTTTTGTTTGTTTAATGGCATATCAACCTTCGTGGATTATTTAATGCCAGAGCCATCCTTGGGAAGAAGAGTATTGTTACTATTTAACCGTAGCTGGGGAGTTGAGATTTATGCCTTTTCTAAGGGTATTTGTTCGAAGGTGAACGTAATAGAGTGACTGGAGTTCGAACTTACTATGATGTCGCAGTACGTTAGCCATTATGCCAGGGATGCCCCTATTAATTCTTAAACAGTTGTTTTTGCTGGCAAATACGGCTTGGGGCCTACCAAAAACGTGCAGCAATAAAAGAATTAAGTACAGAACTTAACTTATATTGACAAAGACTGTAACAATGCTAGAGGTATAACAATTGGCAATGGGATTAAGTGTAGATTATAAAATAAAAAAGATTAAAAAAACCCACAAACTCCCATGAGCCTTCACACCGAAAGAAACCTCTGAACATGTATGGGGAAAAGGACCCACTTCCAACCCCCAAGATAATCTCTCGGACATTCGAACTTAGGCCTTAACTCGGGCGAGATACTACTACAAGCCATGAAGATATTCCTTACCACATGGTGGCTATGACCCATGAATAAAGCCTAAGTCCAAAAACTAACTTTCGTCATTCACTCTTTCCTTTTCTTTCCTTGAATTTCTTTTCAGCGCGACCACCAAATATGATGGGGTTAAAAGCAAACCCTAGGAATACGCACCAAGTATAACCAGCTATCCTTAAACCTAAAACATTAAACCCCTTGCCCCACCACCGGAATAAAGTTACGCTAAGCTTGCAAATCGGTCGGAAAATTAAGGTGACCCAGAAAAACAGAACACGCAAATTTTGTAATAAAACTGTTAAATTTAACTAGGGGTTTAGGGTTAGGGTTATTGTTTAGAGTTAGGGTTGGGGTTGGGGTTAGTTTAATGAGAAAATAAATAATTTGGGTTGTGTTTTTCTGGGTCACCCTGTATACATAGTGACCCAGAAAAAAAAACAGAACCTACAAATTTTGTAATAAAACTTAATTTTAACTAGGGGGTTTTAGGTTAGGGTATAGGGTTAGGGTTAGTGTTAGGGGTTGGGGTTTAGTTTAAATGGGAAAATAAATAATTTGGGTTGTGTTTTTTTCTGGGTCACCCTGTAATATGTTTTTAATTTTCCGATCGATTTGCAAGTTCAGCCCTAGTTACAGATATAACAAGTGAGCAGATATCTACCAAGTCGCTGACAACAATCCGAAAATAAATTTACTGTGTTATACCGAGCATACTCGAATGAATGTTTATATATATTTACTTTGTAGTTAATTGTTTTATTTTCATAGTTTCCTCCAGAAATACATACATACCAACTGCCCTTTATATATAGACTAGCAGCGGCTACCCGGTGTTGCCTGGGTAGAGGGAGATTTTTTTAAGTTAGTCCTGCAGATCCATTATTACTGAATCGGGAGTTGAATCCTTGTGGGATGCCCCATTTAAATCCCTATGTAAAAAAACAATAGACCTTGCATTGATCCAGCTACTCTGAAAAAAAAAAAAAAATGTTAATGTCTACTATCTAAAATATTAAATGAAAAAAGAAAAAATCCATGCTGTCATCATTTACATTTAACTTTTTAATTATCTTCACAATATAAATCAAATCTTCATTATTTTTGCTCAAAAACCAAGCCCTGGTGATATTTAATGTGTACATGAATTTACTTTGTCATTAATTGTTTTATTTTCGAAGTTTCCTCTGGACATATATATACACACACAACTGCCCTTTATATATGTATAGATAGATTTACAAGTGCATGATGAATCTGAAAGTTGAACCTTATGTCTTAAGCGGCAAGTCCTTCATCCAAGATTATACCAATTATTTAGGTGAATAGGCAATGGAAAGTTGCTGCTGCATAACAGGATCATGCTGACGCTCTGTCTCACAAGGTTTAATTTCCAACACAACCAACCTTTGAGGTTTTATTTTCAAATGCGTCAATATACCATGTGGAAGGAATTGAAATTCAGATCATGTCCAAGGTACTGCCATGTAATTTCATCTGATTTTGCGTCTCGGCTGAACAAATAAACGTTCTATTAAATAGAAAAAACAAAAAATAATAATTTAGACAATTTCATAATGACTGAAAACAGAAAATAAAAGTAAATATTTATAAATGCACCAACTGTTGGCCATGGTGGTGACCTGTGATGCTTAAAGGTAAGAGCCCAGGTGGATGAGCAGTTCATGACATGCAATACTCCACTTTGGCCCTATCTTGGGCTAGACGGGTGGTCGGAGAGGCCCCCTCCGATCAATCGGCTGGTCACGTCAAGCCCTAGCACCTATATGATTTTCCCAACCCAATTGCCCTTATGGCAAGCCCCAACTCCTTTTTATCATATCGGTGCTAGAAGGCGGTGACTGCGGGTCTACATGTCCTGGGAATGACGTTAAACTCTATCTGATGGTGAGGTTCCAGTTTTGGAGGTTTGGGGAATGTGGAGCACCCCTTCATCACCATTGCTCCCTGGTTCACTCTGACCCTGAGTGGTAGTACCTGTTAGGGTCCCATCTATGGGTTAAATAGAAAACATGAGTTTATAAACAGTCAGCTGACATCAGCTTTAAACATGCTCATGTCCAGATTTCAGTATGGCTAAATCTCTTTTTGATAGAGAGAGAAAAAAAGCTTATTTATTTACATTTATTTAGAAATAAAACAATGATTTTATTTTTTAAAATGGAATATTTTTTAGCTTAGAAAATTGAAAGTTAAAATAAAAAATAAAAAAATAACTTTAAATCATGTAAATTTATTTTTCAAACTTAATTTTCTAAGCTAGAAAATATTCCACTTTAAAAATGAGTAAATGTAAATAAGTAATTTTTTTCTTTTCTATCAAAAGAGATTTTAGCTGTACCAGCTAAGAAAATTGTGCATGCCTAAATCTGACATCAGCTGACGTAGTTTGCCGTGCCGAATCAAGTAAACATACAGCCACACCAAAAAAGTACAACCCCAAGAAAAAGCAAATTCATATTTAGTCTCTTAGAGTTATCTGTAGAGAACTTGAATACAAGTGGTAAAAGGCAAATTTGTATTTGTATTTAAATTCATATATCCCAAATAATTAAGATATCACCATCTATCTATATATTTATCTATCTATCTATCTATACATATATATAAGTATAGATAAAAGGATATGAAAACAACACAATTTGCTGTAAAATGAAAAGATTTATATCATATTCATAGCTAATATTGAACAATATTTCGATTTATAAAATCATCTTCAGAGCTTGTTTATACTCGGACTTATCAATAGCGGAGACGAAAATAATATGAATTCAAAACGAAAACATTGATGTTGCAAAAAAGTTATGTGGTAGTTTTGCAACATCAATGTTTTCGTTTTATCTATACTCATACCATCGGATTCATTTCCTTTCTCTTTACATATATATAAAGGGCAGTTGTGTATATGTGTATGTCCAGAGAAAACTTTGAAACTAAAACAATTAACAACAAAGTAAATATATATACAATTAAATATCACCAGGGCTTGGTTTTTGAGCAAAAATAATAAAGATTTGATTTTATTTGTGAAAAGGATTAAAAAAAAATTTAAATGATAACAGAATGGAATATTTTTTGCATTTAATATTTGAATAGTAGACATTAACATTTATTTTCAGAGTGGCTGGATCAATGCAAGGTCTTTTTTTTTTTACATGGGGATTTTAATGAGGCATCATTGAGGATCCAACTCATGATTGAGTAATAATGGATCCGTGGGACTAACTTTAAAAAAATCCCCCTCTACACTGGCGATGCTGGGTGGCTGCTTCTAGTACATATATAAAGGGCAGTTTGTGTTTATGTATGTACGGAGGAAACTATGAAAATAAAACAATTAATGACAATGTAAATATATATATATATAAATTCATGTTCAGTTGAATAATATATTTACTTTAAAACAGCACAATTCTAAGGAAACTTTTTTTTTACAAATAAACAAAATTAATCTTTTTTTTTCAGGAATTTTTTCAATAAATGTGGATTGCCACACCTAAACATCAGCACCTCACTTGTCAATAAATGTAAACTTACAAAAATTTAATGTAAATTGATATTGGTTGGATTTTACGCTGAATGCATTGTTTTTTCATTCTTGTTGAATATTCAAATTTTTTTGGAAACCCTAACAGATACTACCACTCTGCGTCAAAGTGTACCTGGGAGTAATTGGCAATGAAGGTATACTCCTTTCTCCAAAAAGTTCCAGAACTGGATCTCACCTCGAGATGCAGTTTAATGTCATACCCAGGACATATGTAGATTAATTTCACTGATAATAACAATACAAGAGTGAGGGTGAATTTTGTCTAAAGAGTTGACAGTTATTTCCTATAAGTCTAACATAAACAAAGGGGAACAACTCTTGACTGATAAATTATTTATTCATTGATCTACTAGGAAAAAAGAAGACGGGTTTAGGGTTAGTTTAATGGAAAATATATTTATCAGTCAAGAGTGCTTCCCCTTGTTTATGTTAGACTTATAGGAAAAACCGATTTGACATAATAGGAAGTACTGTTTCCTGTTGCACCTTTTTTATGTCCATTCTTTACTGAATATCTATGCCTGAAATTTTTTCTTGCTGCGTGTTTCCATTCCATAAACTGTCTTCAATTCTTCATGTGGCAAATCCATGTGTAGCCCATGTACTAATAATCCACCTTAATTCCTCCTTGGAAATCTGAGATGTATAAGAAGCAGTCTGAAAACGTCAGTCAGATCTTAGTCAGAGTGAAGTGTAATAAGCTTTCCTAAAAGTCTAAGCACTGGTTCTGTTTTTACTACAGCCCATTTGTAAAAGTTTTTTTGACTAAAACATTCTTCTGTAAAATTTCACATGGTTTTTCTACGTTTGCTCTTGATCAGGATTGAACCTGCAATCTAGAGATAATTGTCACTTAGAACTGTCTTAACCTAACTCCTTTATCCACTAGGCCATGTCCAATAGATAATAGCAATTCTGTCTTGTTGCGGCAAATCCATGTGTAGCCATTTGTAAACAGTTTTTTGACTAAATTCTTCTGTAAATTTCACATGGTTTTTATTTCTCAGACGCCTAATATTTGATGATACCTTTGTTCAAGTCTAAAGCAGTCTGATTTGCCGCCATTTTAACTCTTAACATCCTGTTGAGATTTTAAGTCCACCAAGAGCCCATTCCTATAAGGATTGATAAATAAATGGCTAAAAATGGCCTTTTCATTTAAAAGTTACCCGTTATTTACCTTGAATTAATGAATCTAAATATGTTTAATATTACTTTTAAACAAAGGCTATTGTTTGGGTAGATTAGGAAAACAAATGTGACTTCTGGCTTGGGTGGAATAGGTGGTATAGACATTAAGAGTAAATAGCCTCAAAATATTTCTGTAATATTAAATTCATTTTCCTATAAACCAATTGCTAAAAAAAAATTCCCCTTATTTTTGAAAAATATTTAAATTTAAATAGAGATAGATTTAAAAAAGATTAAAACACACACATATATATATTTACCTGTGATCATTTACTTTGACTGTATCTTTAATAAAAGTAAAGAACTGATCGAGGAAATTGAAGCAAACATTTGGAGTCCATGGATTTCTTATATCCTACAACAGAATAAAAGAAATTTTCACAATCATATAAAGTTGATCCAATAAAAACAATTTTAAAAAAAAATCAGTTTATAAATACTGTTGTAGAGTAGCTAGCACCCCTGCAGCACTCTACCAGGTGGCCTGGCTCATAGCCTTAAATAGTCTACGATTAAGGACTTCAACAGTTGATTAATAAGCTGATTAATATTCAGACTGATCTTACTGCATTGGCTATACTGCATTTGACCCTCCTCTATTTCTTGTAAGTTGTCTTGTTAATTGTTTTGTAACTTATTTCTTTTGAAGGGGTCCAAAAATTCAAGGTAAATCAATCCTTTGAAAGTCTCTCAACCAAACGAAATGCAATTCCTTTCCCAACTGAACACGCCACTCTCACATCAAATAGCAGTCATCAGATTTCACTTGCCGTCCCAAACACTTTCTTCCTCACCGCCCTGTTAGTGACAGTCCATCTTTATTTCTGCTCGTTCGAATGCACTTATGCAAATTCAGATATACTTTATTTGGGTCTCTACTAACAATACCTCAGCTACGAGGAGGTAGCAAGTTCGAGTATCTGTAGCCATTCGCCACAGGCCAAACATATCTGACGCGCTTTGTTTGTGGGGGCTTGGAATCCGCTTGTTCATAGGGCTGCCTTTCAGTCTCGTCACATTATTGTTGTGTTTTTGTATGTATCTGTTAGCACTGGATACTGGTGTTGAATATATTTACCAACAGGCAGGATGTAACACAAGGTCAATTGGAGTTTAACAGGTTTAAATTCAGAGTATTCCTTTTCCTAGACTGGTTGCCTAACCAAAATTAAAGAGTCCAGTCCGCCTTACTATTTACCCATAGCTGGAGGGAGAATAGTTGAATGCATACCTTTTCCAAAGATATTAGTGCAATGTGAAATATAAATGGCCAGTCATTTTAAATATCTATCAACACCTCCACACAAGCAGGATATGACACATGGTCTATTTCTTTTTTTATTAAATATTGACTTTGTGTCACATCCTACTCATGCGGAGGGTTGGTAAATATATATGGTATGAAGCATTCCTATCCAATTTTGATAATATCCAAATACATCTATTTGACCTTGGGTCCACCATCATCGATAACCTGTCACTTGATACTGAACTCTACCCATTATTTTCCCATTAAACTAGCAAACTATGGAGTTGTTAAACTATGTAGTTGTTTACATTCTAATATGTGAACTACTAACCCTAATGGGTAGATCACATATTGGAATGTAAACAACTCAGTAGATCACATATTGGATTAGAAACCATTCGGTAGATCACATATTATCTTATAAATGGCAACAACCTTGACCATGTCTGGAATTTTGTGTGTATTAAATTCTTGTAATCTTCGAACAACCCCATGATCATCCCGAAAGCCACAAATAATCTTTGAGACTCCAGGAAGAAAACTCTGTGCCCACCATTTGATAAGTTTGAATCTGAAACAGTCAAGAAAGAAAGAAGTAGAATTCAAAATCAAATACAAGTTCAAAATAAGATTAAAAATGCTAATATACTAGCTACTGGCAAAATGAGCCTAAAATGCGTTTTTGACAAAATGACTTTAGCCCCCCCCCTACAGAAAATAATTTACCAAAAATCAGGGAATTATCGGATTTTAATAAAATTTTCAGTGTTTATGTATCGATGAATGATCTTTATAATGCATTATTTATTTTATTTCAAAACTTTCTCATTTTTTTCAGGTCACTTAATTTTGACCCCCTTTATGTTGGGGGCGTAATATTTTTTTCAAGTTGGTCTTATTTTGTACTAATTACAGTATAAATAAAGAGATAAAAGACCGAAGTTATGAATAAGAAAAAAAATTTTTTTTACGGTGGTTATACTATGAGAAAATAAGTACCGAAAATCGAAAAATAAAATGTAAAAAAATAATAGATAATTAATTTTTTGGAGATTTTTTTTTTACTCATTTTGATAATTATTTAATTGGCTATTATCTTATAAAAGAAAAAATTATACATCGATATTTTTTCTGCTTAAAAAGGGGAGGGGGGTACATTTTCAATCAAGTTTTTCTTCAAAACGTATACTTTGATGTAATAAAATAAGGTTTGCATTAAATAGATATTTATTTCTAGAATCTAAAAATATAGCATTTTAAACTTAAAATCCGAATATTTTTATTTTAAATGAATTTTATATATTAATTTTTCATAGCAAAAATACTAAATTAAAGTTTTGAAATAAAATAACTGATGCATTATAAAATTCATTAATTGTTAAATCAATACTGAAAATTTCATTAAAATCGGATAATTACCTGATTTTTGGTAAATTTTTTTGCAATCGCGAATGTTGCAGTAAAATTGTAAACAAGCACTTAAAACCATTGAAAAAGAGGCAGAATGGCGGATCGCGTCGAAATTGACCAAAACAAATGGTTTAAATCTTTTAAAAATAACTGCATATGTAATGATATTTTTTTTTTTTAATGATGGTCATTATGTTACTACTTATTGATTTAGACAAAGTTTGACCTTAAATAATAGATTTAATTATTTTTAATTCGCTTTTAAAATTCCTAGCAGACGACAAAAGTGCCTATGCCTATAATATACATATGTAAATATTTACTCAACCCCTCCCCCATGGATGTGACACAAACTCAATGTTTAGGCAGAGTAAAGCTGGTTTGAATTCAGAGTTTTCCTTCTCCGAGATTGGTTGTCTTACCAATACTAAAGAACCTACATCTAAGTAGACATCTAAGTAGACATCTAAGTAGACATCTAAGTAGACATCTAAGTAGACATCATTCTAACAAAAGTAATACATGTCTCTTGGTATCTTATTTGATAGTAACCAAAATTATTTAACTATCTCTGATATACAGACAAGAATTATATTAACAATGACAGTGCATGCAACCTCAAACTACTGCTTACTCACCATTAGCAAGGACTAATCATAAATTAGGATATCAAATCAAGGAAACAGAAAATTCTCAGAAATTTTCTGTTTTTTGTATTTCTGAGAAAATATAAAAAATGATCCAGTTCTTTTCATTGTTTTTTTGGGGGGAGGGGGTCCAATTCTATATATATATATATATATATATATATATATATATATATATATATATATTATTATACTAAAGCTGGGTTTATCAACCTTCTCCCAGCTAAAGGATTTTTTTCTATTTATGTTATGACACAATATTTATACTTAGATATTCCTTGGTGTTAGCACTACAAAGTGTTTGAAAAAAAAAAATCAGTTTAATTGGTTTTAATTAGGCGTAATTAGCAATCAAGTCAACGACCGACCCATCCCTGTCTAACAGACTACCTATCTCTCTTCCCATCTCCCTTTGTCAGTTAAGTTAACTCTCCTCCCACTCTCTATTTGTCAGTTAAGGAGAGTGAAAAAAAAGAGTAAAAAATCCAGCAGTCATTGATCACCCACACACACCCACTAACCCCCCATAGATTCGCCCACTTCCCTTTCTCCAGGCGAATCTTATTCAAATGAGCAAACGTTTTGGTTTGTTTTAATAAAATAAAACAAAAGTATCTTTTTACGGCACGATTTCAATTTTAGTTGAGTGTAAATTTTATGAAATTGAAATCACGCTTTTAAAATAGATTTTTAAAATTACTTTAATTATTAATTCATAGAGTATTAAACTTACTTTAAAAAATATTTCATGTTGGGTAAAAAAATAGTATATATTTAAATATTATGGAATTCAAATGAGCAAACATTGACTACTCCCACTGTTTAAGTGAAAGTTTTCTTCGGGCTTAAAAATTTGTTTTAGTTAAAACTAAAACAAACTAGACTGACTTCTTATTTAGGTCGGTAAAATTAAAACGGAAAGTTTTTTGCAGTCTATGAATTAACATTTTGCAAACAACAAAAAACACAAATTACTATTCATTTAATATTGAAAAATATTTTTTAAACTAAGTTTAATTGAAATTATACTTGCTATATTAACACAAACAACTGTCTCAATAATAGATTCAATAATTAATTTCAATGGTTAATTAAATGTAGAGTAATTTGGTTTTTGTTGTTGTTTATTTTTTAAAGCAATACGTAATTATAAACAACCTTAATCCCCTAAAACCGTAACCCAATTCGCAAAATGTTAATTCGTAGAATGTAGGACTGACTTCTGACTTAGGTTGGAAAATTAAAACGGAAAATTTTTTGCTGGTACCCAATGACAGTTTAACTACAATCTATGAATTAACATTTTGCGAATTGGGTTACGGTTTAGGGGATTAAGGTTGTTTTTAATTACGTATGGCTTAAAAAAAATAAACTCTGTCTTTAGTCTTTTTATTTATGCAGAAAATAGTATCAATCAAATATACCACTCCGATATTACAGTCTGAATAATACAAATAATTGTAATCTTTGCGGAGTTCCGTCATGGCCTCTTGCCTCAAAACATGCTTGCCGGTGACTGCTGAAAAACAAAAAAAAAAAAAAAAAAAAAAAAAAAACAACAAAAAAAAAACAACAAAAAAAACACCAGCTACGATTGAAGTCCGTAGCAGAAGCGGCATGAAAAAACAAAAACAACTGAGTCACCCTGTATACAGGGTGACCCAGAAAAAACAGAACTTTGTAATAAAACAGTTAATTTTAACTGGGGGGGGGGGGGTTAGGGTTAGGGTTGGGTTTTCAGTGGAAAATGCCCTAAGTTGGCTCTCTTTTCTTTTTTTTTTTTTTTCAAGTGATACCGCTTTGGATGCAAGAAGCCAGGACGGAACTCCGCAAAGATTACCATTATTTGTATTATTCAGACTATTGTCCTCGTCTTCATTGTTATCTGTACACAAAGTTTCGGCTGATGTCCCTCCGGCCTTCTTCAGGTATTTCTTGTCGGACTCGGGAACCTTCTTGTAATTGGGAGCCATCACGGAACTTTGAACCCAACCCTTATTAGGTCCACGGGGGTATCCTGTTCTCATTCCACTAACCATAGCTGGGTACAGGTGTTAAGCTGTGTTAATTATTATTCTATGTTACTGCTGTCCCTGACCAGGATTGAACCTGCAGTCTAGAGATAACTGGCATTTAGAACTGTCTTAATCTAACTCCTTTATCTACTAGGATGGTGTTCAAAAAAATTTCACACTGGATTGTCCAAATCCAGTGTGAATTTTTTCAATTGCAAAAGTTACAATTTATTTTGTAAAAACGGATTTTAAGTAGCCTCTTGGACGGCATCTTGATCAAAATGGGACGAAAAAAACGTTTTAAATATATCAAAAATAAATTATATGTGTAATATTATTTGCTTTTTTACTGATGCTCATTATGTTACTACTTTTCGACTTAGACAAAAATTTGACCCTTAAATAATCAAATTTAATAAAATTTTAGTTCGTTTTTAAAAAATGAAAAGCAGATGATATTTTGGCAGATCCAACTCTTTTCCCTAATCATCTAGCGAGAGCTTAATGGGTGACCCAACAGGTCACGTTTTGTCTAGTATATATTATATATATATATATATATATATATATAAAAATCAATAGTAATGATATTATGGATGATTGACTCATAACTTAAAGTTTCATGGTTATGGCAATCCTAGATGAGTCAAATGGTTGAGATCTTAAAATCTATTATTGAGGATTGCATAAGCATGAAAACTTTAAGTTATGAGTCCAAATCATTCATAATACCATTACTATTGATTATAAATCTGCTCTGCTTTATTAGCATTGAGCACCTTTTATGCCAATACTTTTCCTCATTTAGTCTCTATTCATTCTATATATAATATATATATATATATATATATATATATATATATATATATATAATATAATCTAAACACCACTAGTTTGTAAAACAAGTACAAAAAAATCCAGCATCACTCATTAGATGACAGTCGATCGATTGATTTTAATAAAATATTAACCCTCTGCAGACCCTGTAAGGGAGGTATCAAAATACCGTAAGTGTTCTTGTGGACACATTTCATATGAGATTCATGATTTTTTATATATTTTATTTTCTCATAGGAGAAAATGATATCTATGTTAACATTTTCAATAAATCTTTCAGGTTATTTGTGTTAAAAATTATTTTCCTTGTATGAGCATAAACACCACATTCTACGAGGAAGTGTTTAACAGTGCACGGTGTATGATATGTTGGTGCTACCAACTTGGGAATGAATAGTTGAAAAGAATGCAGTTGATAATGAAATAAAAATGAAAAGATTACCGTTTGAATTTCTCATCATGATTGGAATTGTATAATTCTCTACTGTTTTTAGTTCAATATAATTTCCTTTAGCGTCAATACAATCCACTTCGCCACAAAAACTGAAATAAAATTTTTAAATTAAAGTCTAGAAAGAAAGAAAAAATATCAAATATAAATTCTTTTTTTTTTTTTTCAGTTAAAAAATATATACAATATCAAAGATGCTGATAGGTACGAGTCATGCATCCTGACACAGTAAAATCGTGTCCCAGTGTTTTTCTTTTTTTCTTCCCTCACTCATTTCAAGCTAACTGTAAATACATTTTAATAGTTTCTTAGAAAACGAATTCCCCAGGATAAGTTTACAAGGTAGGGGTTAGATGGCTTCAGCTAATTCCAGAATCATAAATAAAAACCCTACAATTTATTAAGAAACTTTAGTTGGGACTCATAAATTTTCCTGAGGACTCATTCAAAGCAAATATGTGCATCCCAGGATTAACTAAATCAAAAAGCTATCCGCATCACTGTAGTATTAGATATCAAAAACAGCTGACATAAAAATGTTATTAATTTCAAGTTTTTATTTTTGAGTTGTGATGCTTCAGTGTACTTCTGCTTTGCTGCTCAAACAATTTTAGTATCTTAAGATGAAGTCATTTTTCTGTTTCCTGACATAAGTTTCATTTTAATGATAATTTCCAGTTTTCTTTGAATTTATTTTAGAAAAATATCAATTCTTTTTAGAAAAATCAATTGCTGAATGATAGCAATTCAATTCTTTGCAATATTGCCAAGTGACAGTTGACAATCATTGTATGTCACAATTTGACCTTTTTCAAAACACAGTCCCGTCTTTATTTCTGCTCGTTCGGCTGCGCTTATGCAAATTCCGATATACTTTATTTGAGTCTCTACTAACAACACCTCAGCCACGAGGAGGTAGCGAGTTCGAGTATCCGTAGCCGTCGCCACACTCTTTCCCCTCGCACAGGCCAAACATCCTGATGCGCTTTGTTTGTGGGGGCTGGGAATCTGCTTGTTCATAGGGCTGCCTTTCAGTTTCGTCACAACTACCTAGATCATTGTTGTTTTACCAATCATTCGTATCAAAGAACAGTAGTGGTAGTATCTAACCCATAGCTGGGGGAGGATGCAAGGGTTCATACCTTTCCCAAGAGTATTTATTAGTCGAAAGTCAATGTAAACCACACAACTTGAAGTTTGAATTCACTTACTACGATGTCACAGTCCAGTTGTGTTAGCCACTACTTTATGGGGACTCCTCACCTTCCCTAAACATTCTGGCTTTATCAAAAACATACATCTGTGCTATTTGCAGAATTGTGTCCGGCTCTTGCATAAAAAACACTAGCGGTGATAGCTGAAAAAAACAACCACCCTACAAATGAAGTCCCTAGGCTGAAGTGGTGCCTGCTTGAAAAAAATATTTTACATTTACTTGTCGATAAAAATATGCTTATTATTAACGCCTTCAACCAAATAAAAAAATAATTTGTCGATAAAAAAAAAAAAAAAATTCTTTTCTTTTTGGTATTGTTCATAATCAAGAACAAATAAAAAATCAAAACATTTGTATCAAATATCATGGTTATTTAATGCTAAAGCCTTCTTATAGAAGAACAGTAGTGGTACTATTTTAACTATAGCTGAGATCTACCTAAGAGATTCAAAAAGCACTTCCTCCTTCAGTAAAAAATTTATTAAAAATCTTAAAATTGTAAATTTCACTTATTCAATTTTTTTCTTTAAGAACAGATTTTATGAATTTCTAACTATAACAATTAAATAAACATGTTAAAAAGAGGCACATCTTCAAAAGAGAAAATAAACGAAAAAAATGCACCTTTTTTGACAAATACAAATTGTTGAGAAATTTCTTTACATAAGGTGTGTGCTAGACGCTCCGCTCCTATTTATAGACTTGGCATAACCATGTGATCATACTCTGGCCAATCACTGACAGTACTCTGCTGCTGAAAGAATACTTAAAATTCTGGCCATAAATTGCTTTGAACCTTTGTGGACGACGGACATAGGATTGAATCACTAGACCTTTACATTATGCAGGATAGGACTTATTCCCTTACCAAAGGATTCCATAACTCAGGACTTACTTACTTTAAGTCCTTTTCAACTGGCCAAGGAAGGCATTTAAAAACTTAAAATAAAATTATAAAATATCTAAAGACTATAAACAAATAATTTTTTACATGTGTTTTTTTTTTAAATTCTTTTCTTCATAATACAACAAAATTTATGGTAAGTTTCATTCATTTTTTTTTGGGGGGGGGGTTTCAAGTTTTGTTGAATTTCAATTCATAGGGGGGGGGGAAACATGAAATTTTTGGCCAACTTACCGACATTCTACTCATCCTTTCTGGGGCGGGGCCAGTGTGCTTTGGCCACTGGATAAGGTTAAAGTAATAAATAATAGCGTTGATCCCAGGGGGCCATCCCCCCAAGGCAATACCCTGCCCTCTTGGGAGCAGGGCGGTTTATTGCGCCAGAGCCTGAGGCGCCCCCTCGTGAAGGAGGATTCCGAGGGAATCGACACAATTTTGTTCTTCCACCCAGAGCCTCGGCTTGTGGGTGGCCCCACGTAATAACGAGCCTGTGCCAGCCCATACAAGTGGGGTATGAGGCAAATACCCTTACCTATTAAGTGTCTTAAATTCCATATTTTTTGTTGCCAGGGGTAGAAGATACAAATCAACAAAGATTTATATAACATGTTCAAGAAAAGGAATTCGGTTTTTTGACATGTAAAACAAAACAAAAAAAAGAATAAAAAAAAAACGATAGTTGCTTAACGAATACCACACAGGATGGCGTATTGAGTCGTTTCTTATAACTGTGCAGTAGCCTTCAAAATTTATTCACAGGAGAAGGATGTATCTGGTTTCCCACCTTGGCTTATCTAAAATACAATAAGAATTTTATTTCAACAAGGATTTTAAAAAGATAAAAATTTGGAAAATTATAAAATAATTATCTGTAAGGTAAAAAAAAAATACTTTGTTTTTAATATTGAAAAAAAAAGTCATAAAAAAACATTGGAAAAAAAGTCATTAAAAAAACATTGGAAAAAAAAGTCATTAAAAAAATCATAGGAAAAAAAGTCATTAAAGAAATAAGTTATTGAAAAATAATAGATTACAGAAAAATAACTTATTGAAAAAAAAGTCACTGACTTTGGTTTTTGGTGTTTTTTTTAATTTGGTTAAACAGTGAGACTTATACATGACAGACATGAAGTGAATTACAGTTTATAATTTATATACCATATAAATCAACCCTCTCAATAATAACATTAATTCTTGGAATTTTCCTAAATCTAATATGCCTAAAACATACTGAAAGGAAATTTGAATGTTCTAGCTCTAATCTATTAGGTTATTTGAAGACAGAAAAAAAGCATTTCGAAAATCATAAGATAGAAAATGAAAATGGCCAAACCTGTAGTGAGATAATTTTCATTTAAAGGCATCTTTTTTAACTCAAATAAGTTTTTTATCAATATTGTCTCTTTTCGTACTTTTAAAAAACAGTTTTTTAATGTGGCAAAAAAAAAAGCCATTTTCTCTGATTCAATTTTGCAGTGACCCTTTATTAAAGGGAATAACTCCTTTAAAAATTAAATTGAATTTTAAATCATCTGGAAGGTAGGATGTCGTAAATATCTTCTAATGAATAGAGTTTATCTAATTTATATAAAAATTAATGATTAAAAATCACAATTTGTTGTGCAACATATTTCCTAGATTTTATATATTAAAATTTCAACTAACGATTGTTTTTTTTTATTTACGGCAAACTAAGTAGGGGAAAAACGTACCAACCCAAAGTTATTTGAGCTATAAATTATTATTTTCAATGGTTTATTCAAAAAGATCATATAAAAAAAATAAAAAAAATTAAGAGAACAAAATTAAAAAAAATAAAAAATAAGATGATAAGAGCATGAAACTCTGTGTTAGAAATTGTGTAAAATATAATGTCTGCTATTCAGTGTATATCGTTTTATATGTGAGTGTAGTTAAGTTCAACAACAACAACAAACAAACCTTGAAAAATATTTTTAAATCTATATATAATATAATATATATATATAATAATATATATATAATATATTATATATATAGTACTTATAATGCCCTAATTCTTCTTTAAATATGACCTGCACATTTATAGTTTTTTTTTTATAGTAACATGAAGATCCACAAATAAACAAATAAATAAAGTAAATAAATATAAATAAAATATAGATAAATAAATAAAGAGAAATGAAATAAATTCAATTTTTTATACTGGTAAATTCGCTAAGACGAACAGTTTTTTGTGTTAACATTCACGGTGTCAATATTATGCATATTTATTGCTAACGTCATTAAAAATAACAATTATATTGTTTAATTGGGCACATAAAATCTCTTTTAATTCTGTTATATATATTTACAAAAAATAACCTGGGATTCCAAGTTTAATATCAAAAGTAAGCACATCATAAATTTTTTCTCGCGCTTTTTATCGTACATTCAAAGTGCACTTCTTTATAAAGAAGATAATTTCAGAATTTTCACGAATTTAATGGGTCTAGTAGTCATTAAAAAACGGAAAGTCGAATTTTCTTAAGTTTTAATGGGGTTCCAGTTTAAAGAGATACGTTAATTTTTATTAAACATTAAATATTTCTAATAACATTAAAAGAAATTAAGACAAAAATAAATCAAGAACAATGTTTTGTGACGATAATAACAAAAGCATTAATTAATGCACACAAATCGATGGGTTATGGTTTTGTTTTATATAGAATCACTCAGTCATATTTGGCAGATGTGGCTATTTGTATAAAGAAAGTTGAAACCAAAATCGTCCAGTGCGTGTTTTGTTGTTGTTTTGTTGTTGTCATTGCTATGTTTGTTGTTGTTTGTTGTTGTTATTGTTGTTTGCTTGCTTTATGTTTGTATATTTATTTTATTTCAATTTTGCATTTTTTTTGCATAAATAATAAAAAAAAATAATTTTAGTTTTTTGGCAATAAAAAGTAAATCTCAGTGGTATTATCTTTTTATATATCCAAAGAAGATTATTTTGTATCAATAAAACACAACAATTAAAAATTGTCCTGGGTATGACGTTAAGCTGCATTTAATGGTGAAGTTCCAATCCTGGAGCTCTGGGAGTGTGGGAGTACCCTTCACTCTGACGCTGTTTAGGGTCCAATCTATGGTAAATAGAAAAAATGAGGTAAAAAATTTGTGTTTTAAAAATGAAGTTTTAATTTTTTAAATATGAATACCCATCAAGAAATCGATAAAACAAAACGTTTTCGCATAAAATATACAACAAAAGGTTTGACATGCCGTACAATCCAACAACCAAAGCAACAAAATTTAATAGGGATGCTTATTTTGACTCTTAACATTTATTTAATTTTCATTCTAAAATATAATCCTTAAAATTTTAAATAAATACTTTTGTTTTTGAAAGCTATGTTTGCATGGAAGTAAAAAAATATCACTTGGACATTCAGAGAACGAACGTCATTTTCAAAGCTCTAAAGAAAGCTAACGATTTATTTAACAGCAATAGCAGAAAAATGATTATTTATCTATTCGATTGCTTTACTTATTTATATTCATATTTACTTTATTATATTAATTTGTAATTTACCTTAGAAGTATATAACTTACATAGGGCCAAGTTTAGCTCAGTCGGTATAGCATCCACCTAGGACCGATAGGGTCCGGGTTCGATACTGGTCCTCGCCTATCAGCTTGTGAGCATACTGCTTNAAGATCCTTCTACTGATCTTCTGTGAAGAATTCCAAATTTATGTTGGAATTACCAAATGACTTACAAAATCCTTTTAAACATTCCAGCATTTTGGAATGCAAATAAAGAGTAGATTTCCCCTTGTGGAACAGATATAGTGCCAATAGGTCATATGGATACCTGTTACCAGTATAGATGTGAAACGCTTCATTTTCTCAATATAACATTTATAAATAAACAACGTTTGAAAGTCTTACTCTGAAACACCAAGGCAACTTCAATGTTTGTATTACAATGGAGATTAGAAAAGAGATCTAAGATGGGTAATTTTTATTTGGGAAATATCCAATTTAAATTTGAGGAGATTCAACTTGGAATAAATTGTTTAATTTCAAATTTGAATTAATAGTTATCAAATTTGTTTATATTCTTAACAAAGATTCAATTATTATGGTTTTAATTCCTGTTTTGTAAAATTTAGTCAAAATGTTTGACTTTCTCAGATATGTTTGTTGAGATTCGAGTTATTTACGTGATTCTTTTAAAGTGATTTTTTCTGTAAATTTTTAATATTGCGAATTCAATGGATATAAATATCTGGATCCCTTTACTTAAAAACACAAAAACATCTTGAAAAGCTTGATTTTAGAAGTTCTACCTCAAAGTAATTATGCACTGCCAACATTTCATTGTTTAGTCATGTTACATATTATTTTTACATCTAATTTATTTGGACTTTCATTTTCCACAATTTCAAAAAAAGAATCGAGACATTTGCTATTTCTTTTTATGTAATAAAACTTTGGAATTATGCTTTTTGTTTTCAGTTTAATAATATAGGCAAATTTATTTCCAATTTTTTTCACAAAATACTATAAAGATGGGAATTACCAAAGTGGAAACGGAAAAAACGGAATCTGACTAAAAGTGGAAAACGAAATTTAGAAAATTTGAACGGAAAATCGGGCCCTAATTAGGGAGAAATAAGTGTAAAATTTCATACCATAAAGGTTTCACTGTAACTAAAATTATGTTAAGAAAAAATAACACTACGTATAAGACCTACATAACGAAATGGTTGTTGCTATTCCCTGGAGTGAAAACCGGGTATTTTTTGAATTCAAGAAAGGAAAACTTTATATTTGTGCTTAACACTATAGGTTTTCTGTAATGAAAAGGAGATCGTTAGTAATTATTTTAAATATGTAAAAAATCTTCAGAAAATATGTTGTGCCAAAATTAGGCATTAATCAAATATTTTTTAGATAAATAAAAAATCTTTATTTCTGACAAAAATATGTGTAAAAAATATATAATGATATCATAAACACATATTTGCAGGATTTTAAATGCATTATATATGGGCTGTTTTGAAGCAAATTTATTCACCAAGCTTAATTGGACATTGTGATAAATAAATACAAATTAAGATTAAATAATAATATTAATAATCATTGAGAATATAATGTAAATAACTTGGGTTGTTACGTTTTGGTTATAGACAGACATACAGACACACATATTTCATTATAATTAAGAATGATAAACAGAGTAATGAAAGATGTGGTGAGAGAAATCATGTACACAACTGGTGGTGATGTATCAGGCGATTGGGGAGATTGAACTTGCCCATCTCTGATCGTGAGTCGTGGTTTGACGTCGGACTACCTGTTGGCATAGCATGTAAATTACAACTGTTGTGATTGACCCGGATGTGGATTTTAGTATGATATTAAGGCCTGCCTTTAAAACATGGGTAGTTGTGTTCCAGTCTTTTGCTGACGAGGGCCGGTGACGTACGACAAGGAACAAGAAGGGAGTTTGAGCTTTTGGTGCAGGATTGCTAGAAAAGATTGTTGCAGGTGAGAAGACCTGACCAGGAGAAGCTGGGAGAACCGTCCGTTTTGGTGGAGAGATCCGGACTGTCCAACCCGACAGATTTTCCATTCTGACAGGGTGGCCAAGAAGTCACTGAGGGATTTTGAACTTGAATAGTTCTTATTTTTGAAGGTACCTTTATGGAATGTTAACATTATATGACGAAGACAATGGTGATTTGATTGAAAAAAAAAAAAACAAAGTGAAGAGAATTATTTATAAAAATAATCTTTTAAATGGTTTCCATTTCAACTTTCACAAATTCGTGCCCTTTCCAAACATTATCCATGACGAGCAGGGATCACTTGATTTACGATTTAATTCCCTGACTTCGATTCATGATGTTCCTCCTGTCAATCTGTAGAGTTTGAGGTTTTTTTATGATAACCTTTTCTTTAAGATTACCCCCACAATTAAAAAGTCAGGGCAGTTCAAGTCTGGAACGCCCCCCCCTGATTGACCTGATTTTGATAAAACAAATTTAACAATTTGAATATTTCTCGATGCTTACTTTATTTCATGATTAATTTTCCCAAAGATTTTTCTATACATCTCATCATCATCATTGGCAATTCAGTCTCGAAAGACTATATAAAAGTCTTTTGTGTGCCCCTGGAGTTGCAGCACCTCCTGTGACTATGAGTCCATGTTTTGAGAAAACATTCTCGGACCAAGATTTTTGCCATTGTAGGTTGTCCCTGTAGATGATGATGTCCGATGCTTTGTTGCCTCTATGGGCCTGTACATGTAAAAAAGTATTTCTATCAATATCTGAAATAAAAAGAAAAAAAAACTATTAATGGTAAAAAATGGCAGCATTTTGGCAACCCCCACTGTGACTTTTGGCACCCTGTATTATAGATGTTAATAATTTAAACTGAATTTGCCAAATAGAAACTGACAAATTACTATGTTGGTATAATTTGAAAGAACACAATTCTTTTCTTTTCAGGTCAAGCATAAACACCAGATTTTGTGAGTTGGCGAGGTTGAACCCGCTTCTATTACTCCTTATGAAGGTCGAGAAGGTTGGATGCTGGCTGTGACAAGATTAATGGACACATTTTATCGTGCGAGTTTAACACTGAGGAGAAAGAAGAATATGGAGAAAAAATCGAACCAGAGTTCAAAAGAGATGTGCTACTGGGGTGGAAATTTGAACAATATCTCACTACAGGTTGGCCACTTTCATTTTCATATCTTATGATTTACGAAATGTCTTTTTTTCTGTCTGTTTTCAAATAACTCTAATATGATTAGAGCTTATGAACATCAAATTTTCCCTTTCAGTATGTTTTTAGCAATTGATTTAGAAAATTCCCCAAGAATTATGTTTTTATTGAGAGGGTTGATTTATATGGTAAATATAATATTAAACTAATCTCACTTCATGTCCATGTTAGTCTCACTGTTTAACCAAATAAAAAACACCAAAAACCAAGTCAGTGACTTTTTATTTTCAATAAGTTATTTTTTCTGTATCTTATTATTTTCAATAACTTATTTCTTTAATGACTTTTTTTCCTATGATTTTAATGACTTTTTTCCAATGATTTATTTAATGACTTTTTTTTCCAATGATTTTGTAATTGACTTTTTCCAATGATTTTTAATGACTTTTTTTTCCAATGTTTTTTAATTGACTTTTTTCACAATGTTTTTTAATGACTTTTTTTTCAATAATTAAAACAAAGTAATTTTTTTTTACTTACAATAATTATTATAAATTTTCCAAATTTCTTATCTTTTTAAAATCCTTGTTGAAATAAAATTCTATATTGTATTTAGATAAGCCCAGGTTGGGAAAACCAGATACCTTCTCCTGTGAATAATTGTGAGGCTACTGCACAGTTATAAGAACCACGACTCAATACGCATTCCCTGTGTGGGGAGTATTCAGTTAAAGCAACATCGTTTTTTTTTTCTTTTTTTGTTTTTTTTTCACATGCAAAAACCGAATCCTTCTTGAACAATTTATATAAATCTGATTGTTGTATCTACTACAACAAAAAAATATGGAATTAAGACACTTAAGAAGGGTATTGCCTCATACCCCACTTAAATGGGCTGGGCACAAGCCTCGTTTTTAACGTGGGCCCACCCAAAACAAGCGAGGTCCTGGTAGGAAAGAACAAAAATTGTGTCGATCCCCTCGGATTCCTCCACGAGGGGGGCGCCTCAGGCTCTGGGCAAACCCAGCCTGCTCCCAAGAGGCAGGTATTGCCTGGGCGGGATGCCCCCTGGGATCAACGCTATTATTTATACTTAAACCTGATCAGTGGCCAAAAGCACACTGGGACCCCCGCCCCAAAGGATGAGTAGCTAAGGTCGGAAGTTGGCCAAAATTTCATTTTCCCCCCCCCCTATGGAATTTGAAATTCAACAAAACTTGAAACCCCCCCCCCCAAAAAAAAAATGAATAAATTACCATAACTTTGGATTATGAAGAAAAAGAATTTTAAAAAAACACATGTTAAAAAATTATTTGTTTTATAGTCTTTAGATATTTTAATAAATTTATTTTGTTAAGTTATTAAATGCCTCCGTTGGCCAGTGAAAAGGACTTTAAGTAAGTAAGTCCTGAGTTATGGAATCCTTTGGTTAAGTGAATAAGTCTATCCTTGCGTAATGTTAAAGGTCATGTTCTCTTCCTGATGTTCCGTCGTCCACAAAGGTTCAAAGCAATTATTGGCCGTATTTAGTTATTCTTCAGCAGCAGGGAGTCACTGTCAGTGATTGGCCAAGAGTATGATCACATGGTTATCGCCAAGTTATAAATAGGAGACGAGCGTCTAGCACCACACCGATGTTAGGAATTTCTCAAACAAATTTTGTATTGTCAAAAAGGTGCATTTTTTTTCGTTATTTTCTCTTTTGAAGATGTGCTCTTTTAAATGTTTTATTTTAATGTTATAGTTAAGAAATTCATAAAAATCTTGTCTTAAAAGAAAAATTTAGAATAAGTGAAAAAATTTTAAATTTTAAGATTTTTTAATAAATTACTGAAAGGAGGAAGTCTTGAATCCTTAGGAGTCCAGCTATAGGTTAAATTGTTACCACTACTGTTCTTCTATAAGGAAGGCTTAGCATTAAATAACCATGATATTTGTACCAAATGTTTTGATTTTTTATTTGTTCTTGATTATTGAAATACCAAAAAGAAAAGATTTTTTTTTTTTTTATCGACAAATATTTTTTATTGTGTTGAAGGCGTTTAATAATAACCATATTTTTATCGACAAGTAAATGTAAAATATTTTTTCAGCAGGCACCACTTCAGCTAGGGACTTCATTTGTAGGGTGGGTTGTTTTTTTTTTTTAAAGGGCTAAAATCCCCCCAACCGGGGGGCCCTTAAGTTGTTTTTTTTAATTGCAAGAGGCCGGGACACAATTCTACGAATAGCACAGAATGTATTGTTTTACAAAGCCAGAATGTAGGAAGGGTGAGCGAATCCCCATAGTAGTGGCTAACACACTGGACTGTGACATCGTAGTAAGTGAATTCAAAACTAATAAATACTCTGGGAAAGGTATGAACCCTTGCATCCTCCCTCCAGCTATGGGTTAGATACTTACCCTACTGTTCTTTGATACGAATGAATTTGGTAAAACAAACAAGATCTAAGGTAGTGCTACGAAACTGAAAGGCAGCCCTATGAACAAGCAGTTCCAAGCCCCCACAAACAAAGCGCATTCGGATTTGGCCTGTGCGAGGGGAAAGAGTGTGGCGAGCGGCTACGGATACTTAACTCAATACCTCCTCGTAGCTGAGGTGTTGTTAGTAGAGACTCAAAATAAAGTATATCGAAGTGCATAAGCGCAGTCCGAACGAGCAGAAATAAAGGACAGACTGTGTTTGAAAAAGGTCAAATTTGTGACATTCAATGATGGTCAACGTCACTTGGCAATATTGCAAAGAAATTGAATGCTATCATTTAGCAATTGATATTTTCTAAAAAGAATTGATATTTTTCTAAATAAATTCAAAGAAAACTGGAATATCATTAAAATGAACTTATGTCAGGAACAGAAAATGACTCATCTTAAGATACTAAAATTGTTTTGAGCAGCAAAGCAGAAGTAACTGAAGCATCAACAACCAAAATAAAAAACTTGAAATAAAACATTTTTATGTCAGCTGTTTTTGATATCAATACTACAGTGATGCGGATAGCTTTTTGATTTAGTTAATCCTGGGATGGCACATATTTGTTGAATGAGTCCTCAGGAAAATTTATGGAGTCCCAACTAAAGTTTCTTAATAAATTGTAGGGTTTTTATTATGATCTGGCGGAATTAGCTGAAGCCATCTAACCCCTACCTTGTAACTTTATTCCTGGGGAATTCGCTTCTAAGAAACTATTAAAATGTATTTACAGTTAGCTTGAAATGGTGAGGGAAGAAAAAAAGAAAACACTGGGACACGATTTTACTGTTCAGGGATGCATGAACTCGACCATTCAGCATCTTTGATATTGTATATATTTTTTAACTGAAAAAAAAAAAAAAAAGAATTTTATATGATATTTTTTCTTTCTTTCTAGACTTTTAATTTTAAAAATTTATTCAGTTTTTGGGGCGGAAGTGATTGGTGTATGACGCTAAAGGAATATATGAACTAAAAAACCCAGAGAGAATATACAATTCCAAATCATTGATGAGAAATTCAAACGGTAATCTTTTCATTTTTATTTCATTACAACTGCATCTTTTTCAACTATTCATTTCCCAAAGTTGTAGCACCAACATTATCATACACCGGCACTGTTAAAACACTATCCTCGTAGAATTGTGGTGTTTATGCTCATACAAGGAAAATAATTTTTAACACAAATAACCTTGAAAGATTTATTTGAAAATGTTAACATAGATATCAATTTTCTCCTAGAGAAATAAAAATATATAAAAATCTGAATCTCATATGAATGTGTCCACAAGAACAACTTACGGTATTTTGATACCTCCCTACAGGTCTGCGAGGGTTAATATTTATTAAAATCAATCGATCACTGTCATCTAATGGAGTGATCTGGATTTTTTTTTGTACTTGTTTTACAAACTAGTGGTGTTTAGATTATTATATATATATATAGTATATATATATAGTATATATAATATTATATAATATAGAAATGAATAGAGAATAAATGAGAAAAGTATTGGTATGAAAAGGTGTCAATGCTAATAAGCAGAGCGATTATAATTAATAGTATGGTATTATGGATGATTTAAACTCATAACTATAAGTTTCATGCTTATGCAATCCTCATAATAGATTTAAGATCTCAACCATTTGACTATCTGAGGATTGCATAACCATGAAAACTTTTAAGTTATGAGTCCAAATATCCATAATATCATTACGATTGATTTTTTAATAATATATATATATATATATATATATATTATATCTATACTAGACAAAACGGACCGTGGGTTCACCCATTAAGGCTCTCTTCTAGAATGATTAGGAAAACAGTGGACTCTGCCCAAAAAATCATCTGTTTTCATTTTTTTAAAAACGAAAAACTAAAAATTTATTAATTGATTATTTAAGGTCAAATTTTGTCTAAGTCAAAAGTAGTAACATAAGAGCATCAGTAAAAAGCAAAATAATTTACACATATAATTATTTTTGATATATTTTAAAACGTTTTTTTCGTCCCAATTTGATCAAGATGCCGTCCAAGAGGCTACTAAATCCGTTTTTACAAAATAAATGTAACTTTTGCAATTGAAAAAAAATTCCACTGGATTTGGACAATCCAGTGTGAATTTTTTGAACACACATCCTAGTAGATAAAGAGTTAGATTATAAGACATTTTCTAATGCAGTATCTCTAGGACTGCAGGTTCAATCCCTGGTCAGGACAGCAGTAAACATGAATAAATAAACACAAAGCTTAACACCTGACCCCAGCTATGGTTAGTGGAATGAAAAGGATACCCCCGTGACCTAATAAAGGGTTTGGAGTCAAATTCGTGATGGCTTCCCAATTAAAGAAGTTCCGAGTCCGACAAGAAATACCTGAGAAAGGCCGGAGGACATCAGCCGAAACTTTGTGTACAGATAACAATGAGACGAGGACAATTAGTCTGAATAATACAAATAATTGGTTAATTCTTTGCGGAGTTCCGTCCTGGCTTTCTGGCATCCAAAGCGTAATCACTTGAAAAAAAAAAAAAGAACAAAGAGAGCCAACTTAGGGCATTTTCCACTGAAACCCAACCCTAACCTAAACCCCCCCCCCAGTAAAATTAACTGTTTTATTACAAAGTTCTGTTTTCTGGTCACCCTGTTATACAGGGTGACTCAGAAAAACAGAGCCCAAATTATTTATTTTCCATTAAACTAAACCTAAACCCCAACCCCAATCCTAAACCTAAACCCTAGTTGTTTTGTTTTCATGCCGCTTCTGCACGGGACTTCAATCGTAGGCGGTGTTTTTTTTGTTGTTTTTTTTTTGTGTTTTTTTTTTTGTTTTTTTTTTTTTTTTTTTTTTTTTGTGTTTTGTTTTTTCAGCATCACCGGCAAGCATGTTGTGAGGCAAGGAGGCCATGACGGAACTCCGCAAAGATTACAATTATTGATTATTCAGACTGTAATATCGGAGGGTATATATTTGATTGAACTATTTCTGCATAAATAAAAAGACTAAAGACAGAGTTATTTTTTTATAAGCCATACGTAATTAAAAACAAACCTTAATCCCCTAAAACCGTAAAACCAATTCGCAAAATGTTAATTCATAGATTGTAGTTTAAACGTCATTGGGTACCAGCAAAAATTTCCGTTTAATTTTCAACCTAAGTCAGAAGTCAGTCCTACATTCTAGAATTACATTTTTGCGAAATGGCGGTTACGTTTTAGGGGATTAAGGTTGTTTATAATTACGTATTGCTGTAAAAAATTAAACAACAACAAAACAATTACTCTAACATTTAATTAACCATTAAATAAATTATTGAATCTATATTGAGACAGTTGTTTGTTTAATATAGCAGTATAATTTCAATTAAACTAGTTTAAAATATTTTTCAATATTAAATGTATAGTAATTTGTTTTTTTTGTTTGTTCGCAAAATGTTAATTTCATAGACTGCAAAAAACTTTCCGTTTAATTTTACCGACCTTAAATAAGAAGTCAGTCTAGTTTGTTTTAGTTTTAACTTAAAACAAATTTAAGCCCGAAGAAAACTTTCACTTAAACAGTTGGAGTAGTCAATGTTTGCTCATTTGAATTCCATAATATTTAAATATATAACTATTTTTTTACCCTAAATGAAATATTTAAAGTAAGGTTTATACTCTATGATTAATAATTAAAGTAATTTTAAAAAATCTATTTTAAAGCGTTGATTCAATTTCATAAAATTTACACTCAACTAAATTTGAAATCGTCCGTAAAAAGATACTTTGTTTTATTTATATAAAACAAACCAAACGTTTGCTCATTTGAATAAGATTCGCCTGGAGAAAGGAAGTGGGCGGATCTATGGGGGGTAGTGGGTGTGTTGGTGATCAATGAACTGCGGATTTTACTTCTTTTTTTTTCACTCTCCTTAACTGACAATTAGAGAGTGGGAGAGAGTTTAACTTACTGACAAAGGAGATGGGAAGGAGATAGGTAGTCTGTTTAGACAGGGAGGGTCGGTCGTTGACTTATTGTAAATTCGCCTAATTAAAACCAATTAAACTGATTTTTTTTTTTCAAACCACTTTGTAGTGCTAACACCAAGGATATCTAAGTATAAATATTGTGTCCAAACAATAAATAGAAAAAAATCCTTTAGCTGGAAAGGTTGATAAACCAGCTTTAGTATAATAATAAAAATATATATATATATAATATATATATATAGAATTGACCCCTCCCCCAAAAAAACAATGAAAAAACTGGATCTTTTTTATTATTTTCTCAGAAATTACAAAAAACAGAAAATTTCTGAGAATTTTCTGTTTCCTTGATTTGATATCCTAATTTATGATTAGCCTTTGCTTAATGGTGAGTAAGCAGTAGTTTGAGGTTGCATGCGTGCACTGTCAAAAAAACAAAAACTGTAATATAATTTCTTGATCTGTATATCAGAGATAGTTTAAATTAATTTTGGTTACTATCAAATAAGGATACCAAGAGACATGTATACTTTTGGTTAGAATGATGAATACTTAGATGTCTACTTAGATGTCTACTTAGATTTGGTTTCTTTAGTATTGTAAGACAACCATCTAGGAGGAAGGAAAATCTGAATTCAAACAGCTTTACTCTGCCTAAACATTAGTTGTGTCACATCCATGGGGGGGGTTGAGTAAATATTACTATGTTTATTATAGGCATAGGCACGTTTGTCGTCTGCTAGGAATTTAAAGCGAATTAAAAATAATTAAACTATTATTTAAGGTCAAATTGTTAAATCGATAAGTGTAACAAATGACCATCATGAAAAAAGAAAATATCATTACATATGCAGTTTATTTTTTAAAAGATTTAAAACCAATTTTGTTTTGGTCAATTTCGACGCGATCCGCCATTCAGCCTCTTTTTCGATGGATTTAAGTGTTGTTTTACAATTTACTGCAACATTTCGCGTTGCAAAAAAATTTACCAAAAAATCAGGTAATTATCCGATTTTAATGAAATTTTCGTATTGATTTAACAATAATGAATTTTAATGCATCAGTTTATTTATTTCAACTTTAATTTAGTATTTTTGCTATGAAAAATTATATATTAAAATTCATTAAAATAAAAAATATTCTGATGTTCAGTTTAAATTTATATTTTTAGATTCTAGAAATAAATAATTTATTTAATGCAACCTTATTTTAGACACATAAAAGTTAATAAGTTTTGAGAAAAACTCGATTGAAAGCAGAAAATACGATGTATAATTTTTTCTTTTATAAGATAATGCCAATTAAATAATTATCGAAATTTAGTAAAAAAAATCTCCAAAAAATTATATCTATTATTTTACATTTATTTTCGATTTCGCGTACTTATTCTCATAGAATAACCACCGTAAAAAAAATTTTTTTTTTTCTTATTCATAACTTCGTCTTTACTCTTTATTTATACTGTAATTTAGTACAAAATAAGACCACTGAAAAAAATATTATTTGCCCCAACATAAGGGGGTCAAAAATTAGTGACCTGAAAAAAAATGAGAAAGTTTTGAAATAAAATAAATAATGCATATATAAAGATCATTCATTTGATACATAAACACTGAAAATTTCATTTAAAATCCGGTTAATTCCTGATTATTTGGTAAATTTATTTTCTGTAGGGGGGGGGCTAAAGTCATTTGTCCAAAAACGCATTTTAGGCTCATTTTGCCAGTAGCTAGTATATTAGCATTTTTAATCTTATTTGAACTTGTATTGATTTTGATTCTACTTCTTTCTCTTGACTGTTTCAGATTTCCAAACTTATCAAATGTGGCACCAGAGTTTTCTTCGTGGAGTCTCAAAAATTATTTGTGGCTTCGGGATGTCATGGGGTTGTTTCGAAGATACAAGAATTTAATACACACAAAATCCAAGATGGTCAAGTTTTGTTGCCATTTTATCTAAGATAATATGTGATCTACCGAATGGTTTCTAATCCAATATGTGACTACTGAGTTGTTTACATTCAAATGTGATCTACCCATTAGGGAAGTAGTTCACATATTTAGAATGTAAACAACTACATGTTTAACAACTCCAGAGTTTGCTGTTAATGGAAAAATGGGTTAGAGTTCAGTATCAAGGACAGGTTATCGATGATGGTGACCCAAGGTCAAATAGATATATTTTGATATTATCAAATTGGATGGAATGCTTCATACCATATATATTTACCAAACCCCTCGCATGAGTAGGATGTGACACAAAGTCAATATAATTAAAAAGAAATATACCATGTGTCATATTCCTGCTGTGTGGAGTGTTGATAGATTTAAAATGACTGCCATTTATATTTTCACATTGCACAATATCTTGGAAAAGGTATGCATTCAACTATTTCTCCCTCCAGCTATGGGTAAATAGTAAGGCGGACGGACTCTTTAATTGGTTAGGCAACCAGTTAGAAAAGGAATACTCTGAATTTAAACCTTGTAAACTCAATTGACCTTGTGTTACATCCTGCCTGTTGGTAAATACTATTCAACACCAGTATTCCAGTGCTAACAGATACATACAAAAACACAACAATAATGTGACGAGACTGAAAGGCAGCCCTATGAACAAGCGGGATCCAAGCCCCCACAAACAAAGCGCGTCAGGATATGTTTGGCCTGTGGCGAGTGGCTACAGATACTCGAACTTGCTACCTCCTCGTAGCTGAGGTATTGTTAGTAGAGACCCAATAAAGTATATCTGAATTTGCATAAGTGCATCGAACGAGCAGAAATAAAGATGGACTTCGCTAACAGGGCGATGAGGGAAGGAAAGTGTTTTGGACGGCAAGTGAAATCTGATACTGCTATTTGATGTGAGAGTGGCGTGTTCAGTTGGAAAGAATGCATTTCGTGTTGAGAGACTTTTTCAAAGGATTGATATTACTTGAATTTTTGGACCCCTTCAAAAGAAATAAGTTAACAAAACAATTAACAAGGCAACTTACAAGAATAGAGGAGGTCAAATGCAGTATAACAATTGCAGTAAGATCAGTCTGAATATTAATCAGCTTATTAATCAACTGTTGAGTCCTTATCGTAGATATTTAAGGCTATGAGGCCAGGCCACCTGGTTAGAGTGCTGCAGGGGTGCTACACTCTACAACAGTATTATAAACTGATTTGTTTTAAAAATTGTTTTATTGGATCAACTTTTATATGATTGTGAAAATTTCTTTTATTCTGTAGGATATAAGAAATCATGGACTCAAATGTTTGCTCAATTTCCTCGATCAGTTCTCTTTTATTAAAGATACAGTCAAGTAAAATGATCACAGGTAAATATATATATATGTGTGTGTTTTAATTTTTTTAAATCTACTTTTAAAATTAAAATTTTTCAATAAAAATAAGGGAAATTTTTTTAGCAATTGATTATAGGAAAAATGAATTTAATAATCACAGAAATATTTGAGGCTATTTAACATCTTACCACCTATTCACCCGCAGAAGTCACATTTGTTTTCCTAATCTCCCCAAACAATAGCCTTTTGTTTTAAAAGTATTATTAAACATATTTAAGATCATTAATTCAAGGTAAATAACGGGTAACTTTAAATGGAAAAGGCCATTTTTAAGCCATTTATTTATCAATCCTTATAGGAATGGGGCTCTGTGGACATAAAATTCTCAACAGGATAGTTAAGAGTTAAAATGGCGGCAAATCAGGACTGCTTTGACTTGAACAAAGGTTTACATCAAATTATTTAGCTGTCTGAGAAATAAAAACATCGTGAAATTTACAGAAGAATGTTTTTAGCTTCAAAAAACGTTTACAAATGGGCTTACACATGGATTTGCCGCACAAGACAGAATTGCTATTATCTATTGGACACATGGCCTAGTGGATAAGGAGTTAGGTTAAGACAGTTCTAAGTACAATTATCTCTAGATTGCAGGTTTCAATCCTGATCAAGAGCAACGTAGAAAAACCATGTGAAATTTACAGAAGAAATGTTTTAGTCAAAAAACTGTTAAAATTGGGCTGGGTTAGGTAAAAACAGAACCAGTGCTTAGACTTTAGGAAAGCTTTATTACACTTCACTCTGACTAACGAATCTGACTGACGTTTTTCAGACTGCGTTTCTTTATACACTCAGATTTCCAAGGGGAGGTAATTTAAGGTGGATTATTTAGTACATGGGCTACACTGGATTTGCCACATGACAGAATTGAAAAGTTTATGGAATGGAAAACACGCAGACAAGAAAAAATTTCGGCATAAGATATTTCAATAAAGAAGGACATAAAAAAGTGCAACAGTAAACAGTACTCCTATTATCCAAATCGGTTATTTCCTATAAGTCTCACATTAAAACAAAGGGGGAAGCACTCTTGACTGATAAATATTTATTTTCCCATTAAAAACTAATCCTAAACCCGTCTTCTTTTTCCTAGTAGATCAATGATAAATAATTTATCAGTCAAAGAGTTGTTCCCCTTTGTTTATGGAACTTATAGGAAATAACTGTCAACTCTTAGACAAAATTCACCCTCACTCTTGTATTGATTATTATCAGGAAATTAATCTACATATGTCCTGGGTATGACATTAAAACTGCATCTCGAGGTGAGATTCCAGTTCTGGAACTTTTTGGAGAAAGGAGTATACTCATTGCATTCTCCAGGTACATTTGACCAATGGTAGTTACCTGTTAGGGTTTCAAAAAAAATTTAAATTCAACAAGAATGAAATAAAACCAAAATGCATTCAGTAAAATCCAACCAATATTCAATTACTGAAATTTGTTAAGTTTCATTTATTGACAAGTGAGGAGCTGATGTAGGTGTGGCAATCCACATTATTGAAAAATGCTGAAAAAAAAAGATTAATTTTGCTATTTGTAAAAATAAAAGTCACCTTAGAATTGGCGTTTTAAGTAATATATTTATTCAACTGAACATGAATGATATATATATATATATATTACATTGTCATTAATTGTTTATTTTCATAGTTTCCTCCGTACATACATAACCAAACTGCCCTTTATATATGTACTATAAGCAGGCCACCCAGCATCGCCCAGTGTAGAGGGGGATTTTTAAAGTATCCCACGGATCCCATTATTACTCAATCATGAGTTGGATCCTCAATGATGGCCTCATTTAAAATTCCCATGTAAAAAAAAAAAGACCTTGCATTGATCCAGCCCTCTGAAAATAAAATGTTAATGTCTTCTATTCAAAATTTAAATGCAAAAAATAATTCCATTTTTGTTATCATTTAAATTTTATTTTTAATCTTTTCACAAATATAAATCAAATCTTTATTATTTTGCTCAAAAACCAAGCCCTTTGGTGATATTTAATGTGCTATATATATTTACTTGTTGTTAATTGTTTTAGTTTCAAAGTTTCTCTGGACATACCACATATACACAACTGCCCTTTATATATGTAAAGAGAAAGAAATGAATCCGATGGTATGAGTATAATAAAACGAAAAAACATTGATGGTTGCAAAAATACCACATAACTTTTTTGCAACATCAAGTTTTCGTTTGAATTCATATTATTTTCGTCTCCGCTATTGATAAGTGGGTATAAACAAGCTCTGAAGGATATTTTTATTAAATCGAAATATTGTTTCAATATTAGCTATGAATATGATATAATCTTTCAAATTTAACAGCAAATTGTGTTGTTTCATTATCTTTATCTATACTTTAGTATAATGTATAGAAGATAGATAGATAAATATTATAAGATAGGATGGTGATATCTTAATTATTTTGGGATAATATGAAATTAAAATACAAATTACAAATTTGCCTTTACCACTTTGTTCAGTTCTCTACAGATAACTTCTAAGAGGACTAAATATGAATTGCTTTTCTTTGGGGTTGTACTTTTTTGTGGGGCTGATGTTTACTTGTTCGGCACGGCAAACTAACGTCGCTGATGTCAATTTAGGCTATGGCACATTTTTCTTAGCTGGTACAGCTAAAATCTCTTTTTGATAGAAAGAAAAAAAAAATTACTTATTACATTTACTCATTTTTAAAGTGGAATATCTAGCTTAGAAAATTAAGTTTGAAAAATATTTACATGATTTAAAGTTATTTTTATTTTTATTTTAACTTTCAATTTCTAAGCTAAAAAATATTCATTTAAAAATAAAATCATTTTATTTCTAAAAAATGTAATAAATAAAGTTTTTTTTCTCTCTCTATCAAAAGAGATTTAGCCATACTGAGAAATCTGGGACATCTGAGCATGTTTAAAGCCTGATGTCAGCTGACTTTTTATAAACTCATGTTTTCTATTAACCCATAGATGGGACCTAACAGGTACTACCACTCAGGGTCAGAGTGAACCAGGGAGCAATGGTGATGAAGGGGTGCTCCACATTCCCCAAACCTCCAAAACTGGAACCCACCACAGATAGAGTTTAACGTCATTCCCAGGACATATAGACCCGCAGTCCGCCTTCTAGACCGATATGTAAAAAGGAGTTGGGGCTTGCCATAAGGGCAATTGGGTTGGGAAATCATATAGTGCTAGGCTTGACTGACCAGCCGATTGATCAGAGGGGGGCCTCTCCGACACCCATCTAGCCAAGAAGGGTCAAAGTGGAGTATTGCATGTCCATGAAACTGCTATTCCACCAGGGCTCTTACCTTTAAGCATCACAGGTCGCCACCACGGCCAACAGGTTGGTGCATTATAAATTATTTACTTTTATTTTCTGTTTTTCAGTCATTATGAAATTGTCTTAAATTATTATTTTTTGTTTTTCTATTTTAATAGAAACGTTTATTTATTCAGCCGAGACGCAAAATCCAGATGAAATTACATGCAGTACCTTGCATGTTCTGGAATTTCAATTCCTTCCCAGTGGTGTATTATTGACGCGTTTGGAAAAATAAACCTCAAATGTTTGGTTGTGTTGGAAATTAAACCTTGTGAGACAGAGCTCGCATGATCCTGTTATGCAGCAGCAACTTTCCATTGCCTATTCACCTAAATTAATGGTATAATCTTGGATGAAGGACTTGCCGCTTAAGAACATAAGGTTTCAACTTCGATTCATCATGCACTTGTAAAATCTAATCTATAAATTATATAAGGCAGTTGTGTGTGTATATATATGTCCAGAGAAACTTCGAAAATAAAAAAACCAATTAATACAAAGTAAATTCATTACACATTAAATATCACCAGGCTTGCGTTTTGAGCAAAAATAATGGAGATTTGATTATATTTGTGAAGATAATTAAAAAGTTAAAATGTAAATGATGACAGCATGGATTTTTTTTTCTTTTTTCATTAATATTTTAGGATAGTAAACCTTACATTTTTTTTTTTTTTCAGATAGCTGGATCAATCAAGGTCTATGTTTTTTTACATAGGGATTTAAATGGGCATCCCACAAGGATTCACACTCCCGATTCAGTAATAATGGATCTGCAGGACTAACTTAAAAAATCTCCCTCTACCCAGCAACACGGTAGCCGCTGCTTAGTCTATATATAAAGGGCAGTTGGTATGTATGTATTTCTGAGGAAAACTATGAAAATAAACAATTAACTACAAGTAAATATATATAAACATCATTCGAGTATGCTCTGTAACACAGTAAATTATTTTCGGATGTTGTCAGCGACTGGTAGATATTGCTCACTTGTTATAATCTGTAACTAGGGTGAACTTTGCAAATCGATCGGAAAATTAAACATATACAGGGTGACCCAGAAAAAACACAACCCAAATTATTTATTTCCATTAAACTAAACCCCAACCCCTAACACTAACCCTAACCCTATACCCTAACCCTAAACCCCCTAGTTAAATTAAGTTTTATTACAAATTTGTAGGTTCTGGCTTTTTTTTTCTGGGTCCTATGTATACAGGGTGACCCAGAAAAAAAACACAACCCAAATTATTTAGTTTCTTAAAACTAACCCCAAACCCCAACCCTAACCTCTAAACAATAAACCCTAACCCTAAACCCCCTAGTTAAATTTAACAGTTTTATTACAAAATTTGGCGTGTTCTGTTTTTTCTGGGTCACCCTAATTTTCCACCGATTTTGCAGCTAGCTGTAACTTTATTCCGTGGTGGGCAAGGGGTTTAATGTTTTAGGTTTAAGGATAGCTGGTAACTTGGTGCGTATTCCTAGGGTTTGCTTTTAACCCCATATATTTGTGGTCGCGCTGAAAAGAAATTCAAGGAAAGAAAAGGAAGAGTGAATGATCGGGAAGTTAGTTTTTGGACTTAGGCTTTATTTCATGGGTCATAGCCACCATTGTAAGAAATATCTTCATGGCTTGTAGTAGTATCTCGCCCGAGTTTAAGGCCTAAGTTCGAATGTCCGAGAGATTATCTTGGGGTGAGTGGGTCCTTTTTCCCCATACATGTTCGAGGTTTTCTTTCGGTGTTGAAGGGCTCATGGGAGTTGGTGGGTTTTCTTAAATCTTTTTTTATTTTATTTTTTATTTTTAAATTCTACACTTAATCCATTGCCAATTGTTATACCTCTAGCATTGTTACGTCTTGGTCAATATAAGTTAAGTTCTTGTACTTAATTTTTTATTGCTGCACGTTTTTGGTAGGCCCAAAGCCGTATTTCCAGCGCAAAAAACAAACTGTTTAAGAATTAATAGGGGCATCTTGGCATAATGGCAACGTTACTGCACATTTCATAGTAAGTTCGAACTCCAGGTCACTCTATACGTTCACCCTTCGAAACAAATACCCTTAAGAAAGCATAAATCTCACTCCCCAGCTACGGGTTAAATAGTAACAATACTCTTCTTCCCAAGGTGGCTTGGCATTAATATCCACGAAGGTTTGATATTGCCATTAAACAAACGAAAAACAAATTAAAAATAATTTCAAACATTTGAATTATTATGAAAAAGTAAGTAAAGTCGTGAGGCTTGCCTAATGTCGGTATCAGCCATACAGCGAGAGAGTCTATCCCCTTTTTTAACTTGCACTAGAAAGAGATTGTCGCTGAGTGGGAGTGACAAACCTACTATCAGCTCCTTACTTTACCGCACTTTACCGCCCTGTGCTACTCATACGCTGATTGGTGAGGCCGGTACGAAATAGGACCCTTGTGGTTTCTAGCGGAAACGCTCTAAGGCTGAAAAAAAACATACAAAATTCAAAAAAAATACAAAACCTTTTCCCAACTTTTTTTTAATACCATGCACTCCTAAAAACTTTAATATGCTCTTGCACGCCTATCAGGAAAATAATGGTAAATTATCTGCCTTGGCACCAGAGGGCGAATCGTCAATATACGATATTTTTGGCGCCGAAAATTGAAATCCATGACGAAAGTCACTTATTGTGTTGTACGAGCGCCTCTGTTCGGAAATCCTGCTTCTATACCTCCATACTGGAACCTACCGCTGTTATAAAGGGCGTCTGTCTTACAAGTGCTTACCTTCTCTCTTGTAATCGTATGAGAGTTCATAGCCATCTCTCTCCCTATACACTTAGAGTTGGGCATTTCATGTGGTTAAGTAAAAAGTAAGTCGTCGGGCGCCTAATGATAGGTATCAGCCAGACAGCGAGGGAGTCTAATCCCAAGGGATTATTAGCGTATGAGGGGCGCCACGCCACATCTGCTCCTTTCACTTTACCGCACAGATCGCTGAGTTTGGCGAAGGCCGGTAATCCAAACCAGGAACCTTGTGATTCTAGTCCGAACGCTATACAGAGTGAATACTAAACCGGTGTTAAAGTAGAGACAGCTGGTTTTTAAATTTTCACTTTTCCTAGACTGGTTGCCAACCAAGCTAAAGAAAACCCAGTCCTGCCTTACTATTACCCATAACGTGGGTGCAAAAGGATATCGGGAAATCTGTAGGAAATGATCCCCCCCTGCCCTAGAGGGCGGAATCGCCAACAGGAGGTTGGCGCCAGAATCAAACCCCGGCAACTTGTCTGTAGGCCGTCGGACCTGACGGAGGGTTTTTTTAACAGCATACTTTTCTGAAGGCCGTTTCGACAGCAAACTTATCAGATAGGCTGAGGACATAAAAGTCACTGAAAAGGCCCTCCACCGTACTGTCACAAGAGCAATTATCCAGGAGAGACGCGAAATAAGCACTCCACCCCCCTTTGCCCAAACCAGCAACTTTCAAGGCTTGTAGAGCAAACGTTCTAAGGCTGATACAATGCATACTAACAGAGCTGAAGAACAGAAACGACCTACGAAGCGTCTTAGACATTCCAACCAGCGACCAGAATACCCTGTTTCACCACTTTCCAACGAAACATATTTAACACTCACAGATAAGTCTGGTAGCAAATGCCATTAAAATTTGCAACAACATTTCTGTACTTTTATAATACAAGTGTCTGCATTTTATATTCGTATTTGCTTCCTTTCTTTCGTCCGAAATAGCCAAACTACGGAGAATAGGCTCCAACGAATCCCGTAAATACTCCTACTATTTACCCATAACTGGTGGAAAGGAGGAAGAATGGATAGATCCTGCTTTTCTAAAGGCATTAGTTGCGAAGTGAAAACGCAAACAGTCTCGTCCAGTTTGAATTCGGGTCACTGATTCCATTTTGTTACTTGAAAAAAAAAAAAAAAATTAAGACTTAAAAAAACTGACCCTTGTGTCCCATCTTGTTCGTTGGGGTTGTGTATATACATACACGCAACTATGTATATGTATCTATTAATATCAGCACACACATACTTGTACAACAAAGTATAATTGTACTACAGATAAGCATGCACACACACAAACGCACGCGGCACACTCTCACATACACACGGCTACATAAACATATAGCGTTTAACTTTATTGTGTGCAATGCTCTTTTGCGGTCTTTGAACACTTCCGTTTGGAGGAAACGACAATCTGGTGGCGGTGTGTCGTTTGATAGCGGAACAACCGGAAGTAGTTCGGAGGTCAACTGTTTCGGCGTGCCTGAAATTTTTCGGTTTCCAAACAGTACAAATAGAGATTTCTCAAAAACTGCCACAACGTCGTCGATCGACTCTCGCACGACATCTCGTAAAATCCCAGGCGCAACTGAGTTCGGCGCTTTCAAGCGTCCCTCTTCCTCACTGACATGCGGTCATAGATCCGGTCCGTCTGAGCCCACAAGGGCCACGGGCAGGCAGTTGCCCTCGGGCATGTCCGCTGCTTCCGTCGTTGCTTCTTCGTGTAAGGCACTTATATGAGAAAACTGAGTCGACTGCATTCGTTAAAGCTGCATCGTCTTGTGACTGCATACATTAGCACATAGGCTTCGGCCATAATATTCTGTTCCAGCATAAGGCACTCTTCCTTGCAAGATAGATAAAATAAAAATAGAATCAAAAAATAATAAATAAAAAATAAAAATAAATTAAAAATAAATTAAAGAGATGAAAAATGATTAAAAAAACCGAACGACAAAATATCTGTAACTTTTTTTCTCAACTTTACCCCTGAGGCCGTAAGCCCAACATAACATACCATTTCGAATCAGACTATGCGCAAGCAATAAAAATTTTCTGCGTGTTTTTTTTTTACGAAGGTGTAGTCGTGTTAAAGCCCCAAGGCCGACTCAGTCTGCGCAGGTAGTCTGGTAGGGTTTCGGAATAAAATATGATCTAAAGCAAATCGAAGTCTTGTGTTTATTATCTAAAAACTACCATGACACAGGGCTTCTGATAAAGAGAAATCCCCAATGGAAGACAGACCACAAAGCCCCAAGACGAAGTCCAGACGCTGGAAGAAGTAGATACCAAAGATGCAGCAGAAGTAATAGAATAGAAGAAATAGAGTAACAACACAAATAGACAAATATATCTTTGCTCTTTGGGAAAACTATTAGTTATTCGAAATATTGTTTGAGAAAATTGGATATATATTCAATGCATCAAGTGGTCATTGTTTAGGCCAGAGCTAGTTTAATTGCCGCCGCAGAGCGGGGCTGTTAAAGCTAGTATTAAATAAACGTTCAGAAGTAATACCTCTAACAATTTTTTTAAAAAGTTGTAGGGAGAAACATTATCTATTGTCTCCTTGGGAAAGTTGGCGTTCTGTTGGGCGCCTCGTGAAAAGTCACATGAAAGTCTCAAAACCATTCTCAAACCTCTTGTGGCTCTGTTCTTTGAACAGTAGAGACGTGTCTACTGTCTGCCCATTATACAATAAAGCCCATATGTTTTGACCCTTTATTTTCCAATCATCATCAAGTAAGACTCTTTGCATTTGTGTACCCCCTTTCTGCATCCTGCTTGTTCAATAATGAAATGTGCATAGTTTATCTGTGGGATAGTTTATGTAGAATTTTAAACCATCTGTTTTTTGCTTAAAAAAACTGACCTTGTGTCGCATCCTGCTCATGGCAGAGGCGTTAGTAAATACGTATGTAAGCTTCGCAAAAGCAACGAGAATTCTCAGGAGGTATTTACAACTTTAGCTGATTAAAACGAAAATACTTTAGCTAACACTTAATGTGTGGTGTTGTGTGGTGCATGCGTGCGTGGGTACACATTATTTGTATTATGAATGTGTTATATAAACAATAAATAATCGTAGGTTACTTTAACTAGGGGGGTTAGGGTTTAGGGTTAGGGTTTAGGGTTAGGGTTTAGGGTTAGTTTAATGGGAAAATAAATAATTTGGGTTCTTTTTTTTCTGGGTCACCCTGGAATATCATGTTACTCAACTAGGAAATAACCTACGATTATTTAATTGTTTATATACACATTCATATACAAATAATGTGTACCCACGCACGCATGCACACACACACACACACACACATTAAAGTGTAGCTAAAGTATTTTCGTTTTTAATCAGCTACAAGTTCGTAGAATACCTCCTGAGAATTCTCGTGTGCTTTTGCGAAGCTTACATACGTATTTATCTAACGCCTCTGCCATGAGCAGGATGCGACACAAGGTCATTTTTAAGCAAAAAACAGATGGTTTAAATTCTACATAAACCTATCCCAACAGATAAAACTATGCACATTTCATTATATGAACAAGCAGGATGCAGAAGGGGTACACAAATGCAAAAGAGTCTTACTTGATGATGATGGAAAATAAAGTGGTCAGAAACATTATGGCTTTATTGTATAATGGCAGTACAGTAGACACGTCTCTACTGTTCAAAGAACAGAGCCACAAGAGGTTGAGAATGGTTTTCTGAGACTTTCATGTGACTTTTCACGAGGCGCCCAACAGACACGCCAACTTTCCAAGGGAGACAATAGATAATTTTCTCCCTACAACTTTTTAAAAAAATTGTTAGAGGTGTATATACTTCTGAACGATTTATTTAATACTAGCTTAACAGCCGCTCTGCAGGCGGCAATTAAACTAGCTCCTGGCCTAACAATGACACTTGATGCATTGAATATATATCCAATTTTATCAAACAATATCATTCGAATAACTAATAGTTTTCCCCAAAGCAAAGATATAATTTGTCTATTTGTGTTGTATACTCTCTTTCTTCTATTTCTATTACTCTTCTGCTGATCTTTGGTATCTTACGTTCTTCTAGCGTCTGGACTTCGTCTTGGGGACTTTGTGTCTGGTCTTCCATTGGGGATTTCTCTTTATCAGAAGCCCTGTGTCATTGGTAGTTTTTAGATAATAACACAAGACTTCGATTTGCTTTAGATCATATTTTATTCCGAAATCCCTACCAGACTACCTGCGCAGACTGAGTCGGCCTTGGGCTTAACACGACTTACCACCTTCGTAAAAAAAAAACACGCGAGAAATTTTTTATTTGCTTGCGGCATCAGTCTGATTCGAAAATGGTATGTTATGTTGGGCTACGGCCTCTAGGGGTAAAGTTGAGAAAAAAGTTACAGATATTTTGTCGTTGCGGTTTTTTAATCAATTTTCATCTCTTTAATTTATTTTTTAATTTATTTTTATTTTTATTTATTATTTTTATTCTATTTTTATTTATCTATCTTGCAGGAAGAGTGCCTTATGCTGGAACAGAATATTAAATGGGCCGAAGCCTATGTGCTAATGTATGCAGTCACAGACAGATGCAGCTTTAACGAATGCAGTCGACTCAAGTTTCTCATAAGTGCCTACACGAAGAAGCAACGACGGAGCAGCGTGACAATGCCCGAGGGCAACTGCCTGCCCGTGGCCCTTGTGGGCAATCAGACGGACCGGATCTATGACCGCATGGTCAGTGAGGAAGAGGGACGCTTGAAAGCGGCCGAACTCAGTTGCATGGGATTTTACGAGATGTCCGTGCGAGAGTCGATCGACGACGTTGTGGCAGTTTTTGAGAATCTCTATTTGTACTGTTGGAAACCGAAAAAATTTCAGGCACGCCAGAAACAGTTGACCTCCGAACTACTTCCGGTTGTTTCGCTATCAAACGACACACCGCCACCAGATGTCGTTCCTCAAACGGAAGTGTTCAAAAGACGCAAAAGAGCATTGCACACAATAAGTTAAACGCTATATGTATGTAGCCGTGTGTATGTGAGAGTGTGCGCGTGCGTGTGTGTGTGCATGCTTATCTGTAGATACAATTATACTTATGTATATGTACAAGTATGTGTGTGCTGATATTATAGATACATATACATACGTATGCGTGTATGTATATACACAACCACCACGAACAAGATGGGACACAAGGTCAGTTTTTTTAAGCCTTATTTTTTTTTTTTTTTTTCAAGTAACAAAATGGAATCAGTGACCCGAATTCAAATCCTGGACGAGACTGTTTGCGTTTCACTTCGCACTAATGCCCTTTAGAAAAGCACGGATCTATCCATTCTTCCTCCTTTCCCACCCAGTTATGGGTAAATAGTAAGAGTATTTACGGGGATTCGTTGGAGCCCTTATTCTCCGTAGTTGGCTATTTCGGACGAAAGAAGGAAACAAATACGAATATAAAATGCAGACACTTGTATTATCAAAAAGTACAGAAATGTTGTTGCAAATTTTAATGGCATTTGCTACCAGACTTATCTGTGAGGTTAAATACTGTTCGTTGGAGAAGTGGTGATAACAGGGGTATTCTGGTCGCTGGTTGGAATGTTAAGACGCTTCGTCAGGTCGTTTCCTGTTCTTCAGCCTTCTGTTAGTATGCTATTGTATCAGCCTTAGAACGTTTGCTGATACAATGCCTTAGAAAGTTTGCTGGTTATGGGCGAGGTGGCTGGAGGTGCTTATTTTCGCGTCTCTCCTGGATAATTGCTCTGTGACAAGTGACGGTGGATGGGGCCCTTTTCAAGTAGACTATTTATGTCCTCAGCCTTCTGATAAGTTTGCTGTCGAAACGGCCTTCAGAAAGTATGCTGTTAAAAAACACCTCCGTCCAGGTCGACGGCCTACAGACAAGTGCCGGGGTTTGATTCTGGCGCCAACCTCCTGTTGGCGATTCGCCCTCTAGCGGCAGGGGGGGATAATTCACTATCAGATTTCCGATATCCTTTTGCACCCAGTTATGGGTAAATAGTAAGGCAGACTGGGTTCTTTAGCCTTGGTTAGGCAACCAGTCTAGGAAAAGGAAAATTTAAACCAGCTGTACTCTACTTTACACCGGTTTAGTTCACTCTGTATAGCGTTCGGCTAGAAATCACAAGGTTCCTGGTTTGATACCGGCCTTCGCCAACTCAGCGATCTGTGCGGTAAAGTGAGGAGCAGATGGTGGGCGTGGCGCTCCACCTCATACGCTAAAAATAATCTCCTTGGGATAGACTCCCTCGCTGTCTGGCTGATACCTACATTAGGCTGCCCCGACGACTTACTTTTTTACTTACACCACATGAAATGCCCACTCTAAGTGCATATAGGGAGAGAGATGGCTATGAACCTCTCATAACGATTACCAAGAGAGAAGGTAAGCACTGTAAGACAGACGCCCTTTAACAGCGGTAGGTTACAGTATGGAAGGTATAGAGCAGGATTTCCGAATCAGAGGCGCTCGTACAACACAATAAGTGACTTTCGTCATGGATTTCAATTTCGGCGCCAATATCGTATATTGACGATTCGCCCTCTGGTGCCAAGGGCAGATAATTTAACCATTATTTTCCTGATAGGGTGCAAGAGCATATTAAAAGTTTTTAGGAGTGCATGGTATTAAAAAAAAAAGTTTGGGAAAAAGGTTTTGTATTTTTTTGAATGTATGTTTTTTTTTCTCAGCCCTTAGAGCGTTCCGCTAGAAACCACAAGGGTCCTATTTCGATACCGGCCCTCACCAACTCAGCGTATGAGTAGCACAGGGCGGTAAAGTGCGGTAAAGTAAGGAGCTGATAGTAGGTTTGTCACTCCACCTCAGACGCAAAAACAATCTCTTAGTCTAGTGCAAGTAAAAAGGGGATAGACTCTCTCGCTGTATGGCTGATACCGACATTAGGCAGCCTCAACGACTTTACTTACTTTATTCCATAATAATTCAAATGTTTGAAATTATTTTTAATTTGTTTTTTTGTTTGTTTAATGGCATATCAACCTTCGTGGATTATTTAATGCCAGAGCCATCCTTGGGAAGAAGAGTATTGTTACTATTTAACCCGTAGCTGGGGAGTTGAGATTTATGCCTTTTCTAAGGGTATTTGTTCGAAGGTGAACGTAATAGAGTGACTGGAGTTCGAACTTACTATGATGTCGCAGTACGTTAGCCATTATGCCAAGGATGCCCCCTATTAATTCTTAAACAGTTGTTTTTTGCTGGCAAATACGGCTTTGGGGCCTACCAAAAACGTGCAGCAATAAAAGAATTAAGTACAGAACTTAACTTATATTGACAAAGACTGTAACAATGCTAGAGGTATAACAATTGGCAATGGGATTAAGTGTAGATTAAAATAAAAAATAAAATAAAAAAGATTTAAAAAACCCACAAACTCCCATGAGCCTTCACACCGAAAGAAACCTCTGAACATGTATGGGGAAAAGGACCCACTTCCAACCCCCAAGATAATCTCTCGGACATTCGAACTTAGGCCTTAACTCGGGCGAGATACTACTACAAGCCATGAAGATATTTCCTTACCACATGGTGGCTATGACCCATGAATAAAGCCTAAGTCCAAAAACTAACTTTCGTCATTCACTCTTCCTTTTCTTTCCTTGAATTTCTTTTCAGCGCGACCACCAAATATGATGGGGTTAAAAGCAAACCCTAGGAATACGCACCAAGTATAACCAGCTATCCTTAAACCTAAAACATTAAACCCCTTGCCCCACCACCGGAATAAAGTTACAGCTAAGCTTGCAAATCGGTCGGAAAATTAGGGTGACCCAGAAAAAACAGAACACGCAAATTTTGTAATAAAACTGTTAAATTTAACTAGGGGGTTTAGGGTTAGGGTTATTGTTTAGAGTTAGGGTTGGGGTTGGGGTTAGTTTAATGAGAAAATAAATAATTTGGGTTGTGTTTTTTCTGGGTCACCCTGTATACATAGTGACCCAGAAAAAAAAACAGAACCTACAAATTTTGTAATAAAACTTAATTTTAACTAGGGGGTTTAGGGTTAGGGTATAGGGTTAGGGTTAGTGTTAGGGGTTGGGGTTTAGTTTAATGGGAAAATAAATAATTTGGGTTGTGTTTTTTTCTGGGTCACCCTGTAATATGTTTTAATTTTCCGATCGATTTGCAAGTTCAGCCCTAGTTACAGATATAACAAGTGAGCAGATATCTACCAAGTCGCTGACAACATCCGAAAATAAATTTACTGTGTTATACCGAGCATACTCGAATGAATGTTTATATATATTTACTTTGTAGTTAATTGTTTTATTTTCATAGTTTCCTCCAGAAATACATACATACCAACTGCCCTTTATATATAGACTAGCAGCGGCTACCCGGTGTTGCCTGGGTAGAGGGAGATTTTTTTAAGTTAGTCCTGCAGATCCATTATTACTGAATCGGGAGTTGAATCCTTGTGGGATGCCCCATTTAAATCCCTATGTAAAAAAACAATAGACCTTGCATTGATCCAGCTACTCTGAAAAAAAAAAAAATGTTAATGTCTACTATCTAAAATATTAAATGAAAAAAAGAAAAAATCCATGCTGTCATCATTTACATTTTACTTTTTAATTATCTTCACAAATATAAATCAAATCTCCATTATTTTTGCTCAAAAACCAAGCCCTGGTGATATTTAATGTGTACATGAATTTACTTTGTCATTAATTGTTTTTTATTTTCGAAGTTTCCTCTGGACATATATATACACACACAACTGCCCTTTATATATGTATAGATAGATTTACAAGTGCATGATGAATCTGAAAGTTGAACCTTATGTTCTTAAGCGGCAAGTCCTTCATCCAAGATTATACCAATTATTTAGGTGAATAGGCAATGGAAAGTTGCTGCTGCATAACAGGATCATGCTGACGCTCTGTCTCACAAGGTTTAATTTCCAACACAACCAAACATTTGAGGTTTTATTTTTCAAACGCGTCAATATACCACTGTGGAAGGAATTGAAATTCAGAATCATGTCCAAGGTACTGCCATGTAATTTCATCTGATTTTGCGTCTCGGCTGAACAAATAAACGTTTCTATTAAAATAGAAAAACAAAAAATAATAATTTAGACAATTTCATAATGACTGAAAACAGAAAATAAAAGTAAATATTTATAATGCACCAACTGTTGGCCGTGGGTGGCGACCTGTGATGCTTAAAGGTAAGAGCCCTGGTGGATGAGCAGTTCATGACATGCAATACTCCACTTTGACCCTATCTTGGGCTAGATGGGTGGTCGGAGAGGCCCCCTCTGATCAATCGGCTGGTCACGTCAAGCCCTAGCACCTATATGATTTTCCCAACCCAATTGCCCTTATGGCAAGCCCCAACTCCTTTTTATCATATCGGTGCTAGAAGGCGGTGACTGCGGGTCTATATGTCCTGGGAATGACGTTAAACTCTATCTGATGGTGAGGTTCCAGTTTTGGAGGTTTGGGGAATGTGGAGCACCCCTTCATCACCATTGCTCCCTGGTTCACTCTGACCCTGAGTGGTAGTACCTGTTAGGGTCCCATCTATGGGTTAAATAGAAAACATGAGTTTATAAACAGTCAGCTGACATCAGCTTTAAACATGCTCAGATGTCCAGATTTCTCAGTATGGCTAAAATCTCTTTTTGATAGAGAGAGAAAAAAAAAGCTTATTTATTTACATTTATTTAGAAATAAAACAATGATTTTATTTTTAAAATGGAATATTTTTTAGCTTAGAAAATTGAAAGTTAAAATAAAAAATAAAAAATAACTTTAAATCATGTAAATTATTTTTTCAAACTTAATTTTCTAAGCTAGAAAATATTCCACTTTAAAAATGAGTAAATGTAAATAAGTAATTTTTTTTTTCTTTCTATCAAAAAGAGATTTTAGCTGTACCAGCTAAGAAAATTGTGCATGCCTAAATCTGACATCAGCTGACGTAGTTTGCCGTGCCGAATCAAGTAAACATACAGCCACACCAAAAAAGTACAACCCCAAGAAAAAGCAAATTCATATTTAGTCCTCTTAGAAGTTATCTGTAGAGAACTTGAACAAAGTGGTAAAAGGCAAATTTGTATTTGTATTTAAATTCATATTATCCCAAAATAATTAAGATATCACCATCTATCTATATATTTATCTATCTATCTATCTATACATATATATAAGTATAGATAAAAGGATATGAAAACAACACAATTTGCTGTTAAAATGAAAAGATTTTATATCATATTCATAGCTAATATTGAACAATATTTCGATTTATAAAAATCATCTTCAGAGCTTGTTTATACTCCAGACTTATCAATAGCGGAGACGAAAATAATATGAATTCAAAACGAAAACATTGATGTTGCAAAAAAGTTATGTGGTAGTTTTGCAACATCAATGTTTTCGTTTTATCTATACTCATACCATCGGATTCATTTCCTTTCTCTTTACATATATATAAAGGGCAGTTGTGTATATGTGTATGTCCAGAGAAAACTTTGAAACTAAAACAATTAACAACAAAGTAAATATATATACACATTAAATATCACCAGGGCTTGGTTTTTGAGCAAAAATAATAAAGATTTGATTTATATTTGTGAAAAGGATTAAAAAATAAAATTTAAATGATAACAAAATGGAATATTTTTTGCATTTAATATTTTGAATAGTAGACATTAACATTTATTTTCAGAGTGGCTGGATCAATGCAAGGTCTTTTTTTTTTACATGGGGATTTTAATGAGGCATCATTGAGGATCCAACTCATGATTGAGTAATAATGGATCCGTGGGACTAACTTTAAAAAAATCCCCCCTCTACACTGGCGATGCTGGGTGGCTGCTTCTAGTACATATATAAAGGGCAGTTTGTGTTTATGTATGTACGGAGGAAACTATGAAAATAAAACAATTAATGACAATGTAAATATATATATATATATACATTCATGTTCAGTTGAATAATATATTTACTTTAAAACAGCCCAATTCTAAGGGAACTTTTTTTTTACAAATAAGCAAAATTAATCTTTTTTTTTCAGAATTTTTTTCAATAAATGTGGATTGCCACACCTACCATCAGCTCCTCACTTGTCAATAAATGTAAACTTAACAAAATTTAATGTAAATTGATATTGGTTGGATTTTACGCTGAATGCATTTTGTTTTATTCATTCTTGTTGAATATTCAAATTTTTTTTGAACCCTAACAGGTACTACCACTCTGCGTCAAAGTGTACCTGGGAGTAATGGCAATGAAGGTATACTCCTTTCTCCAAAAAGTTCCAGAACTGGAATCTCACCTCGAGATGCAGTTTAATGTCATACCCAGGACATATGTAGATTAATTTCACTGATAATAATCAATACAAGAGTGAGGGTGAATTTTGTCTAAAGAGTTGACAGTTATTTCCTATAAGTCTAACATAAACAAAGGGGAACAACTCTTGACTGATAAATTATTTATTCATTGATCTACTAGGAAAAAAGAAGACGGGTTTAGGATTAGTTTAATGGGAAAATAAATAATTTATCAGTCAAGAGTGCTTCCCCTTTGTTTATGTGAGACTTATAGGAAATAACCGATTTGATAATAGGAAGTACTGTTTACTGTTGCACCTTTTTTATGTCCCTTTCTTTATTGAATATCTATGCCGGAAATTTTTTCTTGTCTGCGTGTTTTCCATTCCATAAACTTTTCAATTCTTCATGTGGCAAATCCATGTGTAGCCCATGTACTAATAATCCACCTTAATTACCTCCCCTTGGAAATCTGAGATGTATAAAAGAAGCAGTCTGAAAACGTCAGTCAGATCGTAGTCAGAGTGAAGTGTAATAAAGCTTTCCTAAAAGTCTAAGCACTGGTTCTGTTTTTACTACAGCCCATTTGTAAACAGTTTTTTGACTAAAACATTCTTCTGTAAATTTCACATGGTTTTTCTACGTTGCTCTTGATCAGGATTGAACCTGCAATCTAGAGATAATTGTCACTTAGAACTGTCTTAACCTAACTCCTTTATCCACTAGGCCATGTGTCCAATAGATAATAGCAATTCTGTCTTGTTGCGGCAAATCCATGTGTAGCCCATTTGTAAACAGTTTTTTGACTAAAACATTCTTCTGTAAATTTCACATGGTTTTTATTTCTCAGACGCTAAATATTTGATGATAAACCTTTGTTCAAGTCTAAAGCAGTCTGATTTGCCGCCATTTTAACTCTTAACATCCTGTTGAGAATTTTATGTCCACCAGAGCCCCATTCCTATAAGGATTGATAAATAAATGGCTAAAAATGGCCTTTTCATTTAAAGTTACCCGTTATTTACCTTGAATTAATGAATCTAAATATGTTTAATATTACTTTTAAACAAAGGCTATTGTTTGGGGTAGATTAGGAAAACAAATGTGACTTCTGGCTGGGTGGAATAAGGTGGTAAGAGTTAAATAGCCTCAAATATTTCTGTGATATTAAATTCATTTTTCCTATAAATCAATTGCTAAAAAAAATTCCCCTTATTTATTGAAAAATATTTTAAATTTAAAAGATAGATTTAAAAAAAATTAAAACACACACATATATATATATTTACCTGTGATCATTTACTTTGACTGTATCTTTAATAAAAGTAAAGAACTGATCGAGGAAATTGAAGCAAACATTTGGAGTCCATGGATTTCTTATATCCTACAACAGAATAAAAGAAATTTTCACAATCATATAAAAGTTGATCCAATAAAAACAATTTTTAAAAAAAATCAGTTTATAATACTGTTGTAGAGTAGCTAGCACCCCTGCAGCACTCTACCAGGTGGCCTGGCTCATAGCCTTAAATAGTCTACGATTAAGGACTTCAACAGTTGATTAATAAGCTGATTAATATTCAGACTGATCTTACTGCATTGGCTATACTGCATTTGACCCTCCTCTATTTCTTGTAAGTTGTCTTGTTAATTGTTTTGTAACTTATTTCTTTTGAAGGGGTCCAAAAATTCAAGGTAATATCAATCCTTTGAAAGTCTCTCAACCAAACGAAATGCAATTCCTTTCCCAACTGAACACGCCACTCTCACATCAAATAGCAGTCATCAGATTTCACTTGCCGTCCAAACACTTTCTTCCTCACTCGCCCTGTTAGCGACAGTCCATCTTTATTTCTGCTCGTTCGAATGCACTTATGCAAATTCAGATATACTTTATTTGGGTCTCTACTAACAATACCTCAGCTACGAGGAGGTAGCAAGTTCGAGTATCTGTAGCCACTCGCCACAGGCCAAACATATCCTGACGCGCTTTGTTTGTGGGGGCTTGGAATCCGCTTGTTCATAGGGCTGCCTTTCAGTCTCGTCACATTATTGTTGTGTTTTTTGTATGTATCTGTTAGCACTGGATACTGGTGTTGAATATATTTACCAACAGGCAGGATGTAACACAAGGTCAATTTGGAGTTTAACAGGTTTAAATTCAGAGTATTCCTTTTCCTAGACTGGTTGCCTAACCAAAATTAAAGAGTCCAGTCCGCCTTACTATTTACCCATAGCTGGAGGGAGAATAGTTGAATGCATACCTTTTCCAAAGATATTAGTGCAATGTGAAATATAAATGGCCAGTCATTTTAAATATCTATCAACACCTCCACACAAGCAGGATATGACACATGGTCTATTTCTTTTTATTAAAATATTGACTTTGTGTCACATCCTACTCATGCGGAGGGGTTGGTAAATATATATGGTATGAAGCATTCCTATCCAATTTTGATAATATCCAAATATATCTATTTGACCTTGGGTCCACCATCATCGATAACCTGTCACTTGATACTGAACTCTACCCATTATTTTCCCATTAAACTAGCAAACTATGGAGTTGTTAAACTATGTAGTTGTTTACATTCTAATATGTGAACTACTAACCCTAATGGGTAGATCACATATTGGAATGTAAACAACTCAGTAGATCACATATTGGATTAGAAACCATTCGGTAGATCACATATTATCTTAGATAAAATGGCAACAAACCTTGACCATGTCTGGAATTTTGTGTGTATTAAATTCTTGTAATCTTCGAACAACCCCATGATCATCCCGAAAGCCACAAATAATTTTTGAGACTCCAGGAAGAAAACTCTGTGCCCACCATTTGATAAGTTTGAATCTGAAACAGTCAAGAAAGAAAGAAGTAGAATTCAAAATCAAATACAAGTTCAAAATAAGATTAAAAATGCTAATATACTAGCTACTGGCAAAATGAGCCTAAAATGCGTTTTTGACAAAATGACTTTAGCCCCCCCCCTACAGAAAATAATTTACCAAAAATCAGGGAATTACCGGATTTTAATGAAATTTTCAGTGTTTATGTATCAATGAATGATCTTTATAATGCATTATTTATTTTATTTCAAAACTTTCTCATTTTTTTCAGGTCACTTAATTTTGACCCCCTTTATGTTGGGGGCATAATATTTTTTTCAAGTTGGTCTTATTTTGTACTAATTACAGTATAAATAAAGAGATAAAAGACCGAAGTTATGAATAAGAAAAAAAAAATTTTTACGGTGGTTATTCTATGAGAAAATAAGTACCGAAAATCGAAAAATAAAATGTAAAAAAATAATAGATAATTAATTTTTTGGAGATTTTTTTTACTAATTTCGATAATTATTTAATTGGCTATTATCTTATAAAAGAAAAATTATACATCGATATTTTTCTGCTTTCAATCGAGTTTTTCTTCAAAACTTATTACTTTATGTGTCTAAAATAAGGTTTGCATTAAATAGATATTTATTTCTAGAATCTAAAAATATAACATTTTAAACTGAACATCAGAATATTTTTATTTTAAATGAATTTTATATATTAATTTTTCATAGCAAAAATACTAAATTAAAGTTTTGAAATAAAATAACTGATGCATTATAAAATTCATTAATTGTTAAATCAATACTGAAAATTTCATTAAAATCGGATAATTACCTGATTTTTGGTAAATTTTTTTGCAATCGCGAATGTTGCAGTAAAATTGTAAACAAGCACTTAAAACCATCGAAAAAGAGGCTGAATGGCGGATCGCGTCGAAATTGACCAAAACAAATGGTTTTAAATCTTTTAAAAATAAACTGCATATGTAATGATATTTTTCTTTTTTTAATGATGGTCATTATGTTACTACTTATCGATTTAGACAAAGTTTGACCTTAAATAATAGATTTAATTATTTTTAATTCGCTTTTAAAATTCCTAGCAGACGACAAAAGTGCCTATGCCTATAATATACATATGTAAATATTTACTCAACCCCTCCCCCATGGATGTGACACAAACTCAATGTTTAGGCAGAGTAAAGCTGGTTTGAATTCAGAGTTTTCCTTCTCCTAGATTGGTTGTCTTACCAATACTAAAGAACCAACATCTAAGTAGACATCTAAGTAGACATCTAAGTAGACATCATTCTAACAAAAGTAATACATGTCTCTTGGTATCTTATTTGATAGTAACCAAAATTATTTAACTATCTCTGATATACAGACAAGAATTATATTAACAATGACAGTGCACGCATGCAACCTCAAACTACTGCTTACTCACCATTAGCAAAGGACTAATCATAAATTAGGATATCAAATCAAGGAAACAGAAAATTCTCAGAAATTTTCTGTTTTTTGTATTTCTGAGAAAATAATAAAAAATGATCCAGTTCTTTTCATTGTTTTTTGGGGGAGGGGGTCCAATTCTATATATATATATATATATATATATATATATATATATATTATTATACTAAAGCTGGGTTTATCAACCTTCTCCAGCTAAAGGATTTTTTTCTATTTATGTTATGGACACAATATTTATACTTAGATATTCCTTGGTGTTAGCACTACAAAGTGTTTGAAAAAAAAAATCAGTTTAATTGGTTTTAATTAGGCGTAATTAGCAATCAAGTCAACGACCGACCCATCCCTGTCTAACAGACTACCTATCTCTCTTCCCATCTCCCTTTGTCAGTTAAGTTAACTCTCCTCCCACTCTCTATTTGTCAGTTAAGGAGAGTGAAAAAAAAAGAGTAAAAAATCCAGCAGTCATTGATCACCCACACACACCCACTAACCCCCCATAGATTCGCCCACTTCCCTTTCTCCAGGCGAATCTTATTCAAATGAGCAAACGTTTTGGTTTGTTTTAATAAAATAAAACAAAAGTATCTTTTTACGGCACGATTTCAATTTTAGTTGAGTGTAAATTTTATGAAATTGAAATCACGCTTTAAAATAGATTTTTTAAAATTACTTTAATTATTAATTCATAGAGTATTAAACTTACTTTAAAAAATATTTCATGTTGGGTAAAAAAAATAGTTATATATTTAAATATTATGGAATTCAAATGAGCAAACATTGACTACTCCCACTGTTTAAGTGAAAGTTTTCTTCGGGCTTAAAAATTTGTTTTAGTTAAAACTAAAACAAACTAGACTGACTTCTTATTTAGGTCGGTAAAATTAAAACGGAAAGTTTTTTGCAGTCTATGAATTAACATTTTGCGAACAACAAAAAACACAAATTACTATCATTTAATATTGAAAAATATTTTTTAAACTAAGTTTAATTGAAATTATACTTGCTATATTAACACAAACAACTGTCTCAATAATAGATTCAATAATTAATTTCAATGGTTAATTAAATGTAGAGTAATTTGGTTTTTGTTGTTGTTTATTTTTTAAAGCAATACGTAATTATAAACAACCTTAATCCCCTAAAACCGTAACCCAATTCGCAAAATGTTAATTCGTAGAATGTAGGACTGACTTCTGACTTAGGTTGGAAAATTAAAACGGAAAATTTTTTGCTGGTACCCAATGACAGTTTAACTACAATCTATGAATTAACATTTTGCGAATTGGGTTACGGTTTTAGGGGATTAAGGTTGTTTTTAATTACGTATGGCTTAAAAAAAATAAACTCTGTCTTTAGTCTTTTTATTTATGCAGAAAATAGTATCAATCAAATATATACCACTCCGATATTACAGTCTGAATAATACAAATAATTGTAATCTTTGCGGAGTTCCGTCATGGCCTCTTGCCTCAAAACATGCTTGCCGGTGACTGCTGAAAAACAAAAAAAAAAAAAAAAAAAAAAAAAAAAAAAAAAAACAACAAAAAAAAAAAAACAACAAAAAAACACCAGCTACGATTGAAGTCCGTAGCAGAAGCGGCATGAAAAACAAAAAAACAATAAATAACTGAGTCACCCTGTATACAGGGTGACCCAGAAAAAACAGAACTTTGTAATAAAACAGTTAATTTTAAGGGGGGGGGGGTTAGGGTTAGGGTTGGGTTTTCAGTGGAAAATGCCCTAAGTTGGCTCTCTTTTCTTTTTTTTTTTTCAAGTGATACCGCTTTGGATGCAAGAAGCCAGGACGGAACTCCGCAAAGATTACCATTATTTGTATTATTCAGACTATTGTCCTCGTCTTCATTGTTATCTGTACACAAAGTTTCGGCTGATGTCCCTCCGGCCTTCTTCAGGTATTTCTTGTCGGACTCGGGAACCTTCTTGTAATTGGGAGCCATCACGGAACTTTGAACCCAACCCTTTATTAGGTCCACGGGGGTATCCTGTTCTCATTCCACTAACCATAGCTGGGGTACAGGTGTTAAGCTGTGTTAATTATTATTCTATGTTACTGCTGTCCCTGACCAGGATTGAACCTGCAGTCTAGAGATAACTGGCATTTAGAACTGTCTTAATCTAACTCCTTTATCTACTAGGATGTGTGTTCAAAAAATTCACACTGGATTGTCCAAATCCAGTGTGAATTTTTTCAATTGCAAAAGTTACAATTTATTTTGTAAAAACGGATTTTAAGTAGCCTCTTGGACGGCATCTTGATCAAAATGGACGAAAAAAACGTTTTAAATATATCAAAAATAAATTATATGTGTAATATTATTTTGCTTTTTTACTGATGCTCATTATGTTACTACTTTTCGACTTAGACAAAAATTTGACCTTAAATAATCAATTTAATAAATTTTAGTTCGTTTTTAAAAATGAAAAGCAGATGATATTTTGGCAGATCCAACTGTTTTCCCTAATCATCTAGCGAGAGCTTAATGGGTGACCCAACAGGTCACGTTTTGTCTAGTATATATATATATATATATATATATATATATATATATAAAAAAATCAATAGTAATGATATTATGGATGATTTGAACTCATAACTTAAAGTTTCATGGTTATGCAATCCTCAGATGAGTCAAATGGTTGAGATCTTAAAATCTATTATGAGGATTGCATAAGCATGAAACTTAAGTTATGAGTTTAAATCATTCCATAATACCATTACTATTAATTATAAATCTGCTCTGCTTTATTAGCATTGAGCACCTTTTCATACCAATACTTTTCTCATTTATTCTCTATTCATTCTATATTATATATATATATATATATATATATATATATATATATATATATATATATAATCTAAACACCACTAGTTTGTAAAACAAGTACAAAAAAATCCAGCATCACTCATTAGATGACAGTCGATCGATTGATTTTAATAAAATATTAACCCTCTGCAGACCCTGTAGGGAGGTATCAAAATACCGTAAGTGTTCTTGTGGACACATTTCATATGAGATTCATGATTTTTTATATATTTTTATTTCTCATAAGGAGAAAATGATATCTATGTTAACATTTTCAAATAAATCTTTCAGGTTATTTGTGTTAAAAATTATTTTCCTTGTATGAGCATAAACACCACATTCTACGAGGAAGTGTTTAACAGTGCACGGTGTATGATATGTTGGTGCTACCAACTTTGGGAATGAATAGTTGAAAAGAATGCAGTTGATAATGAAATAAAAATGAAAAAGATTACCGTTTGAATTTCTCATCATGATTGGAATTGTATAATTCTCTACTGGTTTTTAGTTCAATATAATTTCCTTTAGCGTCAATACAATCCACTTCGCCACAAAAAACTGAAATAAAATTTTTAAATTAAAGTCTAGAAAGAAAGAAAAAATATCAATATAAAATTCTTTTTTTTTTTTTTTCAGTTAAAAAATATATACAATATCAAAGATGCTGATAGGTACGAGTCATGCATCCCTGACACAGTAAAATCGTGTCCCAGTGTTTTTCTTTTTTTCTTCCCTCACCATTTCAAGCTAACTGTAAATACATTTTAATAGTTTCTTAGAAACGAATTCCCCAGGATAAGTTACAAGGTAGGGGTTAGATGGCTTCAGCTAATTCCCCAGATCATAAATAAAAACCCTACAATTTATTAAGAAACTTTAGTTGGGACTCATAAATTTTCCTGAGGACTCATTCAAAGCAAATATGTGCATCCCAGGATTAACTAAATCAAAAAGCTATCCGCATCACTGTAGTATTAGATATCAAAAACAGCTGACATAAAAATGTTATTAATTTCAAGTTTTTATTTTTGAGTTGTGATGCTTCAGTGTACTTCTGCTTTGCTGCTCAAACAATTTTAGTATCTTAAGATGAAGTCATTTTTCTGTTCCTGACATAAGTTTCATTTTAATGATAATTTCCAGTTTTCTTTGAATTTATTTTAGAAAAATATCAATTCTTTTTAGAAAAATATCAATTGCTAAATGATAGCAATTCAATTTCTTTGCAATATTGCCAAGTGACAGTTGACAATCATTGTATGTCACAATTTGACCTTTTTCAAACACAGTCTGTCTTTATTTCTGCTCGTTCGGCTGCGCTTATGCAAATTCCGATATACTTTATTTGAGTCTCTACTAACAACACCTCAGCTACGAGGAGGTATTGAGTTCAAGTATCCGTAGCCGCTCGCCACACTCTTTCCCCTCGCACAGGCCAAACATCCTGATGCGCTTTGTTTGTGGGGGCTGGGAATCTGCTTGTTCATAGGGCTGCCTTTCAGTTTCGTCACAACTACCTTAGATCATTGTTTGTTTTACCAAATCATTCGTATCAAAGAACAGTAGTGGTAGTATCTAACCCATAGCTGGAGGGAGGATGCAAGGGTTCATACCTTTCCCAAGAGTATTTATTAGTTTGAATTCACTTACTACGATGTCACAGTCCAGTGTGTTAGCCACTACTTTATGGGGATTCCTCACCTTCCCTAAACATTCTGGCTTTGTAAAACATACATCTGTGCTATTCGTAGAATTGTGTCCCGGCCTCTTGCATTAAAAAACACTAGGCGGTGATAGCTGAAAAAAACAACCCACCCTACAAATGAAGTCCCTAGCTGAAGTGGTGCCTGCTGAAAAAATATTTTACATTTACTTGTCGATAAAAATATGGCTTATTATTAACGCCTTCAAACCAATAAAAAAAATAATTTGTCGATAAAAAAAAAAAAAAATCTTTTCTTTTTGGTATTTTCATAATCAAGAACAAATAAAAAATCAAAACATTTGTATCAAATATCATGGGTTATTTAATGCTAAAGCCTTCCTTATAGAAGAACAGTAGTGGTACAATTTAACCTATAGCTGGGACTACCTAAGAGATTCAAAAAGCACTTCCTCCTTTCAGTAAAAAATTTATTAAAAAATCTTAAAATTGTAAATTTTCACTTATTCTAATTTTTTTCTTTAAGAACAGAGATTTTTTATGAATTTCTTAACTATAACAATTAAATAAAACATGTTAAAAAGAGCACATCTTCAAAAGAGAAAATAAACGAAAAAAAATGCACCTTTTTGACAAATACAAATTTGTTGAGAAATTTCTTACATAAGGTGTGTGCTAGACGCTCGCTCCTATTTATAGACTTGGCGATAACCATGTGATCATACTCTTGGCCAATCACTGACAGTACTCTGCTGCTGAAAGAATACTTAAAATCTGGCCATAATTGCTTTGAACCTTTGTGGACGACGGACATAGGAGAGAATCACTAGACCTTTAACATTACGCAGGATAAGACTTATTCACTTACCAAAGGATTCCATAACTCAGGACTTACTTACTTTAAGTCCTTTTCAACTGGCCAACGATGGCATTTAAAAACTTAACAAAATTAAAATTTATAAAATATCTAAAGACTATAAAACAAATAATTTTTTACATGTGTTTTTTTTAAAATTCTTTTTCTTCATAATACAACAAAAGTTATGGTAAGTTTCATTCATTTTTTTTTTGGGGGGGGGTTTCAAGTTTTGTTGAATTTCAATTCATAGGGGGGGGGGAAACATGAAATTTTGGCCATACTTACCGACCTTCTACTCATCCTTTGGGGCGGGGGTCCAGTGTGCTTTGGCCACTGGATCAGGTTAAGTAATAAATAATAGCGTTGATCCCAGGGGGCCATCCCCCCAGGCAATACCTGCCCTCTTGGGAGCAGGGCTGGGTTTATTGCCCAGAGCCTGAGGCGCCCCCCTCGTGGAGGAATTCCGAGGGGATCGACACAATTTTTGTTCTTTCCCACCCAGGAGCCTCGGCTTGTGGGTGGGCCCACGTTAAAACGAGGCCTTGTGCCCAGCCCATATAAGTGGGGTATGAGGCAAATACCCTTACCTATAAGTGTCTTAATTCCATATTTTTTGTTGTAGTAGATACAACAATCAGATTTATATAACATTGTTCAAGAAAAAGGATTCGGTTTTTGACATGTAAAACAAAACAAAAAAAGAAAAAAAAAAACGATAGTTGCTTAACTGAATACTCACACAGGGAATGCGTATTGAGTCGTGTTCTTATAACTGTGCAGTAGCCTTCACAATTATTCACAGGAGAAGATGTATCTGGTTTCCCACCTGGCTTATCTAAAATACAAATATAGAATTTTATTTCAACAAGGATTTTAAAAGATAAAAAAATTTGGAAAATTATAAATAATTATCTGTAAGGTAAAAAAAAAATACTTTGTTTTAATTATTGAAAAAAAAAGTCATTAAAAAACATTGGAAAAAAAAGTCATTAAAAAACAAAAAAAGTCATTAAAAAATCATTGGAAAAAAGTCATTAAAAAATCATAGGAAAAAAAGTCATTAAAGAAATAAGTTATTGAAAATAATAGATTACAGAAAAAAAATAACTTATTGAAAAAAAAGTCACTGACTTTGGTTTTTGGTGTTTTTTTTAATTTGGTTAAACAGTGAGACTAACATGACAGACATGAAGTGAGATTACAGTTTAATATTATATTTACCATATAAATCAACCCTCTCAATAAAAACATTAATTCTTGGAATTTTCTAAATCTAATATGCTAAAAACATACTGAAAGGAAAATTTGATGTTCATAGCTCTAATCATATTAGAGTTATTTGAAAACAGACAGAAAAAAAGACATTTCGTAAATCATAAGATAGAAAATGAAAATGGCCAACCTGTAGTGAGATATTGTTCAAATTTCCAACCCCAGTAGCACATCTCTTTTTGAAACTCTGTTCGATTTTTCTCCATATTCTTCTTCTCCTCAGTGTTAAACTCGCACAGATAAAATGTGTCATTAAATCTTGTCACAGCCAGCATCCAACCTTCTCGACCTTCATAAGGAGTACATAGAAGCCGGGTTAAGCAACCTCGCCAACTCACAAAATCTGTGTTTATGCTTGACCTGAAAAGAAAAGAATTGTGTTCTTCAAATTAATACAAATCATAAGAATTTGTCAGTTTCTATTTGGCAAATTCAGTAAAATTATTAACATCTATAATACAGGGTGGCCAAGAAGTCACAGTGGGGGTTGCCAAATGCTGCCATTTTACCATTAATAGTTATTTTTTCTTTTTATTTCAGATATTGTATAGAAAATACTTTTTTTTACATGTACAGGCCATAGAGGCAACAAAGCATCGGAACATCATCATCTACAGGGACAACCTACAAATGCAAAATCTGTGGTGAGAATGTTTCTCAAACATAGGACTTCATAGTCACAGGAGGTGCTGCAACTCAGGGGCACACAAAAACTTTTATCATAGTCTTTCAGACTGAATTGCCAATGATGATGAATGATGATGTATAGAAAATACTTTGGAAATTAATCATGAATAAGTATAGCATCGAAGAATATTCACAAATTGTTAAATTGTTTTATCAAAATCAGGGGACAATCACGTTCCCCAGACTTGACTAGCCTGACTTTTTATTGTGGGGGTATCTTAAAGAAAAGGTTTACATAAAAAAACCTCAAACTCTACAAGAATTGAAGGAGAACATCATGAATGAAGTCAGGGAATTAAATCGTAATCAAGTGATCCTGCAATCCGTCATGGATAATGTTTTGGAAAGGGCACGAATTTGTGAAGTTGAAAATGGAAACCATTTAAAAGATGTTATTTTTTATAAATAAATTCTCTTTCACTTTGTTTTTTTTTTTTTTCAAACAAATCACCATTGTCTTCGTCATATTATGTTAACATTCCATAAAGGTACCTTCAAAAATAAAGAATCTATTCAAGTTCAAAATCCCTCAGTGACTTCTTGGCCACCCTGTAAAAGAATGGAAATCTGTCGGGTTGGACAGCCGGATCTCTCCACCAAAAACCAGACGTTCTCCCAGCTTCTCCTGGTCAGGTCCTTCTCACCTGCAACAATCTTTTCTAGCAATCCTGCACCAAAGCTCACTCACCTCTTGTTCCTTGTCGTACGTCACGGCCCTCATCAGCAAGACTGGAACACAACTACCCCATGTGTTAAGGCAGGCCTTAAATAATCATACTAAAATCCCACATCCGGGTCAATCACACAGTGTAGTAATTTACATGCATGCCAACAAGGTAGTCCGACGTCAAACCATGACTCACGATCAGGAGGATGCAAGTTCAATCTCCCCAATCGCCTGATACACTCACCCCAGTTGTGTACATGATTTCTCTCACCACATCTTCATTTACTCTGTTTATCATATCTTATTATAATGAAAATTGTGTGTCTGTATGTCTGTCTATAACCAAAACGTAACAATCCCCAAGTTATTTACATTATATTCTCAATGATTATTAAATAATTATTATTTAATCTTAATTTGTATTTTATTTATCAACAATGTCTCAATTAAGGCCTTGGTGAGATAGATTTGCTTCAAAACAGCCCATATTATTAATGCATTTAAAATCCTGCAATATGTGTTATATATCATTATATATTGTTTTACACAATATTTTTGTCAAGAATAAAGATTTATTTAATTTATCTAAAAAATATTTGATTAAAAATGCCTAATTTTGCACAACATATTTTCTGAGATTTTTACATATTTAAAAATAATTACTAACGATTGCTCTTTTTCATTTACAGAAAACCTATAGTGTTAAGCACAAATATAAGTTTTTCCCTTTCTTGCTTCAAAATACCCGGTTTTCACTCCAGGGACAGCAACAACCATTTCAGTATGTAGGTCTTATACGTAGTGTTATTTTTTTCTTACATATTTTAGTTACAGTGAAACTTTATGGTATGAAATTTTACACTTATTTACTCCCATAATTAGGGCCCCCGATTTTCCGTTTCAAATTTTTCTAAATTTCGTTTCCACTTTTAGTCAATTCCGTTTTTTTCCGTTTCCACTTTTGGTAATTCCCATCTTTATAGTATTTTGTGAAAAAAATTGAAATAAAATTTGCTATAATTATTAAAACTGAAAACAAAAACATAATTCAAAGTTTTATTACATAAAAAGAAATAGCAAATGTCTACAATTCTTTTTGAAATTGTGAAATGAAAGTCCAAAAATAAATTATATGTAAAAATAAATATGTAACATGACTAAACAATGAAATGTTGCAGTGCATAATTATCTTTGAGGTAGAACTTTAATCAGAGCTTATTCAGATTGTTTTTGTGTTTTTAAGTAAAGGGATCCAGATTGATTTATAATCATTGATTCGCAATATTAAAATTAACAGAAAAATCACATTTAAAGAATCAACGGCAAATAACTCGAATCTCAACAATAAATATCTGAGAAAGTCAAACATTTTGACTAAAATTTTACAAAACAGGAATTAAACCATAATAATTGAATCTTTGTAAGAAAATATAAAAAACAAATTTGATATATTAATTCAAAATTTGAATTAAACAATTTATCTCAAGTTGAAATACTCCTCAAATTTAAAATTGGATATTTCCCAAATAAAGAAATTACCAATCTTCAGATCTCTTTTCTAAATCTCCATTGTAATACAACATTGTAAGTTGCTTGGTGTTTTCAGGAGTAAATTTCACGTTGTTTATTTAGTAAATGTTTATATTGAGAAAATGAACGTTTAACATTTATGCTGGTAACAGGCATCCATATGACCTTATTGGCAATCTGTTCCAGAAGGGGAAATCTACTCTTATTTGCATTCCAAAATGCTGGGATGTTAAAAGGATTTAGTAAGTCATTTGGTAATTCACATAAATTTGGAATTCTTCAAGAAGATCAGTAGAAGGATCTTGCAAGTCCTTAATGGCTGCAAAACTATCAATGTCATGGCTTATACAAGGTAGCTGTCTAGGATCAAACAGACGAGATGCCTTGTAAAAGTTATATACAGGGTTAGCATCGATGGTATTTATTCAGTTTTGAAAAAGAATTGCTGAACAAATCTTGGAAGTTTGAGAAAACTCTCTCCCTCTCTGTATTTTCTAGTTCAGAAAGAAGACAGTCAGTTTCTACACCAAATGTTGATTTTGATGTACCAGTATGCAAATACTGTTTTACATCCTCCATCATGTTATAAACACATGCAAGCGGAGACTTGGTTTCTTCTAAGCTTGTCAAAATTGTTATTAAATGGATGCAGTTCTTTTTTATAAAAGGCAAATTCAGGTGAAAATTATGGTAAGGGGCATGATGTAGTCGACCATCATCTACTAATTCCAGAAACCTATCTACTGCAAGGCCATGTCTCTTTTCTTGTTTAAAGAACCCTTCATAAAATTGCACAAAGGATGAGTGATATTTGGCTGCTTTAAACCAGGAATTCCATCTGATTCTGGGGGTAATTTCATATGTTCCTTAGGCAAGGAACCTTCAAGCCATTTAAGGTATCGCTTTTTTTGACTAGCCTTTTTAAAAAAGGCTGACTTGATGAATGTAATGAGCTGGGTAACATTATCAAATGCTGACCAGTGTGAAAATACTTCACCAACAAGATTTATGATATGGGCTAAGCACAACACATGGTAACTGTTAGAAAAGACATTTGATAATACTTCCCTATGAGCTTTTTTACAATAAGCTGCAGAATCAGTTACAAATGCAACAATATCATTAAATGCAATATCCACGTGAGTTACAGCTCGGATGCATGCCTGACTTAAGGTTTGATAATTGCATTCTCCCAAGGTTACAACATCAATGAGAAATGACTCCCCAAGAATGTTTGCAATCACATTCAAAATGCTGTGGTCACGACAGTCAGTTATTTCATCTGTTATGATGTTAACAGATTGATTTGCAAGTTTGGTTTTCAGGGCAGCAAAATGAAGAGCAAACAATTTTGGCAGATGAAGTTGCCTAACACAATTGACACTTGGAATTGCACCACCTTCCTTACAGTGTTTTAATAGAAATTGCCACATTTGTCAATTTTGTGTAGGGGAATGTCAGACAAAGTACACATTTTTAAAAAAAATCAAGAACAAAATCATACCGTACTTCTTTACATTTAAACAAAGTTGTAATTGACTTCTGTTTCAGTTGAGAAGACTTTGTTGCCAAATGATTTTTGGATTTTATATGATCTTTGATTGTGTCAAACCTAAGAATATATAATTTGCAAAATAACATTTTCTTTCACATAGAAGTCATCAGGAAATTGCTCTACTTTAGCTTTAGCACAAATTTTAGATACTGGGGTCACTTTTTGTTTTTGTTTTTTTTAGCGGAGCAGGTCCAACTTTTGAGGTTGAAGGTGATTCACTATATTGATTTGATTCAGCCATCTTGGCAATTTGTTGCTTATTCATACAACTGGTTTTGAAAAATAGATAATATATGAAAAAATAATCATTGATAGTTAATGATATTAGAGGATTTTTTATTAAATTTAAATTTGTTTTACAATGGTGAAGTGATGCAATTATGAATTCCTGTGCAACAGTAAGCTTCGGAATAGACAAGCCAGTCGTTTCATAAAATGGTGTTTGAGAAAGTTTTTTCTTTATTTCTAAATTGTATGGTCACGTGATAGTAGCATTTACTTTTCTTTCATCATATTCATAAAACAAGTTTACAAGTTGTTTACAATCTTTTACTTGGAAATTTTGTAAAAAATCAAACAAGGCTTCGGCCAGGGTCCAGTGAGTTTCTATCACCCCAGGCAATACCTGCCGCTTGATTTAAAGGGGAAGGGTTGGGTTTATTGCCCAGCACCTGAGGCACCCCCTTGAGGGGGAATGCCGACGGGATCAACGCAATTTTTCCACCTGCCACCCATGAGTCTCAGCTTGTGGGTGGTCCCACGTTAATAGGGCCTTGTGCCTAACCCATAGAAGTGGGGTGTGGGGTATGAGGTAAATATACTGGAGGAAATGAATTTGTTAAACTTTTTGATCTTTGTATCTCCTCCTTCCAATTTCTACATGTCTACCTTCCGATTCCCACTTTAGAGGACTTTCATCTCTTACATTAGTTTCTTAGAAAAATATAAGACTAATCAATTTCATCAGAAAATATACGATCCACTTTTCTTTTTTTAGGTAAAAACTTTTGCCTTTAATTCTTTTTCGGATTTTAAAAGGAAAAATAACTCATATTTGTAAAATCAATTTTAATGGAAACAACTAGGTTATGTTATGTTCCATTTATTAAAACGTTTAACAAAAAAATCGGAGAGATAGTCAAATTTTGAAAGAATTAAAACGAAAATTTGAAAACTCAAAAATGTATTTATTATTGAAAATTTCATTAAAAATCTCAGATTCCGTTTCAGATTAACGATTCCGTAATTCCGTCCGCGATTCCGTGATCGCGGAAAATTGGTCCCCCTACATAATGTTTTCCCCATTCTCACTCATGTCTTCAGATTTTTAAAACTTCTGAAAACATCACAGTTATCCCCCCTTAAACACTGGAAATTGCACATAGTTATTTAATTACAGCCATAACTATATTTTTCAATGCTATATGTGCACTTTTTAAAAGTCTCTCAATAGTCAATTGTTGCTGCTGAAATTTCTTACGAAATTCATTTTTTATATTATTCATTTATTTTAGATGAGATACTCCGCTGTAAACATTAAACAATGAAGGCATTGGTATCCTTTGCAACTGAAAAAATATATAATCTGTAACTTACCAAGTAGGAATAGCCTCCCCTTATTTTGACATTTTTGTCATTAGACAGATTGATTCTGACTGTATATTTATTTGTGAATGTATATAGGACGCACGATAATTTGGGGGCTACTAAAATTCATGTGACCTCACAAAATTGTTGCAAGTTAGTCCACCTTGCAGGAAAGTTGGGAGACTTCCAAGTTAACAATAAACCAATGTACATCAAGAAATAAATGTTTAAAAAGTGGGTTTTTCTACTTACAAATGTAGAATAAATTGTTTAAAGATACAAATATTTTTTATAGGATAGTAAACTTGCAGTCTACAAAACGAAAAAGAGTTCATAAGAATCCTGTGAGTGGTCCCAGCTCCTCTTTTATCTTCTCCTTTTTATTTTATTTTCTGCGGTCGAAAGTGGAAGACAAATCTAATTTTCGATGGGTTTTTTCTCCAACGGAGGTCAAGGATTTAGGACTTACTGTCATGAAATGCCCACTTGATCTGCCTGAAATTTTGGACCTGGAAACCAATCACAGTTTAAATCGAAAATTCGATAATTCTTAAGAGCGTTACCGGGGAAATATGTAACTTTAACAATAAAATAAGTTAAGTTTTATAGAGAAATGTGTTTTTAATTCGAGTGAGACATAAAGAATTTTAAGAATTTTTTAAAGAAAAATATAAAGGGAAAATAAAAGTTAAGTCCCTTCGTTTAACACAACGTTTTTAATGTTTATATTTTTGAAAATTGTAAATAGCGTTTTTGCCGGTGAGGACATTTATACTTAAATCTTGTAAAAGTTAAATCTTCCCCGGTAACGCTCATTAAATTTATTTATAATTTGACAGTTATAAATAGCGTTTTTACCGGTGAGGACATATGAACTTATTTTATTGTTACATCTTCCCTCGGAAACGCTCTTAAGAATTATCGAATTTTCGATTTAAACTGTGATTGGTTTCCAGGTCCAAAATTTCAGGCAGATCAAGTGGGCATTTCATGACAGTAAGTCCTAAATCCTTGACCTCCGTTGGAGAAAAAAACCCATCGAAAATTAGATTTGTCCTCCGCTTTCGGCCGCAGAAAATAAAATAAAAAGGAGAAGATAAAAGAGGAGCTGGGACCACTCACAGGATTCTTATGAACTCTTTTTCGTTTTGTTGACTGCAAGTTTACTATCCTATAAAAATATTTGTATCTTCGGTACTCTATGAAGAAGTTCGTCCCGGTCCCGTGCCTCCAAATTTGCTGTTTGGTGACGTATCAAATACCAACCCCAACTAGCGTTGTGTTTATCTATCTATCTATCTATCTATCTATCTATCTATATCGTTGTGTGTTACCTATCTATCTATCTCGTTGCGTATTTACCTATCTATCTATCTATCTATCATCTATCTATCTATCTATATCGTGCGTGTTTACCTATCTATCTATCTATCTATATCGTTGCGTTTACCTATCTATCTATCTATATCGTTGCGTTTACCTATCCTATCTATCTATCTATCTATCTATCTATCTTGGCGTGTTTACCTATCTATCTATCTATACTATCTATCTATCTATCTATCTATATCGTTGCGTGTTTACCTATCTATCTATCTATCTCGTTGCGTGTTACCTATCTATCTATCTATCTATACCTATCTATCTATCTATCTATCTATCTATCTATCTATCTCGTTGCGTGTTTACCTATCTATCTATCTATATCGTTGCGTGTTACCTATCTACTATCTATCTATCTATCTATCTATCTATCTATCTAATCTATCTATCTATCTATCTATCTATATCGTTGCGTGTTTACCTATCTATCTATCTATATCGTTGCGTGTTTACCTATCTATCTATCTATCTATTATATCGTTGCGTGTTTACCTATCTATCTATCTATCTATATCGTTGCGTGTTTACCTATATCTATCTATCTATCTATCTATCTATATCGTTGCGTGTTTACCTATCTATAACTATCTATATCGTTGCGTGCTTACCTATCTACTATCTATATCGTTTACCTATCTATCTATCTATCTATTATCTATATTCGTTGCGTGTTTACCCTATCTATCTATCTATCTATCTATCTATCTCGTTGCGTGTTTAACCTATCTATCTATCTTCTATATCGTTGCGTGTTTACCTATCTATCTAATCTATATCGTTGCCTGTTTACCTATTATCTATCTATCTATCTACTATCATTCTATCTATCTCGCTGCGTGTTTACCTACTCTATCTATCCTATCTATCTTATTCTATCTCGCTTATCGTTGCTGTTACCTATTATTTCTAATTCTATTGCGTGTTACCCCTATCTATCTATCTTTATATTATCGATTGTGTATTTTTACCTATCTATCTATCTATCTACTTTTCTATATCGTTTCGCATTTTTACCATCTACTCTATCTATCTATATCGTGCGTGTTTTACTAACCTACTATCTATCGTATCTATCTGTGTTGTGTTACCTATTCTATTATCTATCTATCATCTCTATCTATATCGATTGTGTTACCTACTATCTATCTTATCTATCTATCTATATCGTATGTCCTGTGTGTTTACCTATCTATCTATCGATCTATCTATCATCGTTGTGTGTTTACCTATCTATCTACTATCTATATCGTTGGTTTACCTATTCTATCTATCTATTCTACTTCTATCTCGTTGTGTGTTTACTATCTATCTATCTATCTATATCGTTTGTGTGTTCTATCTATCTATCTATCTATCTATCTATATCGTTGCGTGTTTACCTATCTATCTATCTATCTATATCGTTGTGTGTTACTCTATCTATCTATCTATCTATCTATCTATATCGTTGTGTGTTACCTATCTATCTATTACTATCTATCTATCTATCTATCTATATCTATATCGTTGTGTGTTTACCTATCATCATCTATATCGCTTGTGTGCTTACCTATCTATCGTTGTTGTGTACCTCATCTATCATCTATCTATCTATATCTATATGTTCGTCGTGTTCTTACCTTCATCTTACTCTATCTCTATCTATCCTATATCGTTGTGTGTTTACCTATCCACTATCTATCTATCTATCTACTCTATATCGTCGGTGTTTTACCTATCATCTATCTATTCTATCTATCTATCTATATCGTTGTGTGCATTACCTATCTATCTAGATCTATCATTATCCTATCTATCCCATCGTTACGCATTGTGTGTTAATCCTATCTATCTATCTATCTATCTATCTATATCGTGTGTGTATACCTATCTATCTATCTATCTATTATCTCTATCTATTATCGTTGTGTCGTTTACCTATCCTATCGATATACTATCTATATCGTTAGAAGTCCGGCGTTACCCTTCTACTATCTATCCTATCTATACTCGTTGTGTGATTTAGCCTACTATCGTATTCCTATCTATATCGTCTGATGTGTTAACCCTATCTAATCCTATCATCCTATATACGCTTGTTGTTAACCTACCCTACTCATTATCTATCTATATCGTTGTGTGTTTTACCTATCATATCTATCTGATCTATCTATATCGTTAGTGTCGTTCTACCTATCTATCGTATCTATCCCTATATCGTTGTTGTGTTACGCCTATCTATCTAATTATCTATCTAATCCTCGTTGTGTCGTTACCTAATCAATCTATCTATCTAATCATCGTTGGTGGTCTAACTCCCATATCATCGACTTTCCTATCTTAATCCGTATATATCCCGTTGGGCCGTGGGTCTTATATCATATCTCATCCCTATCCCTATCATCGTGGCCGTGTTTACCTTCCTATTATCCATCCTTATTCGTTGTGGTTACCCCTTATCCTATCCTATTATCTATCTATTCTAATATCTACCTGCTTGCGCTACGCCTCTCCATATTTCCGCTACGCCGAGCGTGCGGGTTACCTATCTATCAATCCTAATCTTATATGAATTGTCGTTGTTAACCACTCTATCCTATCCATATCTATCCGTGTTTGAGAGCCCTCTGGCCAGTTTGCGGCCGCCGGCATCCGCCGCTCCGCACGCGCCGTACACTTGTGTTTACCTATCTATATCGTTGTGTGTACTTACCGATATCTATCTATCTATCCTATCTTTATCTATAATCGTTGTGTGTTTCACCCTATCTATCCTATCCTTATCGCTANTCCCACGTAATAGCGGCCTGCTGCCTAACCCATAAGTCGGTGTGGGCGGTATGAGGTAAATATACTGAGGAAATGAATTGTTAAACTTTTTGATCTTTGTATCTCCCCCTTCCAATTTCTACATGTCTACCTTCCGATTTCCACTTTAGAGGACTTTCATCTCTTACATTAGTTTCTTAGAAAAATATAAGACTAATCAATTTCATCAGAAAATATACGATCCACTTTTCTTTTTTTAGGTAAAGTTATGTTCCATTTATTAAAACGTTTTAACAAAAAATCGGAGAGATAGTCAAATTTTGAAAGAATTAAAACGAAAAATTGAAAACTCAAAAATGTATTTATTATTGAAAATTTCATAAAAATCTCAGATTCCGTTTCAGATTAACGATTCCGTAATTCCGTCCGCATTCCGTGATCGCGAAAATTGTCCCCCTACATAATGTTTTCCCCATTCTCACTCATGTCTTCAGATTTTTAAAACTTCTGAAAACATCACAGTTATCCCCCCTTAAACACTGGAAATTGCACATAGTTATTTAATTACAGCCATAACTATATTTTTCAATGCTATATGTGCACTTTTAAAAGTCTCTCAATAGTCAATTGTTGCTTAATTCTTAAGAGACTACCGGGGAAATATGTAACTTTAACAATAAAATAAGTTAAGTTTTATAGAGAAATGTTGTTTTAATTCGAGTGAGACATAAAGAATTTTAAGAATTTTTAAAGAAAAATATAAAGGAAAATAAAAGTTAAGTCCCTTCGTTAACACAACGTTTTTAATGTTTATATTTTGAAAATTGTAATAGCGTTTTTGCCGGTGAGGACATTTATACTTAAATCTTGTAAAAATAAATTTCCCCGGTAACGCTCATTAAATTTATTTATAATTGACATTATAAATAGCGTTTTACCGGTGAGGACATATGAACTTATTTTATTGTTACATCTTCCTCGGAAACGCTCTTAAGAATTATCGAATTTTCGATTTAAACTGTGATTGGTTCCAGGTCCAAAATTTCAGGCAGATCAAGTGGGCATTTCATGACAGTAAGTCCTAAATCCTTGACCTCCGTTGGAGAAAAAACCCATCGAAAATTAGAGAGATTTTCGGCCGGCAGAAAATAAAATAAAAGGAGAAGATAAAAGAGGAGCTGGACCACTCACAGGATTCTTATGAACTCTTTTTCGTTTTGTTGACTGCAAGTTTGCAGTCCTACAAAAATATTTGTATCTTCGGTACTCTATGAAGAAGTTCGTCCCGGTCCCGTGCCTCCAAATTTGCTGTTTGGTGACGTATCAAATACCAAACCCCAACTAGCGTTGTGTTTATCTATCTATCTATCTATCTATCTATCTATATCGTTGCGTGTTTACCTATCTATCTATCTATCTATCTATATCGTTGCGTGTTTACCTATCTATCTATCTATCTATCTATATCGTTGTGTGTTTACCTATCTATCTATCTATCTATCTATCTCGTTACCTATTATATCTATCTATCTATCTATCTATCTATCGTACCTATCTATCTATCTATCTATCTATCTATCTATCTATCGTGTGTTTACCTATCTATCTATCTATCTATATCACGTACCTATCTATCTATCTATCTATCTATATCGTTGCGTGTTTACCTATCTATCTATCTATATCGTTGCGTGTTTACTATCTATCTATCTATCTATCTATCTATCTATCTATATCGTTGCGTGTTTACTATCTATCTATCTATCTATCTATCTCGTTGCGTGTTTACCTATCTATCTATCTATATCGTTGCGTGTTTACCTATCTATCTATCTATCTATCTATCTATATCGTTGTGTGTTTACCTATCTATCTATCTATCTATATCGTTGCGTGTTTACCTATCTATCTATCTATCTATATCGTTGCGTGTTTATCTATCTATCTATCTATATCGTTGCGTGTTTTACCTATCTATCTATCTATCTATATCGTTGCGTGTTTACCTATCTATCTATCTATATCGTTGCGTGTTTACCTATCTATCTATCTATATCGTTGCGTGTTTACCTATCTATCTATCTATATCGTTGCGTGTTTACCTATCTATCTATCTATCTATATCGTTGCGTGTTTACCTATCTATCTATCTATCTATATCGTTGCCTGTTTACTGTTTACCTATCTATCTATCTATATCGTTGCGTGTTTACTGTTTACTAGTTACCACCAATTTGACCCTGTGCAATTTACCCCCCTACATTTAACACAATGAAACTTGCAGAAAAATTAATATTTTCTTGAAAAAATTTTTTCCATTCGAAAGAAAAAACATTAAACAAACTCCTGATGATTTTTTAAATTTTTTATCAGCTTACGAAAATAATGAAAATTATGATTGAAAAACAATGTTTTCATTTTTGCACTGTTAAATCAACTGAAATTTAACGTAGCTAAAAACAAGTTACGATAAGAGGATTTTTTAAAAAATTCTATGAAAAATCAATTAATAATCTGATTTTCTCGAAAATTTCCATAAATGTTTACCATTGGATGTAAATACATCTGAAATAGTTTTTTTTCTAAAATATATTAGGGGAAATATTTTTTACGAGGTCTATTCCCCCCCCCTATTTTATTTTATGAAATAAAAAAAAATGACGCGTCAGAAAAATTTTTTTTCTTTTTTTCTAAAAAGATAAGAGTCTGAATAACTATATCAATGAAATTGTATGAATGTACAACGTCTAGTTTTTTGAGGAAAATTAATGAAATCGGAAATAAAAAGTGCAAAAAAATGTCATAATATTAATATTTGAAAACTTTTTTTTGCTTTTATAATTGGTATGTACTATATTCTATTAAATTGTCAACAAAAAAAAAAATTTTGTTTAAGAAATTAATTTTTAAGAGATTTTCAATCTTTTGTCTAATTAAATATTTTATTTTCTGCGTGAAATAAATTAAATTTTTTTTTTTCCTGCGTCAAAAAATCGAATTTTTCACGGATATTTAAAAATATGAATTTTATAATTCAGGTGCACTAAACATTGGTCCGATACGAGCTCGATTAATATTTTTAAAAGAATTTTGTAATTTGTATTGTTGAATAGTAATGTGTGATCCTTAGAATGTACGGAAGGGGATTGCTGACATTTGTTTTACAAAGAGATGAGACGCTTCTAAGTAACCAAAGTTTGTTCCTGTTAGGCTGACAGTGTTAGCGTGAAAAAAATTATTTTATTTAACTTTTTTCAATAATTAAAATAAAAAGTAAGTATAATAGATTATTTTATCATTTTTACTCTTAGAAAAAATATTCAAATTTTCATTCCATACTTTTACGGGTTATCGTAAAAGGGAAATAATTAGTAACTTTTCTGTCTATATTACGGTCTGAAAATTACCCTTTCGCATGTAATACGGGCAGGTTTGTTTATTTTTTAAGATAACGATGTAATTTTTCCCAGTCGGATAATTTGATCTTTGAATTAACTATTTTTCTTTGTAACAACCCTGTACGATCTTTTTTTTACGAGATTTTTGATAAACAAAGTTCGGAAATATCTATTTCCGTTTTATTCAAGATGGCATAAACGGTCTGGTGGTACCTACTGTTTACCTATCTATCTATCTATATCGTTGCGTGTTTACTGTTTACCTATCTATCTATCTATATCGTTGCGTGTTTACCTATCTATCTATCTCGTTTTGTTTATCTATCTATCTATCTATCTATCTATTTACTGTCGATAATAAGAATTACGACAAAAAAAGAAAAATTAGAATTGCGAAAAAAAACGGTTTAATGTTTTTTTCTTTCGAATGGAAAAAATAAATAAACAATAATTAAGACAAAAAAGCCCCCCCCCCTCATATAGGCGCCGATACGATAGTTGGGGTTGTTATTTGAGTTGGTTGTTTTCTTTCAAGTAACACCGCTAGTTGGGGTTGGTATTTGATACGTCACCGAACAGCAAATTTGGAGGCAGGGGACCGAGACGAACTTCCTCATAGAGTACCAGAGTTCAAACAAGATGTATAACAAATCGATTTTTTTTGTTTCCTTTTTCAATTAAATAAATTTGAATAAACAAAATTAAAATTAAATAAAAACAAAGAAAGAGTAAATAAAAACCTTACGAATTCTTTGAGGTCTGTTCGTCTGTATTGTCATTTTGTTCAACTGAAGCCGATGGGGGCTTGGATTGAATTGCAAAAACATTCCTGTGTTCAAGAATCCACTTTAAAATATGGTCAATAAATTCTTTCTGTTCCTCATCTTTTTCAATCATTTTCTCAAAGCCAACCCTTAGATCAAAACATACATTTTTTGAGTCTGTGTAATAATAACGTAACCGTCTCTTGTCGTGGGAAATTTGCCGCTTTATATCCAAAGAGAAGTATCCAACCTCTTTAGGTCGACGATAGAAAGGAAAATTTTTATCAAATTTCTTCCATGGAAATACGGAAAAAGAATATTTCTTTATTTCATTATCAAGAGATTCTGATTCTGATTCTATTCTTTTTCTCTTTGTGGCTTTTTTTGTTGACGCCATGTTGGCGGTGTAAGGTTAAAATGGTTAACGCGGAAATATATTCCAGAAGTATAAACGGGATTTTCCCCCCTAAAGTTCATGTTTCTATTATTATGATAGGGACTGGCAAACTGAGCCTAAAATGTGTTTTTGACAAAATGACTTTAGCCCCCCTACAGAAAATAATTTACCAAAAATCAGGAAATTATCGGATTTTAATGAAATTTTCAGTGTTTATTTATCAATGAATGATCTTTATAATGCATTATTTATTTTATTTTAAAAACTTTCACATTTTTTTCAGTTCACTTAATTTTGACACCCCTTATGCTGGGGGCGTAAAATTGTTTTGAGTTGGTCCTTGACTGATACTAATTACAGTATAAATAATGAGATAAAAGACCGAAGTTATGAATAGAAACAAAAAATGTTTACGGTTGCGCTTCTATGAGAAAATAAGTACCGAAAATCGAAAAATAAAATGTAAAAAAAAGAAAAAAAAGGGGAGGGGGTACATTTTTAATCGAGTTTTTCTTCAAAACTTATTATTTTTGGCACCTAAAATAAGGTTTGCATTAAGTAGATATTTATTTCTAGAATTTAAAATATAACATTTTAAACTTAACATCAGGATTTTTATATTTTAAATGAATTTTATATATTCATTTTTCATAGCATAAAATACTAAATTAAAGTTTTGAAATAAAATAACTGATGCATTATAAAATTTATTAATTGTTAAATCAATACTGAAAATTTCATTAAAATCGGATAATTACCTGATTTTTGGTTAAAAAAATTTCCATCCCAAATGTTACAGTAAAATTCTACTGTTTTTTTTTTTTTTTTTTTTTTTTTTTCGGTAAAATAAACTTGCTGTTTTTTATTCTGAATTGTTAAGTACTTGGGGGGGGGGGGTAAGTGTTTTCCATGTTCAATAATACTAGGGACTAGCAAACAGAGGCTAAAATTCGTTTTTGACAAAATGACTTTAGCCCCCCTACAGAAAATAATTTACCAAAAATCAGGGAATTATCGGATTTTAATGAAATTTTCAGTGTTTATGTATCAATGAATGATCTTTATAATGCATTATTTATTTTATTTTAAAACTTTCTCATTTTTCTCAGGTCACTTAATTTTGACCCCCCTTATGTTGGGGGCATAACATTGCTTCAAGTTGGTCCTAACTTGATACTAATTACAGTATAAATAAAGAGATAAAAGACCGAAGTTATGAATAGAAAAAAAAATTACGGTGGAGCTCTTATGAGAAAATAAGTACTGAAAATCGAAAAATAAGATGTAAAAAAAAAATATAAAATAATTTTTTTAGGAGATTCTTTTTTACTCATTTCCATAATTATTTAATTGACTATTATCTTATTAAAAAAAAAAATTATATATCGATATTTTTTCTGCGAAAATAGAATTTTTCTTCAAAACTTATTACTTCGTGAGTATAAAGTAAGGTTTGCATTAAATAGATATTTATTTCTAGAAACTAAAAATATAACATTTTAAACTTAATATCAAAGCCACATATTTTAAAACAATTGAATTGATTTTCAATAAAAAAAAAACATAATGTTTGACCAATAATTGTATGGAAGACCAAATGTTTTATGTTTTAAAAACAAAATATCTTCCTCTCTATTCAGGAGAGTTATTGTTTGTGTCAGTAATTTAACCGAAAGATTCAATATCTAATAAGTTAAGGTAAGTTCATTTCATTATTACTATTTTTAATTCAATTATTCCTTTTTAATTAAAAATATTTAAATTCTAATTGATGTTTTCTCACTTTTTATCTTTAAATTAACTTCTTTTTTTTTAAACTAAAATAAAAAAAATGCAATTCCAAAATCTTGTCATGTCTGGCCGGACAGGACTATTTATTGAATTGATTTTCAATAAAAAAAAACATAATGTTTGACCATCTAAAATTTTTGTTTTTAATTTTTGTTTTTTTCCTTCAATGGGTTATTATCGATTGCTAGGTACCACCAAACCGTTTAGGCCATCTTGAATAAAACGGAAATAGATATTTCCGAACTTTGTTTATAAAAAATCTCGTTAAAAAAAAGATCGTACAGGGTTGTTACAAAGAAAAATAGTTAATTCAAAGATCAAATTATCCGATTGGGAAAAATTACATCGTTATCTTAAAAAATAAACAAACCTGCCCGTATTACATGCGAAAGGGTAATTTTCAGACCGTAATATAGACAGAAAAGTTACTAATTATTTCCCTTTTACGATCAACCAGTAAAAGTATGGAATGAAAACTTGAATATTTTTTCTAAGATAAAAACTGATAAAATAATCTATTATATTACTTTTTATTTTAATTATTGAAAAAAGTTAAATAAAATAATTTTTTTCACGCTAACACTGTCAGCCTAACAGGAACAAACTTCGGTTACTTAGAAGCGTCTCGTCTCTTTGTAAAACAAATATGTCAGCAATGCTCTTCCATACATTCTAAGGATCACACATTACTATTCAACATTAAAAATTACAAATTCTTTTTAAAATATTAATCGAGCTCGTATCGGACCAATGTTTAGTTCACCTGAATTATAAAATTCATATTTTTAAATATCCGTGAAAAATTCGATTTTTTGACGCAGGAAAAAAAAAAAGTTTAATTTATTTCACGCAGAAAATAAAAATATTTAATTACACAAAAGATTGAAAATCTCTTAAAAATTAATTTCTTAAAAAAAAAATTTTTTTTTGGACAATTCAATAGAATATAGTACATACCAATTATAAAAGCAAAAAAAAGTTTTCAAATATTTATATTATGACATTTTTTTGCACTTTTTATTTCCGATTTCATTAATTTTTCCTCAAAAAACTAGACGTTGTACATTCATACAATTTCATTGATATAGTTATTCAGACTCTTATCTTTATAGAAAAAAAAGAAACATTTTTTTTCTGACGCGTCATTTTTTTTTATCTCATAAAATAAAATAGGGGGGGGGGGAATAGACCTCGTAAAAAATATTTCCCCTAATATATTTTAGATAAAAACTATTTCAGATGTATTTACATCCAATGGTAAACATGGAAATTTTCGTGAAAATCAGATTATTAATTGATTTTTCATAGAATTTTTAAAAAAATCCTCTTATCGTAACTTGTTTTTAGCTACGTTAAATTTCAGTTGATTTAACAGTGCAAAAATGAAAACATTGTTTTTCAATCATAATTTTCATTATTTCCGTATGCTGAAAATTTTTTTTTTAAATCATCAGGAGTTTATTTTCTTTAAAATGGAAAAAAAATTTTCAAGAAAATATTAAATTTTCTGTAAGTTTCATTGTGTTAAATATAGGTGTGTGTGTGTGTGTGTGGGGGGGGGTAAATTTCACAGGGTCAAATTGGTGGTACCTATCGATTGCACACCAATCTATCAGATTGTAAAAAAAAAATTCTAAAAAGTTCTTTATTTTTCGAGTTCCCCGTCGTAAATATTAGAAACGCTACAATTTTTTTTCCCTTCCTTCAATGAATTATTATCGTTTACACACCAATCTATCAGATTTTTTTTTTAATTCTTAAAAGTTCTTTACTTTTTGAGTGTTTAGGGGTGCTCATTTTCCCGTACGTGGAAATTATTTTCTGTAGGAGGGGGTGCTAAATTCATTTTGTCAAAAACCGGGTTTTACGTCAATCAAACAACACAAAAAAATTTAAAATATTATGGCAATTATGGAATACCATACACGAAACGTAAATAATATGCACATTTTATTTTTAATGAAACTAAATATATTTTTGATTTTTTTACATACAAAAAACGGATTTTGGTTAAAAGTTAAAACGAGTGTGAAAAAATTCAGTAACATTTAATGAATATGTATTTAAAGTAACGCTTTAATTATTTCTAAAAAGAAATGTTTATAAGTATTTTAAAAATATTTTAAAGCCATTATTGAACACGATAAATCAAAATAAATTCAACGTAACTTTTTGTTGAAATTCGGACGATTTTTAATGTATAAAATGTATTAAAAATAAATTGCATATTGTAATAATATTTTTCTTTTTTTAATGATGGTCATTATATTACTACTTATCGATTTAAACAAAGTTTGACCTTAAATAATAGATTTAATTATTTTTAATTCGCTTTTAAAACTCGTAGAAACTGAATTCTGTGCCAGTCCCTAGGTTATTCTTAGTTAAAAAAAGAAAAGAAAAAGGAAATAAAATACGTCTCTGTGAACAATTGAGTAATAAGGGAAATGATTTAGTTTAGTACAGGTAGTATAAAAAAGTCAAATAAGAGTTAGAAGATTGTATTGTGCCAATCTTTCTATGCATTTTGGTATAGTGCGTGGCCTTTTTCTTTTATTTATTTCACGGCGTTGTGCCAAGGCCTCCTTCATTACGTAGGTCTCGGCTGGGCATGTGTGCGTTGCAGGATCATATAAAAAATTAACCGGTCCAAAGATTTAGAGTGGACATTTTCTAGCGAGACACCGCCAAAGCTGTTCCGGCTGATGAAATAAACACAAAAAATGTATTTAAAGAAACTGTTTATTGATATTATAATTTGAAGCAACTAATCATTCCAGTCAGTCTATTATTATTATATATATAAGGACGCTGATGAAATTGCGTCAGTCTTTCGGTGTTAGTAGAATGGCTTTACGTAAGGTTTTAAAGTCGGACCACATGGCGACCGTGGGGAAAATTATTCCTGTTCATCACGAAGAAGGTAAGAGAAAAAAGGTGAAAAAAAAAAAAGATTGGATACAAAATTGTTGACATAATGTTAGATATTGTTTGGATTTTTGAGATAAGGTTTGTTGTGTATAATTTTCATTTTGTGGACTGTTGATTTACAGGCCGTAACGCGAAACGTTGTGTTTTTACATATACATACCATACCAAAAGAAGATGAGAACAACAGTCCAAAAAATCAAAATTATAACGTTAGATATTCTTAAGTGTTTATTGAAAATTAATTTATATACATATCTTCTAAAATACTTGGTACTTTTGACTCGCAAAAATTAATCCTTTGTTTTTTTCCGTGAATAATTTTAGGGCAATATCCATTCAGAACTTCCTCTCTCTACTCAGAGAATTTGTTAAGTTTGACATTATTTTTTTTTAATGGAATTCGACGAGGAAGCTGTAAATACAGTGTTAAAATAAGTAATAATCACGATATACCACCGAGGAAATATCTGACTCTGCGGTAATGTGCAAAAAGTAATTCACCCTCCAGATAAGAGTAGGCATTTACTACCCAACCTGTTCACCACTGGTAAAAGGTGACATCTTACGCAAATATGGGGCATCCAGCGAGGATCAAACTCGTTATTCTGTTTTAATAGATCCGAGAAACTAACTTGCTAACCATTACACCACGTTTGGATACTCTTGTTTTGTACAATAACATCCAGATAAGAGCATAGTATGGTATTTATTCGGCTCCCCACGTGGCCAAAATGTGACACAAAGACTGTTTAATGTGACGGTGCTCTTGCGGGGAGCGTATAAAAATGGCTCAGATTCCGTGTGTATTCCTCTTCAGAGGTGCCTATTTATTTACTTATTTATTTATTCTTTTTATTGAACATTTACGTTTAATAAACCACGTCTTCAACTCGCTACAATTCACCCACCTGTTACATTTCTTTAGCGTTTTCCCTCCTCACCATAAGTGGTAGTACCTATTAGGACGACTCCATCTATAAGTCATATATATATTTACCGCACGAGCAGGATGTGACACAAGCTCAATTTCTTAAGCGGAGTTCAACAGGTTTGAATTCAGAGTTTTCCATCTCCTAGACCAGTTGCCTAACCAAGGTTAAAGAGCCTGGTCTGCCCTTTTATTTACCCATAGATGGAGGGAGAATTGGATTCCTACCTTTCCCAAGGGTATTAGCGCTAAGTGAAAATGCAGTTACTGCATCCAGGATTTGAACTCTGGGCGACGAGTCTATTTCCCATGACTTTAACCATTACATAAACTATAAAGTCATATAGATCTGATTGAGATAATGTTTAGATTGATTTTCAACTACACTTGCTCTTAAAACATTGATATTGCAATTGAGTATTAAGTGGATACCCTGCCCTGTCAGCTGGGGCGTTAGAATGCACCACTGCAGAGGGGTAAGACTACCCCAATGGGGCCACATGTTTGCCGTGGGTGGCGACCCGTGATGCTTAAGGACGGAGTATTGGTAGATGAGCAGTCCATGACATGCAACACTCCACTTAGAACCTTACTTAGGCTAGACGGGCGGTCGGAGAGGCCCCCTCCGATCAATCAGCTGGCCCTAGCACCTATATGATTTTCCCAACCCTATTGCCCTTATGGCAAGCCCCAATCCCTTTTTATCATATGGGTGCTAGAAGGTGGTGGCTGCAGGTCTACATGTCCTGGGAATGACGTTAAACTCTATCTGATGGTGAGGTAACAGACAATTTTTAGAGTTTTTGTTTTAAATTATAAAACTAACCCCAACTCCTAACAAACAACCGGATATTGACGGTGTAAATTAGAAACATGTCCTTCTGAATCTAGATCAGAAAGGGGTGCCTAAAGGTCATATGGTCAGACTTTCCTTTATCAATTTTAAGCTAAAATTTCTCTTCCAAGAGCAGGGTGGAGCTCCTCCCATTGTACCCTGTCTCTCCAACCAACAAAATAAAAAATAAAAATCAATAAAACATTCCTTGAAATGAAACGAGGTTCTCATGCCAAGTTTCATCAAGATTGACTCATTAGCTAATACCCTTGGGTATGAATCCAATTCTCCCTCCAGCTATGGGTAAATAGAAGGGCAGACCAGGCTCTGTAACCTTGGTTAGGCAACTGGTCTAGGAGAAGGAAAACTCTGAATTCAAACCTGTTGAACTCCATAGCTAACAAGTACATGATAAGATGAAGGATAATACTAAAGAAAATCATTAATAATAAACTCCTAATAGAATTGCCTAATATTGAAGCACTAGTTTGTACTATTTTCTGAGCTATCTACAGTTATTCTCAATGCTCAAATCATGTAGGTCAGTTGGTTGATTTTATGGCATATCAACATGTTGCATAGTGGTTTCTTCAAACTCACGCTACTCTGACTCGTATACGTTGCTGGTACACAGCGGAGATCGTTCCTGACCCCCAGACGATGTATCTAGTAGTTAGCTATTGAACTTCAATAACAACAGATACGCGTATACAAAAGATGACTCTTCTTTATTTTCTTCGGTGTGTGGTAGGTGAGTGGCGGGCATGGAAAATGACACTACGACTACTTATGTGGTGGAAGGTGGTGGGCAAGCCTCACTGCTCGCTAGCAGCGCCCGACCGTATCGACGGTCAGACCCTTCTGCTTTCTTCGCCGTCTCCTCGGGTCTCTCTTCTGGGCTGGTCTCACAACCGCTTAAATACTGACGACCGCCCACACATTCTTTTGTTCCTTGACCGGAAGTCCTTTCCCTTTGTTCAAGTTAGCGTTTGTCCAGATGAGTCCTTTGTCACACCTCTTTTGTTATACTAAGATTTCTGTCTCGCCTATCTATTGTTTTCCCTTGTTCAATTTTCCTTTGTCTTTTCGACTTCCCGCGCAAAACAAACAGTCAATCTGCAACAAACCCTTGTTGGGTTTTTTTTTATGCTGAAGTCAGTTTAATAATTATTAGTCTCCATTTATATAAAGTACAAAAGTGGTGGAGGCGTTTGTTGTGTAATGGTTACAATTGTAGGAAATGAACTCTGTGACCCGAGTTTAAATGCTAGACAAGGCTAAATGATCTGAAAAGTTTCTAATTTGTCCAGAAAGCAAATAAAACTGTCATCTGCAGGAATGTTCATTTCCCAAAACATTTGTGAGGCCACATTCTATCTATAGACTACTTGGCTAATAGTCTGTATGCTGTTTGGCATGTGAACTCCCTTCACCTTAAGGAGTGTTTTAAAGACATCTGAAAGGGCAGGAGTATGTGGGGGTGCAGTGGACTATTCTTGGATTTTTGCTTAAAATTGATTACAAAGGTTGGTAATTTATGAGGAAGTGCGTCCCGATCTCCTGCCTCAAAAATTGCTACCCGGTGACTATCAAAATAACAAACCCCAGCTCGTCGTAATTCTTGTTTATCTATCGTAATTTGTCGTAATTCTTGTTTAGATATGAAGATGGATATATAGTTTGGAATAGACTGAGATAGATAGATTGATAAACAAACAAAATAATATAGATAGATATGAACAAATTGAGATAGATATTTTCAACAAGTAAATGTATTTGGGGGGGGAGTCGCTTCGTTTTTTGTCATAATTCTTGTTTATTTAAACTAAAAAAAAAGACATTAAACAAACATGAAAAAAAAAAAAATCTTAGTATTTAAAGTAATATAGATAAATATGAACAAATTGAGATAGATAGATATGAAGATGAATAGTTTTGAATAGACTGAGCTGGGTCATTATTTTAATAGTCACTGGGTAGCAATTTTTGAGGCAGGAGACTGGGACGCACTTCCTCATAAATTACCCAAAGGTTTAATTAATCCAGAAAGCAAGGAGTTCTCTCCTCCACTTGCGGGAATTTTCAAATTTAGCCGTGCTAAATCCTTTTCTTGCTCAAATCCTGGACGAAGCTATTTGCATTTTACATAGTTTTGATACTCTTGGGAAAGGTATGCATCCAACTATTCTCCTTCCAACTATGGGTAAATAGGTAGACTAAACTCTTTCACCTTGGTATGGCGATCAGTCAAGTAGAAGGAAAACTCTGAATTCAAACCTTAGGCAACTGGTCTCGGAGAAGGAAAATTTTGCTTAAGAAACTGACCACGTGTCACATCCTAATTGTACAGAGAGGTGAGTTAAAAGTATTTAAGTCCTTTTCTTGCTTATTTTTCCTTCAGTGTTTCTATGAATTTTAATTTTTCTTTTTCTTCTTGTAGATCTTCATACCCAGGCTACAACTGCTGCTAAGAAACTTTTTGCTGGTGGTGTGATTGCTGTGCCTACAGACACAATTTATGGCATTGCCGGTTCAGCTCAAAATGACAATGCACTCGCAAGAATCTATGCCATTAAAAAGAGAAATCCATTAAAACCCATAGCAATTAGCATTGCTGATGTAACTGATGTTCCAAAGTGAGTTAAATCTTTTTTTGTAAATGATTCAATTTAATAAAATAAAAAAACGATACTTGTCCTTGTGAATGTAGCAAGAGGAAAAACAACTTCCCTCATGGGGTGAAGCTGGCATGCACATTAGGGTAGATCAATTTTGGAACTGTAACGTCTCCCATGTGTTGAGAGTTGCAAATTAACACAAAGAATTACCACACTTTTACTTTCATTTGAGGAAATATATTTCAATCTTTTAAAGTGTTTTCAGTGTTAAAGCTTAATCATTGGGTAAAAGGTAAAAATATCGGTGGTGATGGGGGCATATTTTCATATCGGTGGTGATGGGGGCATATTTTCAATTTGAATTCTAGTTATATTTTATTTGTTTCGTTTAAAATGAGAACCTTTTCTGTTTTAAATATTCAAATTGCTAGATTTTCTGGCCAATTTCTAGGCTAAATGTTGCAAAAACAAGGATTTTTGGTGCATTTTAGCCGACGATCTTTAATGCTATTTCCTCAAACAATGGTACAAGTAAGAGATCTAGTTTTTGCTATCAGTACTCATACCAACACACAACGTTTGCTGTTTGAGAGAATTTGATATTCTAAAAAAAGTGAAAATTCAACCTACCCTAATGCACGTCTTGCATGTAATGTTACATAATCTTTGCGGTTGCATAAGATTATTGTCAATCCCCTGTATTTCTAAAGGGATGGCCCTTTTCATATCACGGGCGGGACTTTCCATGGAATAGTACAGAAAGCCCGCAAAATATGTGAAGTCATGTGGGACCTGGTTGGGTCCTCAGTTTTAGTTTGGACGTCAGGCAGTGAAGATGTCCTGCCTTAACTGGAACTCACCTGCATACGCATGCTATGTTTAGTTACATGAAATGTTTAGTTAAGTAAAATAATAAGTAAATAAAAGCTTAAGAAAATAACCTGGTTTTGTGGTTGGTGAATGTCTTGGTAACAAGACTGATCTAGAAGAAGAAATGAGTTAAGTGCGACCGACCACCAGGCAAAGTCAAGACGATAGAAGAGACGCTAGAAGAACTTAAGATGTCAAAGATGCCAGAAGAAGAATAGAAGTAAAGAAGGGTATACAACAGTAAGATAATTTGGAAGAAGAAAACATGACTGTTTCTGGAGTCATAATTTATTTAAAAAAAACACAAAAGAACTGGTCTCGTGTCTGAAGTGAATCTTGTGAAATGAATGCAGGTTTGGCTCCTCCTGCTAGTCCATAAAAGAGCGGTTTATTGAGGAAAGAAGATGCTTATTTTGTGTGATTTCAGCACATGTCTCTGAGCAGATTGTATTAAGAGAGAAAAGTATAATAAGGTATTGTAAGCTTTTTGTTTTGACCCAGGTAGAGGATTGCTCAGAAATAATTTTTTTTTTTTTTAAAGAAAAAGAAATATTGTATTCAGGGTCAGGCAGAAATAACAGAGCAGCGATAAAGTTATTGACTGTTCTATTACTATCAGTAGGGCTTAGAATACACTAACTGCATCCCTGTAGAGGGGTAAGACACTACCAGTGAGGTGTCCTGTGTGTGACACTAAACTGCATCTAGGGATAAGACTTCAGTTCTGGAGCTCTAAGGAGTAGGGAGTATTCCTTCATTGCTAATACTCCCAGCTCCACCTTGCCCTTATTAAATAAAATGGGTTTTCAGCTCCCCCCCCCCCATTTTTTAATTAAAAATTCTGTTTTGTTCTCTATTTCTTGATAGACTTTTGGCATTCTTCTTAACTATTGAAGTCAGTTCGTCTACTGTTGGTTTTAATAACAGCAGCCAACTAAGTAGAACTCAAGCAGTGTCCAAGACAGATGGTATAAATAGGAATCAAAAATGGTCAATCCATGAATCTGGGTGATTCCATTCGGGTTTGTATTTAAGTTACAACCGTTTGTTGCCTTGTCTTCCCAGTTTGACGGTAATTGGAACTTTAATTATTCTTCAAACTAGTTTCTCCTATGAAATTTTCTCTGAAGAGTCGGAAGCTAAAAAGAAAGATCTTTTTCAGAATCAAATGTTCGAGATGTATCCGCTTTTGAATGCCATTTACAATTTAAAAAAAAAAAACCCACAAAAAGCTGACTTGTACATTTATATAAAAATATATTTCTAAACATCTAACTTGAATTTCAGATGGTGTTATGTGACTGTACCGATGGATCTGTTATACGACTTATTGCCCGGACCCGTGACGTTAGTCTTTCAGCGGACACCCTTGCTGAATCCAAGACTGAACCCTGACACAGAGTTTGTAGGGATCCGGATTCCTGACCACAAATTTGTACGATTGTTAGCACGAACTTTAGGTGGACCTCTGGCCCTGACCAGTGCTAATGTCAGTGACCAACAAAGTACTTTATCGATTCAGGTAAGTTGAATTTTGTTTTTTAACTGAGACACTGACCACATTTTTTTGCTGCAACCAACAACAATCCTTTCACTTTTGTTCTGTCAGAACAAGTTTTCATTGACTTAGACTCTTGCTTATAAATAAGAATGATAAAGTAATTCATATGGTCACTGGAGATTTGTTGTAACTTGCTATTGTATTGAACCATTTTATGTATTTGCCAACCCCTCCACACGAGCAATTGTTAAGTTTTTAAATGCCATCCTTGGCCAGTTGAAAAGGGCTTGAAGTAAGTCCTGAATTATGGAATCCTTTGGTAAGCGAATAAGTCCTATCCTGCCTATTGTTAAAGGTCCAGTGATTTAATCCTATGTCCGTCGTCCACAAAAGGTAAGGTAGTTATGTCCAGTACTGTCGGTTTAAGTATTGTATCAGCAGCAGAGTACTGCCAGTGATTGGCCAAGAGAGATCACATGGTTATCGCAGAGTCTATAAGTAGGAGTGAACTTTTAACACACACCTTATATTAGAAATTTCTCAACAGCAATATGTGACATAAGGTCAGTTATTGTTGTTGGGATCCTTCCATCTACAACAACGATGCAATTTATTTCATGCCTCAGCAATTCTGAGCGTGAAAAAATGTTTCTGAAAGTCGTGAGTTATAATAGATAAATGTAACTACTTTTATAGGACAGAGGTTGTATTAACTCTTAACATCCTATACTGCCTCATTCCACCCGGCCAGAAGTCACATTTCCTAATCTACCCCAAATGATAGCCTTTGTTTAAATGTAATATTAAACATATTTAGAAGTCTTTGATCTAAGGGAAATATCTCGGGTAACTTTAAATGAAAAGGCCATTTTTAGCCATTTATTGATAAATCCTTATAGGAATGGGGCTCTGGACTTAATAAATTTTTGATAGGATGTTAAGAGTTAAGATATACTTTACATGAATTGCTAAAATATCTCTCTTTATTTAATCAATGTATTTTAAATAGGAGTTTGAAAATTTGTGGCCAAAATTGGATCTTATCTGTGATGGGGATACAATTGAAAACAGTGCTCGTTCACGTCAAGGTTCAACAGTGGTTGATCTCAGTGTTTCTGGAAAATTTAAGGTTTTGAGAGATGGAAGGTAAGTAAAATAAACTTTTCTTTTTCTTTTCTTTTTTTCTTTCTTTATTTTTCTCTCTTTCTTTTTTCTCTTTCTCTTTCTCTTTTTTTTTTTTTTTTTTTTTTTTTTTTTTTCTGTAAAGATGGATATTATTGAAGGTGATATTTATCTACCTCCCCATAAGGTAGGGTATTCTGACACAGGGGGATTCAGTGTAGAGCCTCGCATGTACATGTGTGGTTATGTATTTATCAACCCCTCTGCACAAGTAGGACGCAACACAAGCTCAATATTTTGCCAAGGATATTAGCACTATGTGAAATGCAACCAGCCTTGTTCAGGATTTGAACTTGGGGCACTGTGTCCATTTCCTATGATGATAACAATTATGCCTTCACATAGGATCTCTCATGTATGTATATAGCTAATTCCTGGAATTGTCCAGTCTCATCATATTTCCTTTATTCTGACTTGCAAAAATATGCACCCTCCGGGCACATGTATTTAAGTTTTAATGTTATGAAATATATCAAATTAGAAAGAACAATGAAACTAAATAAGAATGTAGATAAAATGATTTGAAACAAAGTTGGCTTAATAGAAAAATTGAACAACTTTGAAACTAACCCTTCCTTTCATTTTCCATCACTCCCGTCTTTCATTTTTAAATTAGGAAGTAAAGAATAAAATTACAATTATTTTTTCTTGTTAATGGATTTCTTTTAAGATTTATCTCTGAGATTTTTGCTCATATTTATTAAAATAAAACCAAACAATTAGAAATCAATAATGCTAAGCTCATATTCATTAGAATCAAATTTTTAAGATCGATATGCAAATTAGCCTTCCCGTTAACACAGTAAACAGCTATTTTATTGTATAGATAAATACAATTGCATATTATTAGTACTAGCAAATATATGCACCCTCCGGGTGCAAGTATTTCAGTTTTAATATAATAAAATATCATATTAAATTAGAAAGCTAATGAAACTGAATAAGAATGCAGATAAAAAGATTTGGAACAGAGGGGGTATAATCGAAAAAAAGAACAACTTTGAAACTAACTCTTCCATCATTTTCCATTACTCCCGTCTTTCACTGGTAAATTTTCCTAATTTAACGATTTAGTTAAAATAGGAAGTAAAGAATAAAATTACAGTTATTTATTCTTGTTAATGAATTTCTTTCAAGATTTATCCCCGAGATTGTTGCTCATATTCAATAAGAAAAAAAAACCAAACAATTTGAAATCAATAATACTAAGCATATATTTATTAAAATCAAATTTTTAAAATCAATATGCAAATTAGCCTTCCCATTCATACTGTAAACTGCTCTTTTGTTTTATATTTAAATACAATTGCATGTTATTAGTATGTAGATATGGTCAACAGTCTTAATGATGTAGACAATTTTATTAATAATCGAGGTTTAAATAAAAATAATATCATGGAGAATGTGATGTAAATAACTAAGGGAATTGAGATTTGTATAGTAATATAGTTTCGGTTACAGACAGAAAAACACACAATCTCAATTATAATAAGATGTAGATAAGGTCAGCAGTATTAGTAATGTAAAACAATTTTGTTAATAATTGAGGTTTAAATAAGAATTAATTCATGGAGAATGTGATGTAAATAACTAAGGGAATTGTGACTTGGGACTTTCGGTTACAGAGAGACACACATAATCTCTATTATAATAAAAAATTTGATATTCTGAGATGAGACTAGATATTTTATTGTTCAGGAGTTCTCTCCCTTATAACAAGTAGCTTCATATTTGTGGTTTTATGAAGATATTTTTCAGCCTTGAAAATTTCTGAAAGTTTACTTGAAATCTGTAACTCATTTTCCTTCTCACTCTGTTTCTCATATTATTGAAGGTGATATTCATATACCTTCCCATGTGGGAGGGGATTCTGACACAAAGGGGGATTTAGTGTAGGGCCTCTGATGTATATGTGTGGGTATGTATTTACCAACCCCTCTGCACAAGCAGGATGTGACACAGTGTAATCTGCTATATAAACCCCAGTGTTACTCTTGTTCTCTTTCAATAGTCATTAATGAATTGCCTCACTTTCCAGTTGGACGAGTCTTTTATAATAATGAAATTTATTGTGTACAGTGCTCAGGTGCACCACAACTCATCAAAGTCTTATGTCTAGTACATAGAATAATGTATTAGTGTTAGGAACATGAATAGCGTACAGTAATAATATACATGTATGTGTGCGTGTACATGCATATGGGGGTATCAGGTATAGTGTTGGCGGATTACAGGAAGCATGGAGGCTATTTAGGGAGGAGTCAAGGATTCTAGTTAGCATTTAGAGGGGTTGATTTTTTTTAATTTAAAAAATTTTTTTTTTTAATTTAAAAAAAAAATCTATTTAAAATTTAAAAATGTTTTAATGAGCTGATTGATATATTAAATAAATGTCACAAAAATTCCATATCTCTTGCAAACAGAATATTTGTAGCTATTGTTGAATTATTTTTTTCATGGGAAGGATGGATTTGACAGGGTTGATTTTTCTTTCTTTTTTATTAATTTTGTGGGAAGACCTGTTCTGCACTCTTGCACCTTCGATGCACAATATCTGGGCCCCAAATGTTGTGATGTTCTGTGCTGGCCGATTTGACGGGCATGAGTCAGAGACAGGTTCACAAGGATTAACTACAAAGTTTGAAAACAAGATGCGGATGGAAGAAGGGATTCTGTGATACTATTTAGCAATCTATCTTACTAGCTGACTATCGGCTACCTCTATACTGCTACTGGCGACCTTCACACCTCAACCGCCCAGGTTCAAACTCACTAAGGGCTGGAGCTTAGCTGAATTTATGTAAAATTCTCCCCCACCACCCATCTGCTGCCTGACCACCCAGATGGCCGATACTTAAATTCAACGCAGACTTTTAGACAACATTATCCTTTAAAACTAAAGCAATTATTTCTCTTTTCGGACTTAGCGTTTCCAATACTTCGACCATTAATTTTTTCAAAAGAGATTTCCTCATAAAAATAGCCTTTTTGCTTTTAACACCCAAATGCCTAAAGGTATTAAGTGGCTTACTTCATGGTGGCCTCGAAAGGACAACCACCCACCCATTTACCTATGCCTGGGTTTTAACATATTCGATTTTTATTCATTTATTTATTTATTTATTCTGACCATGTTCTCCTTTCATCATAGTATCACAAATTTTTTTTTTTTTTTTTTTTTTTAATGACCTGATTGATATATTAAATAAATGCCACAAGAATGCCAAATCTCTTGTAACAGAATATTTGTAGCTCTCCTATTAATAGGGAATTCTTTTTAAATTCATTCTTTTGCAGTGCCTTTAAGGAGACAATAGCAGTGTTGAAGGACAGATACAGTCTTGAAGAAATCAGTTAGCTGCAGCAGAAGAATCTCTACAGATGTGATATTCTTTTTTTTTTTTTTTCTAATACACACACAAAACACACACTTTGATTGGTTATTGATGCCTGTGGTGTGAATAAGAGATATTTGTTTGGTTTATGAATGTGTGTGGTCTGTATGTACTTGTAATACATTGCATGTATGGACAGCTGATCAGATGTTTGGAAGAGGTTTGTTAATGTAAAGATTATTCCTTCTTATTTACTACCTATGTCCCATAATGGTTGTTACAGTTTCATATACATTTCATACTCTAAATGTAACAATTATAATGGAACAGGTAGTATTCATTTTAAGCTGTAACTTATAAGATAAGGGGAGTTTTATTCAAAGAAGAGTAATTTTAAATTTTGGGGATCAGACTTTTCCTTCAGTAAAAGTTCACTTAATAACATATTTTGGTGACCTCTACACAAAGGTCTTTTGTCATGAAGGGGGAGAAATTGGTTGGGCATTTACCTATTTACCCGTGAAAGACTGAGAATTTTAATAAATTATTTTCTAAATTTTTTTCTTGTTTTCTTTCTTTTTTTTTCTTTTCTGTCTACATTACCCCTGTTACATAATTGTTAGTACCCTAACACTTATTTACAGTAGTGTAGAAACCAAAATGGCTGTTATAAGTTGCAGCCGGCGTCCTTGAAGGATTGAGTGACAAGGCTTGACCTCATTCTGATCCTTCTGGTGGATACCGTGAGAATCGGTGAAGAAGACCCTCTTCCGGTTTAGATTAGAAAGAGAGTTTAGTATCAGATCGGCCAAAACCACGAAGGTGGTAAGTCGTGTTACGCCCACTGCCGTACTCAATCTGCGCAGGTAGTCTGGTTGGGATTTCGGAATAAAATATGATCTAAAGCAAATCAAAGTCTTGTGTTATTATCTAAAAACTACCGATGACACAGGGCTTCTGATAAAGAGAAATCCCCAATGGAAGAACAGACACAAAGTCCCCAAGACAAAGTCCAGACGCTAGAAGAAGAACGTAAAATACCAAAGATGAGCAGAAGACTAATAGAAGTAGAAAGAGAGTATACAACACCCCCACCTGGATTTTGTATCAACTACCTAATTATAAGGTTGCTTCCAGAATTTGACTTTCCATTGCATCCAAAAGACAAAGCTTATTAAGTTTCTGTATATTTTAATCCCCACAGTCCATTGTTTACAAAAAGTGGTTGATTCAACATTAAATGACATGAAAAGAGTTGATAAGCCTTAAAACCAACCAACTAAACCTTAATTTTATCCCCCCCTCCCCTAAAAAAAATCCCAAACCGATGAACCTTTAAGAAATAAGGCTCATTTCTTAAAGTTTCAAGCTTATTATTCAAATTACAAACGAAGTTGTTCATTGGTAGCCACATTGAATTTCAGAAAACTAGTGTAATAGCTGGGTAATCTTTTGTACGATAATATTTTCCCGTTTGATTGGATGTCTGGGCCCATAACCCATTAAGTTTCTGACCACCATCCTTGGCCAGTTGAAAAGGACTAAAAGTGAGTAAGTCCTGAGCTATAGAATCCTTTGGTAAGTGAATAAGTCCTGAGTTATGGAATACTACGTAGTGTCAAAGGTCCTGTGATATAATCCTATGATCCGTCGTCCACGAAAGTTCAAGGTAGTTGTGAGTAGCTAGGATCAGAAAAGCCGATATAAATAACAATATCAGCAGCAGAGCGCTGCCCGTGGTTGGCCAAGAATAGGGTCACATGATTATCGCCGAGTCTATAAGTAGAAGCGGGCGTCTAGCACACACCTTATATCAGGAAAACATAGGGCACCTCGCGTGGTGTAATGGTTAGCAAGCTCGCTTCGCAAACCATTGTTAGTGAGTTCGATTCTCATTGGGTGCCCCATGCTTCTGGCCTTGTGCTATATCTAAGCAAAGCTAATGGTTAGCTGGCAAACCATGACTAGTGAGTTCGAGTCTCACTGGGTGTCCCTTACATTCGGCCTTGTGCCATATCTAAGCGAAGCTTAGTAAATAACTATATCAGGAAAACATAGGGCACCTCGCGTGGTGTAATGGTTAGCATGCTAGATTTGCAGACCATTGTTAGTGAGTTCGATTCTCACTGGGTGCCCCATATTTCTGGCCTTGTGCCATATCTAAGCTAAGCTTAGTAAATAATTATATCAGGAAAACACCAACAAAGCTTAGAATTGGTCTCTAATGTCTGAGGTATCTTTGTGTAAATTTGAAATCCAATGACCCAACACCTAAATGTAAGTTTAGTAACAAATATATATATATATATAGCAATAGTTCTGAAGGCTACTTGAATTGAATTCTCAAATATTGGGTATCTATCTTAATACGTTGGAGAATAAAACAATAATATTAGAGGTGAATAAGTAAAAAATAAAGTAAAGTCGATGGGGCGGCCTAAAGTCAGTATCAGCCAGTCAGCGAGGAAATCTATCCCCTTTTCAATAGCGCTAGACCAAGGAGATTTTTTTAGCATCTGAGGTGGAGCGCCACACCTACCATCAGCTCCTTACTTTACTGCACAGATCCCTGTGCTACTCATACGCTGAGTTGGCGAGGGCCTGTATCGAACTAGGAACCTTGTGGTTTCTAGCCGAACGCTCTACTGACTGAGCTAACCGACTTGATTAAACCAGATTTTGTTAAAACCAGCAAATTAACCACACCATATATTTTGTAAACTTTTATTTCTTAGGGATGTATAAGTCACATTTCAAGCACCTCACATGGTGTAATGGTTAGCAAGCTAGATTTGCAGACCATTATTAGTGAGTTCAATTCTCATTGGGCGCCTCATATTTCTGGCCTTGTGCCACATCTAAGCTAAGCTTAGTAAATAACTATATATATATATTTACCAACTCCTCCACATGAGCAGGATACGACAAGCGGAGTTTAACAGGTTTGAATTCAGAGTTTTCCTTCTAGCCCGTCTACCTAGCCATGGTTAAACAACCCAGTCTGCCCTGCTATTTACCCATAGCTGGAGGGAGAGTAGGATTCATACCTTTCCCAAGGGTATTAACACTAAGTGAAATGCAATTACTACGTCCAGGAATTGAACTCAGGGCGACAAGTCCATTTCCTATGACTTTAACCATTACATCACGCACTTCCTACATATACGCACTATAGTAAATAACTATATGTCACATTGCAGGATTTTGAACACTAATAACATGGGCTGTTTTGAGGCAAATCTCAGATTTTCATAAAGATATCGTTAAGAAATAAGATTTATTCTATGTATTAATGATTTTGACTGTATTTAAATATTTATTGATAAACATTGTGACATAAACAGTGATGTATTTTCAGTTACAGACATATGTTACATAATTGTTAGTATCCTAACACTTATTTACAGTAGTGTAGAAACCAAAATGGCTGCCTTGAAGGATTGAGTGACAAGGCTTGACCTTATCCTGATCCTTCCGGTGGATACCGTGAGAATCGGTGGATACCATAACAATCGGTGGAGAAGACCCTCTTCCAGTTTAGATTAGAAGGAGAGTTTTAGTATCAGTATCGGCCAAACCACAAAAGTGGTAAGTCATGTTAAGCGCACGGCCGACTCAATCTGCGCAGGTAGTCTGGTTGGGATTTCGGAATAAAATATGATCTAAAGCAAATCGAAGTCTTGTCTTATTATCTAAAAACTACCAATGACACAGGGCTTCTGATAAAGAGAAATCCCCAATGGAAGACCAGACACAAAGTCCCCAAGACGAAGTCCAGACGCTAGAAGAACGTAAGATACCAAAATGAGCAGAAGAATAATAGAAGTAAAGAGAGTATACAACACATACAGATACTGAATCTCTGTTATGATAAGATATACTTAAAAAATACTCCAGGTGCCTACTATAGTTGTTATATTTGTTTACTTGTAAAATATCCAGTGTCCAAGTTTTCATGTAATAACTTGCTTTATGTGGCAAATGTGTTTCTAGTGTTAACAGCATTGTGCCAATCCTTGGCCAGTTGAAAAGGGCTTAAAGTAAATAAGTCCTGAGTTATGGAATCCTTTGGTAAGTGAATAAGTCCTATCCTGCGTAGTGTTAAAGGTCCAGTGATTTAATCCAATGTCCGTCGTCCACAAAGGTTCAAAGCAGTTATGAGTAGTTATGACCAGTACTGCCCGGTATAGGTATTGTATCAGCAGCAGAGTACTGCCAGTGATTGGCCAAGAGTATGATCACATTGTTATCGCCGAGTCTATAAATAGGAGCGGGTATCTAGCACACACCTTATAAGTGAAATTTCTCAACAGGTGCCTACTATAAAGTCGTTGGGGCGGCCTAATGTCAGTATCAGCGAGGGAATCTATCCTCTATTCACTAGCGCTAGACCAAGGAGATTATTTTAGCGTCTGAGGTGGAGCGCCACACCTACCATCAGCTCCTTACTTTACTGCACAGTTCCCTGTGCTACTCAAACGCTGAGTTGGCGAGGGCGGGTATCAAACTAAGAACCTTGTGGTTTCTAGCCGAACGCTCTACCGACTGAGCTAACTCGGCCCTTATTATCCAGTGTCCAAGTTTACATGTAGTAACTTGTTTTATGTGGCAAATGTGTTTCTAGTGCCAACCAATTTAAAAAAAAAAAAAAAATTATTTTAAAGATGTAATCTATTATTAATTGGAGATTAGGTCTCTATTTGTCTAACCAAAACTACGTCACTGCTTATGTCACATTACCCAAAATCGTCATAACAGAATAAATACATTCAAAATTTGAGCATGCAACCGTAGACGATCCACATAGTTTTTTAAAACAAGTTTTAATAAATACATGCTCGGTATTATATATTTATATATAGTTTGTTTATATTTTGATATATATTTAAAGTTATCAGAACTAAGTTTCCATTTCAAATTGTTTTATTTTTTTTACTCCTTTAATAAATTTGATGATTTTACTCACTTATGGTACAAACTCTCTGATATTAAATTTTTAACTCCCACCCCCTCAGCCAATATATTTCAAAAATTGATTTTTACACCACCCAGAGGACTTTTTTTTTCTTTCTTTTTGCTAGACCCCTTAAATGAATAAGCTTTTGTTCTTTATCTGGAGATTGCAGGTTCAATCCTGACTACAGGCAAAAATAACAGAATACTTAACAAAGCTGGTCATAGTTAATGGAATGAAAACAATCTCCCCGAATGGATTAAATAAAGAGTTTGGTTTGAAGTTCCATGAAGACTCCCGAGTTAGACAGGAATCACCTCAAGAAGGCCGGGGAAACATCGTCCGAAACATTGTGTATATAACAATAAAGATGGTGACAACAGTCTGAAAAAACTGAATAATATATATTTATTCTTTGTTTAAAAAATCAATGAAAACTTCTTTTTTTCAAAAAACATTTGTTTTTACTATGAATTTTTTTATTTAAAAAAAAAAGAGTAAAACCTACTTTGGTCAGCCAGAAACATTTATCTTTTAACCTTCCGTTAATTAAAGTTTCAGTTTAATTTTTTTTTCTAGTAAGATATCCATGAAAAATGATGAAATTATCTATGGATCAGTGTAGTATCTGCACTGTCTGCACAACATGATAGTTCCTTGTTAATTTCAGTGTGCTGTTCAAGCAGCAGGACACAGGTGTGGTGAACGACTAATTTACCTCCAGCAAATGCATCTGCTTGGCTTGTCAGGTTGTACCTGAACTAAACTAAAGAAACATGGCTGCTATTGATGACCGGATTTATAGGGTGTGGTCTTGTTAATGGCGTGAGTGTAATAGCACCTATGCAAATTATGCCCAGGGAAAACCACAGTATAAAAGCTGTTTGCAGTATCATTTGGGCAGTGGCAATTTTGGTACGAAGACAGCATGCAAGTGTGACGTGCTCAACAGGCAAAGTGAATCGGTATTATCACAAACAATTTTCAAATATATTATTTGTACTAGCAAAATAAAAAACACCCTCCGGGCGATGTAAAAAATAAATTTTTGAAAGATATTGCTTGAGGAGGTGGAAGTTAAAAATTAAATGTCGGAGAGTTTGAACCATAAATCATGAAATCAACAAATTTATTAAAGGAGTAAAAAAAAAAAATAAAACAATTTGAAATCGAAACTAAGTTCTATTAACTTTGAATATCTATTAAAATAGAATAAAAAACTATATATAAATATATGATACTGGGGATGTATCTATTAAAACTTGTTTTAAAAAAACAATGAGGACTGTCGAATGTTGCATGCTCAAATTTTGAGTGTGTTTATTCTATGTTATGGCGATTTATGATGGGTATAGTGATGTAAGCAGTGATTTAGTTTTTGTTACAGACAAAAACCGGAAGCAAGTCTCCATTATTAATAGATGCTTAACTCCAGGTTGGTCATTTGAATCAAGACAAGATTTAGGTTTTAGTTTTACTCAATGTGTGAACATTTTTCATTCACAACCGTCCATGATGATATTAATACTTCTAATTGGGAGGCAATGAAAGATTCCAATTTGCATTTCATAATTATCTCCCTTATATCCATAATTTGGAAGCGCGTGATGTAATGGTTAAAGTCATGGGAAATGGACTCGTTGCCCCGAGTTCAAATCCTGGACGTTGCATTTCACTTAACGCTAATACCCTTGGGAAAGGTATGAATCCTACTCTCCCTCCAGCTAGCTGATACCGACATTAGGCCGCCTCGACGACTTTACTTACTTTTTACACACACACACACACACACACATATATATTTATGTAGACATTGTGTAATGGTTACCATCATAGGAAATGGACGCAATGAGACAAGTTCAAAGCCTGGATCAGGCTGTTTATATTTCATATAGTACTAATACCCTTTGGAAAAGTATGAATCCAATTATTCTCCCTCTAGCTATAGGTAAATAGTAGGGCAGACTGGGCTCTTTAACCTTGGTTAGGCAACCGGTCTGGGAGAAGGAAAACTCTGAATTCAAACTTGCTGAACTCTGCTTAAGAAATTGACCATGTGTCATATCCAGCTTGTGCGGATGGGTTGGTAAATGTATATATTGAGAATTTGGATGATTAAATAATGATGTTCAAATATGAATGCAGACATTTGTTTGTAAATCTGACTGAAAATTGCTTTGTCTAATTTTGAATATTTTAAATATATTTCTATAATATAAATTACACTGATGTTTCTGCTAAGTTTTTATGGTTACATATATATAAACATATATATAAACATCTCCCTTATATCCAGAATTTGGAAGCCCGTGGTGTAATGGTTAAAGTCATGGGAAATGGACTCGTCGCCCCGAGTTCAAATCCTGGACGTGGTAACTGCATTTCACTTAGCGCTAATACCCTTGGGAAAGGTATGAATCCTACTCTCCCTCCAGCTATGGGTAAATAGCAGGGCAGACTGGGTTCTTTAACCATGGCTAGGTAACCGGTCTAGGAGAAGGAAAACTCTTAATTCAAACCTGTTAAATTCCGCCTAAGAAATTGACCTAGTGTCGTATCCTGCTCGTGTGGAGGAGTTGGTAAATATATATATATATAAACATAATTTAGTGAGAAGAAGGCAGCAAGAAGCACTGGCCTTTATGAGAATTCAGATAAAATGGAGTTCATGTGTTTTAAACAAGATGGAGAGAGAGTATCCTTTTCTGCCTTCCTGACTGGATTCCATTTGACATATTTAAACCCAGTAGATAAGGGATTTATATATATGTATATATATATATATATATATATATATATACTAGCTAAAGTACCCGGTCCATGACCGGACTAAAATGAAATTTGGATCACCAGGGAGTGAGAGAGAAAGTGGAAGACAGTAGTTAGAGAGGGGGTAAGAGAAAATAATTCTTGAAACTAAAATCATTGAGAATTTGTATATTTCAGGATTTGTATTTTCTGTTTTATAGTTTAAAATTATTTCATATTATTATACAACAAATTGAAAGTATTCGTTTGTATATTTGTTTGTTATTGTTTTAAATTTTTTGTACATGACAACAATTCACATTTAGTTCTTAATTGCATGTTGAGTTTAAAAAGAAGCTGAGAATCGAAAATTTAAATTCTTCGTATTGCAATATCTATTTTTGCTAAAACCTAAGATAGTATTATAGGGACCACCAATTGATCAGTTTAGGCCATCTTGAATAAAACGGAAATATTTTGTTATTTATAATTAATTGATTTTTCATAGAATTTAAAAAACTCTTATCGTAACTTGTTTTTAGCTACGTTAATTTTCAGTTGATTTAACAGTGCAAAAATGAAAACGTTTTTCAATCATAATTTTCATTATTTCCATAAGCTGAAAAAAAGTTAAAAAATCATCAGGAGTTTATTAATGTTTTTTCTTTCAAATGGAAAAAATTTTTTTCAAGAAAATATTAATTTTTCTGCAAGTTTCATAGTGTTAAATATAGGGGGGGGGGTAAATTTCACAGGGTAAAATTGGTGGTACCTAGTATTTTAAAAACATTGTTTAAAAACGTTTTGGTGGACCTGATTATCTGGACTCCCCCCCCCCATCTATTTTTTTTTCCTTCAGTTGATTATTATCGATTACACACCAATCTATCAGATTGAAAAAAAAATTCTTAAAAGTTCTTTATTATTTGAGTATTCACGGGTGCTCATTTCCTCGTATAAGTTTATAGTAAATTGATCCCCCATATCGGAACCGCTTGAACGGAACCCAAATTATTTATTTATTTTCCCATTAAACTACCCCCCCAACCCTACCCCCCCTAGTTAAAATTAAGTTTTATTACAAAATTTGTATTAATTACAAAACATCAATTTTCATAAAAGTTCAAATGTCACCTATGAAATCTCTATTTAAACATGCCAATTTTTCAGAACTGAAAAGTTGCACTATAAACTCAGCGATGTTTATTGACTTCACAATAAAGAGTAAAATCATAAAACTTAAAATTTAATTTGTAAGGCAAATTCTGAGGAATATTTTAAATTGTATTTTGAATAATAATTTAAATGTTGGTTGTTAGTTGTTTTGTTTTATCAACTTTTTGGGTAATTTACTAACGAATCATGTCATTTTGATAAACAAAGCGCTTACAATTTTTCGTACTTACATATAAAAATTTTTTGAAATGTTCCAATAACTGGATATTGTCGGATAAACTTGAAATAAATTTCGTCTTACAAATAATTGACTACTTTCCAGTCGGGCCTTCGACTAAAGATAAAACACCGGATTTTGTCCGTATTAGTAACCTTTGTTTTTTTTATTTTTTATCGTGGTTTGAGAAAATAATTAGTTAACGAACCAAAAGAAAAACAGTTTCTAAGGAAATTCGTCAATCTTATTGTTATTTTTAACCCTTTAAAACTCTAACAATAAAAATTAATAAATAAATTAAAGAATTAAAAGTCATTTTATTCGAATGAAAATCTTAGTTTAATTTATACAAATATGTAACCGTACTTACGACGTAAACTGATTTTCATGATACTCGATTTCATGATAAACGATTAAAATATTATTTTAATAATGTAACCGTAAAGCGTACATTTTGATTTTCTACAATTTTTATGCATTACAAAAATTAAAATTAAAATGAGTGTACTGTACAATTTAAGAATATGGACAAACTCGCTGTAAAAAATAATTTAATCTATAAAAACACATACAAATTGCATATTCAGAAAGACTAAGAGATTCCGAGCTTTATTCGTATTATCGCCTATACGTAGTATTTTTTTTTTTTTAACTCGCTGTAAAAAAAAATAAATCTATGAAAACACATACAAATTACATATTCAGAAAGACTATTTCATCCTATTACTAAAGATATAAATATTTTAAAGATTAAAATCCTAAATAGGTAAGAGATTCCGATCTGACTGTTATAGACTGCACTGCTTGTATCGCAATAATCATAGGCAGCGTGGCTATCCGAAGCCATTTTTTAATTTTTTAACTCGCTGTAAAAAATGATTCAATTAATAAAAACTCACACAAATTACATATTTTGAAAGAGTATTTTCTTATCTTTCTAACGATATAAAAATTATTAAAGACTGGACCATAAATAGGCCATAAATTCGGAGCTGAACGGCTTAGACTGCAAAATTAATTCATTAAAATCAAAACTTCGCTGCTGTTATCGCTTTAACAATAAGCAGGCAGAGACAATATGTTATTATCAGGAGGGGCTGATATACGGACAGTTCCGCAAATTGGGTGATTTTGGATTAATTAATCGATTAAATCCCTTAATTAGTAAAAATCAATAACCAAATTTGGAATTTTTCTTAGTTAGAACGATATCAATGTGTATGCAAGATTTTGAATCTGAGTGACCTCCCGTTTTTTTGTTATACGTCGACACGTACATACCAAAATCTCTGTTTTATATATTAGATATAGTCTGGGATAGTCACCACTTCAGCTTTCATTGGAATGGTGCGCCAAATTGCAGTTGTATTAGGAAAGTGCTCGATATAAAGAATAGAGCTATTATATAATATAATACAATAAATATATAAAGGTATTACATATCTATTTATTTGATGGCAATAGAACAGTCACATTCGGATCAACGTCACCTGATGAATGCATGCGATTTTGCATGTATGAAACCTAAGGTTGTGACTGTTCTATTGCCATCAAATAAATAGATATGTAATACCTTTATATATTTATTTTATTATATTATATGTATATATATATATATATATATATATATATATATATATATATATTTATTCATTATAGAGTGCAATACATTTAAGGTGTGATTGTAACCATTAGTTTCAAAACAGCATATTAGCCACTTATCGTCAAGACAATGTGCCTGTTAAGAAGTGCAGAGAATGTCAATTCATTTATATATGTGTGTGTACTATAAAAAACTACATTGATTATATATATATATATATATATATATATATATATATATATAATCAATGTGTATGGTTGGTACTATCTCACTTGAAGAGACAGTAGTAAGCCAACGTACAGTATTATTAGGATAGTGCTCAATATCTGTGATAGAGCATTCATATATATATATATATATATATATATATATGCTCTCTCTCTCTCTCTATATATATATATATATATATATATACGAACAAAAAAGGTAACAAAAACCAACCCAATGTTCTTTTTATTTTTCATATAAAAGCTTCAATATAACTTCTTTTCTGTGGAATGCTGTAAAAACAAAACAAACAAAAAATGTAAAATAATTTCATTTCTTGTAAAAAAAATTTAAAAAAATGAAATAAAAAATTAATTAAATTTTCTACAGATCAAATTTTGCCATTATTTTTTAATCACTAATTTTTTTTTAGCTTTCCCTTTCTTCAATGTTGTTGCTTTTTGTCAGGTCAAACACCCAATAATCTTTAACTCTTAAAGTCCTATACCACCTCATTCCACCCAGCCAGAAGTCTCATTCGTTTTCCTAATCCACCCCAAATGATAGCCTTTGTTTAAATGTAATATTAAACATATTTAGAAGTCTTTATTTTAAGGGAAATAACAGGTAACTTTAGATGCAAAGGTCATTTTTAACCATTTTTTATATATCCTTATAGAAATGCTCTAGACTTAGAAAATTCTCAACAGGATGTTAAGAGTTAAAGCAGCATGAAGTAGGAATAAAGAAGTAGCTTCTGACAAAATTTGAACTTGCAATGCATTGGATCAGTTCTCCACAAAGCACCCTAGCTTCTCAAATTAGTCAAAGGTTCACATTTTAACTTGTCACCGGTAAGTTTCACTTCAAACATTTGTAAACAAACAAACTGACAATTTTTGCACCTATAATTCCTTTGACTTGATTGAGAAGCTCCGATGCTTATTGGAGATCTGATCCCAATTCATTTTTCATGGATAATGTCTTACCATTTAGCCCCTGCCCTGTCGTCTGGGGCTGTAGAATACACCAACTGCACCTCTGCAGAGTGATAAACTCCCCCAATGAGGCCACCTGTTGGCCATGGATGGCAACTAGTGATCCCCAAAGATGGAATCCTGGTAGATGAGCAGTCCATGATATTCAACATTCCACTTTAGCCCTTACTTAGGCTAAATGGATGGTCAGAGAGGCTCCCTACAATTAATAGGCTGGTAACGTCAAGCCTTAGCATCTATATGATTGTCCCAACCCTTTTGCCCTTATGGCAACACCCCCAACCCTTTTTATTATATATGTGCTAGAAGACGGTGGCTGAAGGTCTTAGTTTCCTGGGTATGACATTAAACAGCAGCTAGTGATGAAATTCCAAATCTGGAGTGGTAGTATGTGTTAGGGTCCCATCTAAATAAAATAAGTTTTTAAAAAATTGAATACTCAACAAGAGTGAATAAACAAAATGTTTTCGGCATGAAATAACCCAACAAAGGTTGACATGCTGTAAAATCCAACCAACCAACAAACCAAGGTAGCCCCACCCATCACAAACCATCCAAATCTGGACACTGTTGGAAAAGTAAGGATAACTGAAGTTCTCCTGTAGACACTTACACATGGACACACTAGAGTGGATTGACCAGCAAAGACTTGCATAGATCAGTTCTATATAGATACTGGATGTTGTGTGGAGGTCTTGTCAGAAGTGATGACCAATACGGACATGTTAGCAAGAGAGGATCATGGGAATTTGTACTGTCAGCATGACTTGATGATGATGTTTTAAGACCTTCAGGTATTCCCAGAGGAAATAATTATGGGATGTCACCATATAGTGAAAATCACTCATAAATGAGAAATAACTATATGTTGAAATAAAATTATAACCACCCTGTCGGTGGGGCGTTAGAATGCACCGACTGCACCTCTGCAGAGGGGTAAAACTCCCCCAATGGGGCCACCTGTTGACCGTGGGTGGCGACCCGTGATGCTTAAGGATAGAGCCCAGGTGGATGAGCAGTTCATGACATGCAATACTCCACTTTAGCCCTATCTTGGGCTAGACGGGCGGTCGGAGAGGCCCCCTCCGATCAATCAGCTGGTCACGTCAAGCCCTAGCACCTATATGATTTCCCCAACCCTATTGCCCTTATGGCAAGCCCCAACCCCTTTTTATCATATGGGTGCTAGAAGGCGGTGACTGAGGGTCTACGTGTCCTGGGAATGACGTTAAACTCTATCTGATGGTGAGGTTCCAGTTTTGGAGGTTTGGGGAATGTGGAGCACCCCTTCATCACCATTGCTCCCTGATCCACTCTGACCCGGAGTGGTAATACCTGTTAGGGTCCCATCTATGGGTTAAATAGAAAAATGTGTTTATAAAAAAATTGTATTATCCATTAAGAATTGATTTATTTCAAAACTTTATCGGCATTAAATGACCCACTGAGGTTGATATGCCGTAAAACAAAACAAACCAAACTAAAATTATAATGGGATAATGGTTTAAGTTTTTCTTTATTTGAAAGTTAGATATTGCTCTGTGTATAATTTAATTTATTGCTTATTATACATTGAGCACTTTTTAGGGATTTATAAAAATCCTTGTATGGGTATATATGTTTGCACCTACAAGAGCATACAGTAAGGTTGTACAGTGAGATTTTGTTGATCCCAAATAGAATCATCCCTTATTTACCAGTCATTTAGTTTACCTTACACACACACACACACACACACATATATATATATATATATATATATATATATATATGTGTGTGTGAAATTTTACTTACTTTATAAATCTTTTTGTTTCCCTGCAACTGATGAACAACATCCTCATAATTAAAGTAACCATAGCAACTGGGGGCATTTACCATCTGTTAAACAAAGTGATAAACTATAGTGTTAAGAAAAACAAGCTCAGATAGTTATTTACTAAGCATAGCTTAGTTTGGCACAAGGCCAGAATTATGGAGCACCCATTGAGAATCTTCTTAAATTAAGCCTTGCTTAGTAGTTAACAATTAAGAAGATTCTCTATGGGTGCTCCATAATTCTGGCCTTGTGTCAAACTAAGCTATCTTCTTAATTTAGCACAAGGCTAGAAGTTGGTATTTACCCAACCTATTTGCAAAGGGTAGGGTGTGGCACAAGGTCAGAAGTATGGAGTACTCACTGAGAATTAAACTTCTTAATAGTTATTTACCAAGTTTGGTATAAGGCCAAAAGTATGGGGCATCTGAGTGAATAAAATTCTCTAAAAATGGTCTACTAGCCTAGCTTGCTAACCATTACATGTAGGTTAACCATTAGTGCATGTTAGGCACAAGGCAAATAGTATGGGGCACCAAGTGAGGATTGATTTGTAAGCTGTTTGATAGTAATTGTTCTGTAGGACTAGATTGTTAACCATTACACCATGATGAGGTGTGCTCAAAGCAAACGTTGAGGGGAAATTCCACCAGATCAATTAATGCAAAAGATCTGTCAAAAATCACACATCTTGTCCTTGCTTTTTTTTCTTCAACAAATAAACTGAGCCTTTTATAGAAAGACAAATGTGAGTATTTTTCTTTTTTTAAATATATTTATATATGTATATATATAGATATTTACCAACCCTCCCTACGAGCAGGATGTGACGCAAGGTCACTTTCTTGATCAAAATTTAACAGGTTTGAATTCATAGTTTTCCTTCTACTTGACTGGTTGCCTGACCAAGGTTAAAGAGCCCAGTCTGCTCTGCTATTTACCTATAGCTAGAGGGAGAATAATTGGATTCATACCTTTCCAAAGGGTATTAGTACTATATGAAATATAAATGTTACATAATCTATGCGGTTGCATAAGATTATTGTCAATTCCCTGTAATTCTGAGGGGGTGACCCTTTTCATATCATGGCTGGGTCCTTCCATGGAAAATTACGGAAGCCCGCCAAATATGTGAAGTCACGTGGGCCTTTTTTATAAGTCCCCAGTTTGCAGTTGGATGTCAGGCAGAGCAGTCGGCCATTTTTAAAACTGGAACTCACGTGCGCTATGTTAGTTAGAGGATTATGTATAGTTAATGAAATAAAAGTTTGGATAATTAATATGTTCTTGTGGTTAATGAATGTCTTGGTAACAAGACTAAGAAATGACAACCAGCCAGCACGAACATAGTAACAGAAAACCAAACCAGAAATCCCCAAGTCAACTCCAGACGCTAGGCCTTAGAAGATATCCAAGATCTTAGAAGATGCCAGACCAAGTCAAGATAGATGATAGAAATACCAAAGACGATCAGAATACTAAAGACGGCCAAGAAATAGAATTAAAGAAAGAGGTATGCAACATTATAATTATTTAGTGCCAGTGAATAAGGCATTATGCAACATAAACAGCCTCATCCAGGCTTTGAACTTGTCTCATTGCGTCCATTTCCTATGATGGTAACCATTACACAATGTCTACATAAATATGTATGTGTGTGTGTGTGTGTGTGTAAAAAGTAAGTAAAGTCGTCGGGGCGGCCTAATGTCGGTATCAGCCAATCAGCGAGGGAGTCTATCCCCTTTTCACTAGCGCTAGACCAAGGAGATTATCTTAGCATCTGAGGTGGAGCGCCACACCTACCATCAGCTCCTCACTTTACCGCACAGATCCCTGTGCTACTCATACGCTGAGTTGGCGAGGGCCGGTATCGAACTAGGAACCTTGAGGTTTCTAGTCGAACGCTCTACCTACTTTTCTGTTAAAGGAGAAAGAAATTTAGAAATTTTAGGTTTGTTTAAAAATTACTGTCTTCTTTACATGTGGCACCTGATGTGGTGTAATGGTTATCAAACTAGATTAGCAGACTATTGTTAGTGAATCAGATCCTCACTGGGTGTCTCATATTTCTGGCCTTGTGCCATAACTAAGCTAAGCTTAGTAAGCAACAATCTTCTTTACATTTTTAAGGCCAGCCAACTAACAACCAGATTTATATAATCCTAAGTCAATTATTTTTTCATTTTGAAATGAGATTTAAAAAAATGTTTTTAAATAGCAATAACAGCAAGAAAAGAAAAAAAGACAATGAAATTCTACTTACATAAGCAGGATTGATCCGTTCTGGATGTTTTCTCTTTTCTTCTTTGCGTTCTTTCTTGCTTCTACTCTCAGATCTTGAAGACTGCAACAAACACATACATACATACATATATATATATATATATATATATATATATATATATATATATATTGTGACACCCTATCGGTACGTGCACTAGTACGCATATCGATAAGACCGACGAACGATTCAGTTTAAAGATGGCGAACAGTTTTCAAAATCCAGCTTAACCCTTGCATTCTTTCTCTTCATGACAAGACATTCCTAATACCACTCTGCACAAGGGTTGAGAAGATTACCGGACCCCCCCTCCTTCGAGGTAACTTCCTTGAAAGTGCAGGTGACCCAGTGAACTCATTGCTATGGCAACGACCAGAGTGCTAACCCTTCCCCGTCACCAGCGGTTCACTACGATTTGGGCGCCAAGAGTCCGGCACCACGAGACCACACAGTTTTTGAAATCCAGCCGGCGGACGAGACACGAAAATGTTGAGTTCCGAGAAAAGTGACACAGCTTTTGAAATTCAGCCGACGAACAGGACGTGACTTTTGTGGACGAGGCAGTTTGTAAAACCAGTTGATTTTTGGATATAAGGAGTCCACCGATGAGGAAAAAAAAAAAGATTGAATAATTGTTTTATTAAAGGAACTTTATTAACGGCAATGTGATTGTCGTCCTTTTTTTTAAGAGAACTTTTTCGGCGAAATACTCAAGGGTACCGTGAGTTGAAAAAAAAGCAAAACATTTTTTTCGTTGTATTTTTTGTAAATTCGGATTGTTTATTGTGTATCCATGTGTTGTTGATATATTTAGAGATTTGTATTTTTGTTCGGTTGCTCGCCTGTCCCTTGATATAATAACTACCTGTTAATATTGTTCTCCGTCTCCACATAGATTTATATATATGCTCTCACCCCTTTTCTTTTCTTGTATATTATATGTAAATAAATTCTTTGTATGTTTATAAAAAAGTGTCACGCGTCTTCTCTCCATTCAGCATTGTTGCCTTCCATCGGTTTTCTCCTCCCTCCCCCTTTCACAGGAGTAGAGAGAGGTGTTTGAAATTTCCCATCCCTTTGTATTATATTTTTTTTATCTTTACACTGGGACCATCATCGCATATTTTTTTATTTCTTGTTACGTGCACGCGCTGGTCGACCCTAACGAGTGCGGGTTCGTAACAATATATATATATATATATATATATATATATATATATATATATATATATATAAGACAGTAGGAGTCTAAAGGAAGTTAATGCTTCAAAGGCTAAAAGCTATCTGAAAAAAAATTTGTTTGTGTTTGTGTATTGATTAAAAAAACAACAACAAAAAACCCAAAATTACTATACATTACATTATCATTACAACCATTGACATTAATTATTGAATCCAACGGTAGACACATTAGTCTCAGTTGTTTGTGTTAATGTATTGCAATGTATAATTTCAATTAAACTTGGTTCTAAAAAAAAAATTTTTCAACATTAAATGTATAGTAATTTTGTTTTTTTTTTGTTGTTTTTTAAGCAATAAGTAATAAAAAAAACCAACCTTAATCCCCAAACCCCTAAACCATAACCCAATTCGCAAAAAGTTCATTCATAGACTGTAGTTAAACTGTCATAGGGTACCTCCAAAAAACTTCTCCGTTTTAATTTTGCGACCGTTGTGCAATTTCAGCCAATATATCTTTACAGTCATTTTGAACAGGTAAACACTTTGTATCTAGTTGCAATATCAGTGTTTTAAGAATTAATATATTACTTGTAAAATCATATAAGCCAATAAGGAGGGAGGATTGGAGTAAATCCGACAGAGTGTAATTAAGATATGTGGAACAAAGGAACAAAACTCAGACAAGTTTATGTAGAAGATGAAGCTGAGCTTAATGCTTAGCAAAATATATCTCCTACATACACTTGTCTGAGTTTTGTACCTTTGTTCCACATATCTTTACTACATAAACCAATAAATATGAACTGATGAATATGGTTGGCTGGTTGGTTGGTTTTGCGGCATGTCAACGCTTGTTTGGTTATTTTATGCTAACATCAGATTAACAATTATGGTCTCCAGTTATATACAGTACAAAAATGTAACTTCAACCTAGTGCAGTTGACTCTGTGTCTATGTTATCCAAACTATATATATATATGTTGTATTTTAGGGGTCTCCGTATGCTTCTCACGGTATATATTTTTATGTCTTTTTTATGTTGAAGTTGGGTGTTATTATGAAGCATTTAAAAATAAATGAAGGAACTCGATGTTATGGAGTACTGGATTCACTTATTTTTTATTATTTGTTATCATACATTTTCGGGATCGTTAGATTCCCTTCTTCTGCCGCTGTCAATATCAACAAAGACAAAGGATCCGTTGAACAGGAGCGACATTCATCTGAGGAAGGGAATCTAACGATCCCGAAAATTTATGATAACAAATAATAAAAAATAAGTGAATCCAATACTCCATAACATCGAGTTCCTTCATTTATTTTTAAATGCTTCATAATAACACCCAACTTCAACATAAAAAAGACATAAATATATATATATATATATATATATATATAGAGAGAGAGAGAGAGAGATGCCATATCATACAGATAATGGTTTAAATAAATCTCTTCCTTATCTCAAACATATCTATTTGATCCATAATTTTGACTCTAACAGGCACTACCACTCCGGGTCAGAGTTGTCCTGGGGGTAATGGCAATGAAAGGGTGACTCCATAATTCCCAGAGTTCCAGAATTGGTAACTCACACCCCAATGCAGTTTAGCATCATATGCAGGATACCATTTTTTGTCTCAGCAAAGAATGCAGTTGACATAGTATAGGCCCTACCAACAAAGGTATGTATGATATATGTATATATATATTATGTATATATATTATGATATGATATATATATATCTGGATCCGCAGGAGCGATGTTTGGATAAGTGCCACTAGGTCGCAAATCGGGAATTGATCAGTCCGGTTGGGGTCTCCTGGGCGAGGGTGTATGGTGAGTAATGACCCGAAACACCTGTTGACCTTGGGTTCATCACTGATGACTGCGGCCTAGTATTTCACCCAACGGTGTGTTTATGAATTAAAAAAAAATAAGAATGTATATATATATATATATTATGATATTTTTAATTATGGCAAGAAAGTTCTCGACAAGAAAGTTCCTGAGTCTGAAAAGAAGCTTCCCGAGTCCAAGAAGGTTCCCGAGTCCAAGAAGTTTCCTGAATCCAAAAAGAAATACCTGAAGAAGGCCGGAGGGAATATCGTCCGAAACGTTGTACAGATAACAATGAAGATGAGGACAATAGTCCGAATAACGCAGATAATACAAACTGTTGAATAGTGTAAAAAATATGAGAAAACTTTATAAGAACCTTTGTCTGAAAATCTTTTTCATCTAACCAATGCTTGAACTGAGAACTGTTTCTGGAATATTCCTACAAGAAGAATTGAAATTTTAAAGAAGAGGCTAGATTAATAATAACAATAATCACTAATTATTGCTGCAAAAAATAATGCCATAAGAACAAATTATATCAAAGCAAAAATTGATAAGACGCAACAAAACAGCAAATGTAGAGTGTGTGGTGACAGAGATGAGACAATAAACCATCTATTAAGTGAATGTAGCAAACTAGCACAAAGGGAATACAAAGCTAGGCACAACTGGGTTGGGAAGGTGATCCACTAGGAATTATGCAAAAAAATAAATTTTGACCATACGACAAAATGGTATATGCATAAACTAGAATCTGTCCTTGAGAATGAAATGCATAAAATTCTCTGGGACTTTGAGATAAGCCAGGAGATCAGACTTAGTGTTGATTAACAAAAAAAAAAAAAAAAGAAAAGAAAAAAAGAGAACGTATCAACTGGTGGACTTTGCGGTTCCAGCAGATCACAGGGTGAAGCTGAAGGAAAATGAAAATATGGATAAATACCTGGACCTTGTCAGAGAATTGAAAAAGCTGTGGAATGTGAGAGTGAAAGTGATACCAATTGTAGTTGGTGCGCTTGGAACAGTCCCAATAAACTTGGAAAAAAGACTGGAGGATCTGGAAATCAGAGGAAGAATTGAGACCATCCAGACTATTGCACTGCTGCAATCGGCTAGAATACTCCGAAAAGTCCTGGAAACCTGAGGAGACTTATTGTCACTCAGACTCCAGGGAAATACCATCAGCTAATGCTGGTGTGAAAAACTAACAACAATAACAATAATAATAATAATAATCTGTTTGCCATCTCTGCGGAACTCAGAGTGAAAGTGAAAGAAAACAAAATGATAGACAAGTACTTGGACCTAGCCAGAGAGTTGAAAAAACTTTGGAATATGAAGGTAAAGGTCGTACCAATTGTAATTGTGTGGATGGTGCAACACAAGCCTTCACCACTATAAACAAATCAGTGTGGGTGCTCATTGTGTGTGTGAACCCTCATGCGTCGAAAATCGACGAGAGAAACCATAATAATATATATATAGTTAATCCTTTGTTAGTATTGGAGAAATGAGAATAAAGTGCTCGATTACTTCTGTAAGAGCTGTATTTATTTATTTTAGTGTACAATACATTTAAGGTGCAATTACTACCATGCTTGCGCCGCTGCCCGACATCACGGCAATGCACTTATGAAAAAATATTTTTTTTATAAGTGACGGGCAGCTTAGAAACCAATGGTAGTAATTGCACCTTAAATGTATTGTATACTATATATATATATATATATATATATATATATATATATATATATATATATATATATTACGGATCTTTGCTAATCCACGAAGCAAATAAATTTACTTCTGGGTTAATAAAAATCGATTTAAAAAGTGCTCAATAAAAAGAGCTAAATATACGTTTTTTTTTAAAGCGAATGTTATAAAATGTTCCAACTGCAGTTTCTTGCCGTAGCAATTCTTCAGGGAATTATTGCTTATTCCAGCCATCTACTTTTATTAATATCCGGGTTGTACCCATTCTTAAGTACGTGTGTGTGCCACCCTACGTAATGTTAGAACCTACCTGGCACAGTTTATGCTTATTCAAATGCCTACATTTGTTTGTTAACTCAGATCGCGAGTTCAATATCTTCCCCGGGTCTCTGCATTCCACTATTTTTAGTTTCTCATTTAAACACAGCATACAGGGGTTTTCGTTTCCTTTATGTGAAGGTGCCCTTTTTATGATTCTCCACTCTACCCCTGGATCTCTACCATGCTATTCTTTTGAGTTATATATATATATCTAATATATAAAGGAGAGGTTTTGGTATGTACGTGTCGACGTATAAGTTCCAAACGGGATCTCACTCAAATTTTAAATCTTGCATACACATTAATATACTTCTAACTAAGAAACACGTCACATTTGGTTATTGATTTTTACTGATTAAGGGATGTAATCGATTAATTAAGCCAAAATCACCCAATTTGCGGAACTGTCCGTATACCAGCCCCTGCTGATAATAAAATATTGTCCCTGCCTGCTTATTGTTACAGCGACATCAGCAGCGAAGTTTTAATTTTAATGAATTAATTTTGCAGTCTAAGCCGTTCAGCTCCGTATTTATGGCCTATTTATGGTCCAATTTTTAATAATTTTTATATCGTTAGAAAGAAAAGAAAATACTCCCTGGTGATCCAAATTTTATTTTAGTCCGGTCATGGTCCAGGTACTTTAGCTAGTATATATATATATATATATATATATTATATATATATATAGAGAGAGAGAGAGAGAGAGAGAGAGATTAATGCAATATCATGCAGAAAATGGTTTAAAGAAATCTTTTGGAATTTACCTGATTGTGATAATACCTGTTGTTTGAATTGACTTTAGGCTCATTCCTTGAATGGCTGTGTGATCTTTGGTTATAATGCTTTTTGGCATCAGTCTTGAAATCAGTCGAAGACAAATGTCGCTTTGAAAATAAGGAAAAATTTAACAAGAAAATAGAAATTATTGAATATCAGCAAAATCTTAAGGAATAACAAAAGAATCAAAATATAATTTCTCTTTAACGTTAATATTTCAGGAACAGTTGTATATATAAACTTATATTATTATTACTAGCAAAATATAAAACACCCTCCAGGCGATGTAAAAATAGATTTTTGAAACATATTGCCTGAGGGGTGGGAGTAAAAAATTCAATGTCAGCGAGTTTGTACCCTAAGTAAGTAAAATCATCAAATTCATTAAAGGATTAAAAAATAAAACAATTTTAAATGTAAACTTCAAATATGTATTAAAATAAAACAAACTATATATAGATATATAATACCAGTCATGTATTTATTAAAACTTGTTTTAAAAAACAATGAGGACTGTCTAATGTTGCATGTTCAAATTTTGAGTGTATTTATTCTATGTTATGACGATTCTGGGTAATGTGACGTAAGCAGTGGCGTAGTTTTTATTACAGACAAAAACCGGAAGCGAATCTCCATTATTAATATTAATAAATATAAATATGATAAATATATATAAACTCTGAATTCAAACCTGTTAACACTATATATATATATATATATATATATATATATATATAATGTTTAACAGGTTTGAATTCAGAGTTTCCCTTCTTCTAGACTAGTTACCTAATTATGGTTAATGAGCCCAGTTTGCTCTACTGTTTACCCATAGCTGAAAGGAGAATAGTCAGATGCATACCTTTTCCAGTGGTATTACCGCTATGTAAAATGAAAACAGCCTCGTCCAAAATTTGAACTTGGGTTACTGAGTTCATTTCCTACGGTGAAAACCATTACACCGCGCTCCTCCATTGTAACGGAAAAGTAATAAGTCTAGCTTGTTAACTATTACATCTCTATAAGATAACTTAAAATCATACTCTTATGACAGTAGAATGGTCATATTGATCTTGGGGGTCATCACCTGTCAATCAAACTTATTTTGCATTAACTGTTTCTGCTTAGGGGACACCCGTTTAATTAATTTTTTTTTTATCTACGATACCCCTCAAATAAGCCCTGTCAGCTGGTGTTTTTGAATACACTGACTGTACCTCTGCAGAGCCCCTCCCCAATTGGGCTACCTGTTGGCCGTAGGTGGCGACCTGTGATGCTTAAGGAGGGAATCCAGGTAGCTGAGCAGTCCATGACATGTAACACTCCACTTTGGCCATTACTTAGGTTGCACGGGCGGTCGGCGAGGCCCCCTTCCATCCATCGGCCGGTCTCGTCAATCCCTAGTACTATCGGAAATTCACCAGAGAATTATCTTCCCCTACCGCTAGGGGGAAAATCGCCAACAGGAGGTTAGCGCGGGAATCAAACCAAACCTCACTTATCACAGAACAGTTACCAGGGAAGGATGTGGAAATAAGCGCCTCCAGCCACCTCGCCCATAACCAGCAAACTTTCTAAGGTGTTGTAACAGCATACTTTCGAAGGCTGATACATACTAACAGAAGGCTGAAGAACGAGAAACGACCTGACGAAGCGTCTTAACAACATTCCAACCAGCGACCAGAATACCCCTGTTATCACCACTTCTCCAACGAACAGTATTTAACCTCACAGATAAGTCTCGTAGCAAATCCCAATAAAAATTGCAACAAGTTCTTGTATTATTTGTCAATACATGTATTAAATTTCCATTGTGTGTTTGTCTTCTTTCGTCCGAACAATTTGCCTACAACTGAGAGATTTAAGAGGCTCCCCCCTTTAAACCCGTAATTCCTCTTAGTACCTATATTGTCCCAACAACCATTTTTATCTATATGTGCTAAAAGGCGGTGACTGAGGGTCTTATTGTCTTGGGTATGACGTTAAACTCTATCTGATGGTGAAGGTTCAAATCTGGAACTTTTGTGAATATGAAGTACTCCTTCCTTACCTTTACTCACAGGTCTACTCTGAACCTATTAAAGAACAATTTACGGTAAAGTCATGCATAAAGCATGGTTCCAATTCAATCATTAAAATTGGTTGATTGGTTGGTCGTTTGGTTTACTGGCATATCAACCCTTGTGGGTTATTTAATGCCAAATCTAGTTATATATATATATATATATATATATATATATATATATATATATGATTTGTTTAAAAAATAATTTTCATTAACTTCATGTGTCTCAGTAAATCAGTAAAATGGTTAACCATCTATATGGTGGTTGACCCTCATTCGCTGCCTTCTATCGCCTATATGATAAAAAAATTGTTGGAAGCGCGTGGTGTAATGGTTAAAATGGGAAATGGACTCGTCGCCCCGAGTTCAAATCCTGGATGTGGTAATTGCATTTCACTTAGCGCTAATACCCTTGGAAAAGGTATGAATCCTACTCTCCCTCCAGCTATGGATAAATAGTAGGGCAGACAGGGCTCTTTAACCTTGGTTAGGCAACCGGTCTAGGAGAAGGAAAACTCTGAATTCAAACCTGTTAAACTCCACTTAAGAAATTGACCTTGTGTCACATCCTGCTCGTGCGGAGGGGTTGGTAAATGTATATATGATAAAAAATTGTCCCGACTGTATTTGAAGAATACAGTTGGGACAATTCGTCTTGAAAGTAATAAAATAACCAGATTATTTAATTAGAGAATAATATGACCAAAAAAAACAAAAAAAAAACAAAAAAAAAAAAAAAAAACAACTCACCGATTGAAATGACGGAGAATAACTAGAGTATCCGTCTGAGTCCCACGTTTCTGTGAATGTGTGGTATTGAGAACTTTCCTGAAAGACAACCAATTCACGTATATTAGGGACCACCAATTGATCAGTTTAGGCCATCTTGAATAAAACGGAAATAAATATTTCCGAACTTTGTTTATCAAAAATCTCGTAAAAAAACAATTAAAGATCGTACAGGTTTGTTACAAAGAAAAATAGTTAATTCAAAGAGCAAATTATCCGATTGGGAAAAATTACATTGTTATCTTTAAAAAATAAACAAACCTGCCCGTATTACATGCGAAAGGGTAATTTTCAGACCGCAATTTAGGCAGAAAAAAATACATATTATTACCCTCTTACGGTTATGCGTCTACGTACGGTTGGGTGTAACGGACATACTTTTTTTTAGACAAAATTTACTATTAAAATGAATAAAATCTTTAAAAACCTTAATATTAAACTTTACTATTAAAATGAATAAAAACTTGAAAAAATTTAATATTAAAATTTCGCAGGGAAGTTAAAAAAAATGTCTTCGGTTTTAGTATTAATTTTTAAGATCGAAAATAAAATGAAAATTTGAATATTTTTTCTATGAGAAAAACTGATAAAATAATCAATATATACTTTTTATTCTAATTGGTCGAAAAAATAAAATAAAATAATTTTTTACGCTAAGAAAAACAAACTTTGGTTACTGAGAAGCGTCTCGTCTGTTTGTATAAAAACAAAACAAATATGTCAGTTTTGCTCTTCCCTATATTCTAAGAATCACACATTACTATTCAACAATAAAAATTACAAATTATTTTTAAAATATTAATCGAGCTCAGATCGGACCAATGTTTAGTTCACCTGAATTCTAAAATTCATATATTTAAATATCCGTGAAAAATTCGATTTTTTGACGCAGAAAAAAAAAAATTATTTCACGCAGAAAATAAAAATATTTAAGCACACAAAGATTGAAAATCTCTTAAAAATTAATTTCTTAAAAAAAAAATGTTTTTTGACAATTTAATAGAATATAGTACATACCAATTACAAAAGCAAAAAAAAGTTTTCAAATATTAATATTATGACATTTTTTTGCACTTTTTATTTCCGATTTCATTAATTTTTCCTAAAAAAAATACAGCTCGGTACATTATAGAATTCCATTGATATAGTTATTCAGACTCTTATCTTTATAGAAAAAAAAGTACAAAATTTTTCTGACGCGTCATTTTTTTTATCTCATAAAGTAAAATAGGGGGTGGTGGTGATAGACCTCGTAAAAAAATATTTCCCCTAATATATTTTAGAAAAAAACTATTTAAGATATATTTACATCCAAAGGTGAAAATTTCGTGAAAATCAGATAATTAATTGATTTTTCATAGAATTAAAAAAAAAAACCTCTTATCGTAATTTGTTTTTAGCTACGTTAAATTTCAGTTGATTTAACAGTGCAAAAATGAAAACATTGTTTTTCAATCATAATTTTCATTATTTCCGTAAGCTGGAAATTTTTAAAAAATCATCAGGAGTTTATTTAATGTTATTTCTTTCGAATGGAAAAAATTTTTTCAAGAAAATATTAATTTTTCTGCAAGTTTCGTAGTGTTAAATATAGAGGGGGGGGGGGTAAATTTCACAGGGTAAAATTGGTGGTACCTAATCTATATAATCAACAGAGATTTCCATTTCTCTTCGTCCTGGTTGTTTTCTACTATTGTCTTAGTCTAGCGTTTAATTCTAAGGCTAATAGTAACAAATAATTAATTCTAAGGCTAATAGTAACAAATAAATTAATTCTAAGGCTAATAGTAACAAATAAATTAATTCTAAGGCTAATAGTAACAAATAAATTAATTCTAAGGCTAATAGTAACAAATAAATTAATTCTAAGGCTAATAGTAACAAATAAATTAATTCTAAGGCTAATAGTAACAAATAAATTAATTCTAAGGCTAATAGTAACAATAAATAATTCTAAGGCTAATAGTAACAAATAAATTAATTCTAAGGCTAATAGTAACAAATAAAAATTAATTCTAAGGCTAATAGTAACAAATAAATTAATTCTAAGGCTAATAGTAACAAATAAATTAATTCTAAGGCTAATAGTAACAAATAAATTAATTTAATATATTCTAATAATTATCAACGAGTACGCGAAACAATGAATAACAATACAAAGCCCTTCCTATGTATAAAGTTGAGTTTAAGGGACTTACCGACGTGCCGAAGAAGATATCTGGTATCTTAGGGTTGCCTCTCAGAGAGTTATTAAAGTCGCTGCCTCGTGAAACTAGTTACGGAAGAATTTTAGTATTTTGCGCCAAGACTTCTGGGCTCATCACGTGATTGGTATATCCAATCACAGAGAGCCTCTCTCTCACTCACTCATACACAGGAATTACCATTTTACTGACCCAACACTACCATAGCCCTAAATCTTTCATTTATGTCAATTAAAATTTAGTTTTAGTGACATCGTAATAACACGATTTAATGTATGTAAGTTTTTGCTGGTTGGCCAACGCTGATGTGTTCATATGTAGGTGTCCACAGGGGAACGTCACTTATGAATTCGTCCTTACTTCCCCAGCAGTATCCAGCATATAGAGGCCTTGTTACAGAGGTTCGCAAATGATATTAAAATGATGAATAAAAATATGACACAGTTTAGGCAGAGAACACAGAGAAATGATAAATGCATATGATTTAATGGTAACAAATAAATTTATTCTCCGAATAAATTTGCAATAATTAACAAAATTGAATGTTCAAAAGAAATGGCGTAGATATGATGTGGAAAGGTTTGCTATGAAATGTAAAATGTAAAATGTAAATGTTCGTCAAGAAATGTATAATGGTAAATGTGAAATGTTTATGTAGTCGAACAGTTCGGATGCGTGTTCTAGAAATGAGAATTAATTTTGTCTATACGACCTGCTGAAACGGATTCCTGATGTTGAATGAATTGTAGTAGGAGGAGCGTTTTTTAGTTGTGTGGGGTAGTGAAATCGTTCGTTCGGACATCTGTTTCTTGGTCGTTGTCTATCTGGCCGGGAGATAAATTCTGAGTGATCTATCCGGTGTGGAGATGGTAACTGTCTGACAGCGAGACGAGATCTGTATGTTTGTTTGTTGTCGTCGTGTGTGTGTCCTGTTTGACGGCGAGATGAAGTCTGTGTGATTGCTGATTTTTTCTCTGTCTTTTATAATTACAAAATGTTGTTTTTAGGGGTTAGGGTTAGGGGTTAGGGGTTAGTTTTATAATTAAAAAAAACCTCTAAAAATCGTCTGTTAACAAACAACCAGGATGTTGACGGTGCAAATGAAAAAAAAAATGTCCTTATGGAACGAGATCGCAAAAGGGGTGCCTAAAGGTCACATGGTCTCAATAGTCTACATTGATTCTTTAAACAACAAAAAATTATACCAGAATTTAATAGATGCAATAAAAACCTTGTGGTAAACAACCTACTTTTTATGTTGCTTAGGTAACATCTTTCTCTTTTTCTTTGCTTTTTTTCTGTCAACAAAAATAATAAATAGGCATCCTTTCACAACTATACTCTACTAGCAGTGGCTATCCGGCGTCGCCTGGGTAGACGGGGATTTTTTAAGTTACTCCCGCAGATCCATTATTACAGAATCATGAGTTGAATCCTCGTGGGATGCCCCATTTAAATCCCTGTGTAAAAAAAAGACCTTGCATTGATCCAGCTACTCTGAAAAGAAATGTTAATGTCTACTATCTAAAATATTAAATGAAAAAAAAAAAAACTCCATGCTGTTATCATTTAAATTTATTTTTTTATTATCTTCACGAATATAAATCAAATCTTACTTTTTGAGCAAATTAGTTTCCCCTGAACGTACATATACACACAACTGCCCTTTATATATGTATAGATTAACTATAAAGAGATATATCTATCTATCAAAATCAGCTGGTATGAAAAACTCACAAGGAATGATATGATACATAATTATTGATAATTCTACCTTTCCTTGTTCGAAGGAGAGACTCCATAGTTCAGAATCCTGAAAGATAAAGAATTATTCGTTAATTAATGATAATTATCAATCAAGTTATTATAAATAATATTACGATTTACGGAATTAATAATAATTTTATTATTCTGCTTATTTTTTATTTTTTTATGTGACGTTTTACAAACTGCACTGTATGACACAATGAGGATCTCCACAAGCGCCTAAAGTCTTTTAATGAGAAAAAAAATCGTTTTTTTGTTTGACCTAATATTTACAGAAGAAATAATTTTGTTAAAATGAATAACATATTAAAACCAAGATTAGTTCTTATTAGTTCTTTCTTTCTTTCTTTCTTTCTTTCTTGTTGGTTCTCTCACTTTCTTTCTTTCTTTCTTTTTTTCTTTCTTGTTGGTTCTCTCACTTTCTTTCTTTCTTTCTTCTTTCTTTCTTTCTTGTTGGTTCTCTCACTTTCTTTCTTTCTTTCTTTCTTTCTTTCTTTCTTTCTTTCTCAATCGTTTTCTAGCGTTCTTTCTTTCTTTTTCACCGGTTCCCTCGTTTTTTAAATTTCTTTCTCATCAGTTCTCTCGTTTCTTTCTTTCTTTCTTTCTTTCTTTCTTTCTTTCTTTTCTTTCTTTCTTTCTTTCTTTCTTTCCAATGAAACTTATCTTTATTTACCAATTTAGTATGGCACATGGTCAAAATATTTATCTCCACTTTTCACTCTCCATTAATATCAACATCATGTCCGGCAAAAGTTGATTCGTCGCCATTTTCAAACGGTTAATGTCACAATGAATATTTTATTTCATGGGTTTTAATTATCATCTCCAACTCCCATCAAGAGATCGCTAATCAGCTTTATACAATATCTCTATAATGGTTAATAAAATGGCAGTTGCCGATTTGTTTTAAAAAGGGGAGTAAGAATCCCAAAAATGCAGTAACGGAAACCAACAGACGCTGAATTCAAAAATCGAGCGCCAAAAAGAGAAAGCGGGAATTTTCAGTAGTTCTGTGGATGACAAGCAAGTAGTCGTCACGCAACAAGTCAGCTCCATTATCAGAAAATGAAAGAAGATAAAATATGAACTATTAATACCACAATATAAAAGAAAGGACTTTGCCCGGTATGCTGTTCTACATTTCTGTAACTCTATTTAATACAGATTGTTTATTTTAATATGACTCCGTTATTCTTCCATTGTGTTGAGTCTTGTTTAAAGTTAGTAAGTTGTGTATAACCAATCTTATTATAATGGAGATTGTGTGTTTTTCTGTCTGTAACCGAAACTATATTACTACTCAAGTCACAATTCCCTTAATTATTTACGTCAAATTCTCCATGATTTCATTCTTTTAAACCTTCAGTTATTAATAAAAATTGTTTTACATTATTAATACTGTTGACCATATCTACGTACTAATAACATGCAATTGTATTTATATATACTAGCGGTTTACAGTTTGAACGAGAAGGCTAATTTGCATATTGATATCTAAAATTTTATTTTAATAAATATGTGCTTGGTATTATTGATTTCTAATTGTTTGGTTTTATCTTAAGAAATATAAACAAAAATCTCGTGGATAAATCTTAAAAGAAATTTATTTACAAGAAGAAATAACTGTAATATTATCCTTTACTTCCTATTTTAACTAAATAGTTAAATTAGGAAAATTTACCAATGAAAGAGGGGAGTAATGGAAAATGATGGAAGAGTTAGTTGCAAAGTTGTTCTATTTTTCAATCATACCCCTCCTGTTCCAAATCTTTTTATCTGCATTCTTAGTCAGTTTCATTAGCCTTTCTAATTTAATATGATATTTTATTATATCAAAACTTAAATACTTGCACCCGGAGGGTGCATATATTTGCTAGTATATATAATATATATAACACCCAACTTGCCACATCTTCCTAACAACTACTTACCGTTACATCATTATGCCACATGTTGTTGTTTTTTTTAGGATCGCAGCTGAAAGAGAAAACAGTTTTATTAGGATATTTTGAACTTCATTCATGTGATAGATAATAGATTGGCTGACTCTTTTATTTGGCATTAAGTGTAATATTTTTTAAAAAAATAATTAAAATGTTTCAACGTTTATAAGAATAGAGGATATTAGATTGAAACCAACACTAAGTCTTTACAATGCATTAGTTTAGGCACTAACAAAATGAGCCTAAAATGCGTTTTTGACAAAATGACTTTCGCCCCCCCCCTACAGAAAATAATTTACCAAAAATCAGGGAATTATCGGATTTTAATGAAATTTTCTGTGTTTATTTATCAATAAATCATCTTTATAATACACTATTTATCTTATTTCAAAACTTTCTAATTTTTTTCAGGTCACTTAATTTTGATCCCCCTTACTTTGGGAGTGTAAAATATTGTGAGTTGGTCCTTGATTGATACTAATTACAGTAGAAATAAAAAGATAAAGGACCGAAGTTGTAAATTGTTGTACCGGCCGTTCCTACAGTGGAGGACATGCACCGGTTCTCACTATAAATAGTGAGACACCGAGTGTAAAGGTAGTACTGTTCCCGTTAACGACAAGTTAGTCGTACATGTACCATGATTGTAAATACACTTGTCTTATTTTACCCTATCTCGACTTGACTTCTTTTTACTGTTGGGACTAACATCACAACAGATTGGCGACGAGAAATCGAAACGAAGTCACTGCAAAAAAATCACCCAAAGTGATTAATATACAAGATCTTCACGGAAAACATCTTCGTCATTGCAAACAGATTTTTGGATTTAGGATTAACAGCAAAGTAATTACTACAAAATTCAAAACTTGCTACCAAAAAAAAAAAAAAAAAATCGACAGCTAGAGAACGCGAAAAATATTCTCAATTATTAAGTTAATTGAATATACTGACACCTTAAGTGTTCAAAAGAAAAAAAAGTTGACTGCCTTCCCCAGACTCGAGAAATCTGTTCACGGTAAGACTTTAAATTTTTTAAGTTCACTGACTCGTTAAGATAATTGTTTGAGCAAAATTCGCTTGACTATTTATTAGAGCAAAATTCGCTTGACTATTTATTAAAACGGTCTACCAAATTGGCCAAGGGAAAGAAAAGGCAGACAAGAAAAAAAAAATATTCGCGTAAGTCTTTTGTGCTTCTAAACAAAAGACGTTAAATAAGCAAGTCAGAATAAAAAAAAAGAAAGGGGTTTAAAAAAAAAAGATTCCGATAAAACTAGTCTTATTATGCTTATAGCGACGAACTTTATTTTTGCTGCGTGGAAATAAAGAAATAAAAAGCTGTGCTTTTTTTTTCTTTTGTGTGAAAAAAAGAAAAGCTATTGGTCGGACTTTGTTTTTACGTGCAGAAAGGAAGGAAAAAAAAAAAAGACTTTTTATTAGTTTCTGTTTTCGAACAAAAGAACTGGAACTAAACTGTATTAGTTGAACAACTAATTAAGCACGTTGAACAGATTTGTACAAGTGTAAAAGAGGTAGTGATGATGGATACTGAATTCAAAGATTCTCTTTTTCAATTAGTTAAATTCCAAACGGAACAAAATGTCGCATTACAAAGACAACAAATGCAACAACAATTAGAACTAGAAAGAAAACGAATTGAAAGTGAGGAGAAATTTAAAAGAGAGCTTTTGGACCAGCAAAAAGCCCAAAGAAAAATAAATGCTGAACAAAAAGAGCTTGCGACCACACTGGAAGAAAAATTCCAAGAAAGACTGCTACAACAGCAGAGACACTTCGAAGAACTTTTGGTAAAAACACAGGAGGAACAGAGGAAATTTTTAGAGGCAACACAGTTATCGAAAGCAAGCGAGAATCATAATGCATTCTCCCAGACGACTGTGTGGAACGCTATTGAAAATTTCAAATATAATCCAGAAGACGATGTCACTTTTGAGCACTTCTATAGAAGATATGAGGATATTATTGTATTGGACTGCAGTACATGGACAGACTCTAAAAAAGTTAGATTTTTGCTAAGAAAATTAGGGGCTGCCGAGCATACAAAGTTCGTGAATTTTATCCTTCCAAAAAAGACCAGTGAGTTGAACTTCCAAGAAACAGTTACTTTACTAACAGAACTGTTTTCGACAAAAACTTCTCTTTTTCACAGGAGATATAAGTGTATGAATGTCACTAGAAGAGAGGAAGACGACTACACTACGTATGCAAGTATAGTGAATAAGCATTGCGACGATTTCAAACTTGGGAATTATCATCGGATAATTTTAAATGTTTAATATTCGTGCAAGGTCTGGTCTTAAATAAAGACTCTGAAATCAGACGTCGTGTGTTAAATAAACTCGAAAGTGTACCGAATCTAACACTTCAAAACCTAGCGTGTACGTGTGTATGCGTACGTGTGTGTGTATGTGTGTACGTGCATGCATGGTCGTGTACATGCGCGCGTATGTGCATATGTGTGTGTGTGCGTGCATGCATGTATGAGCGTGTGCGTGCGCGCGTATATGCGTACATCTGTGTGCGTGCATGCATGTGTCTTTGTGCAATATGCGTATGTATGTTCCTACGTATGTGCGCGCGTGTATATATGTATGCATGTATATGTATGTGTGTCTGTACGTGAGCGTGTGAGTGTATGTACACGCATTTGTATGAGTACGTATATGCGTGTCTGTCTGTGTGTACATGTGTGCGTATGTGCGTATATATGTATCCGTGGAGCCCATAGTAGTATGCGTATGCGCTTCAGTATGTATATGTAAGGCTTACCCAGCAAATATAGTGACATGTGTGTGCATATAAATATGTATGAATATTATTTTGTATGCGTGTATATGTCGCGAGTATATGTAACCACGTGCATCCACGTCCGGTTGACAACGCCACACCTCGTAATAGACAACACCGCCGTTCAAAGCCCCACCACCCACCCACCCATAATATACAACATTTACAACCTTAAAATTAATATTATCCAACCCCACTCCCCAACTATCACGACCCGTCCGTATACATCATACACGGCCACGCATCAGATAGAAAGAAAACATGCACACACACACATACATGTATAGACACAGCGCTCGCACGTAAGCACTATTAAAATACCGCACACTAACAGATCAACGTATTATGTGTGTGACCAGTCACTACGCGTACGCAACCTTTTATACTGCCCATAAACACTCTCATACATTCAATTCACCTTCACATACATACACACATCATTTTATCCAATCATACGCATCCCATGTCTATTGAATTTTTTGAAATTTTTTCGATTTTCCTCACATTTGAAACATCTTCACCTGATGAATGCACGCATGAAACCAATATGGTTGTGAATGTTCCTTTGTCACCCAATAAATAGATATGTAAAACCTATATATTTATCTTATTATATTATATAACAGCTCTATTTTATATTGAGCACTCTACCAATTAATACTGCCTTTGGTACACCATTCCAGCAAAAGCTGAAATAGTGACCATCTCACACTACAGTATATATATATATATATATATATATATATATATATATATATATATATATAATTCTCATTATGTTTGTATATATTATGATATGGAGATCCTACTCAATTGTCAATATTTATAAAGTAGATATATGATATAATATATGAACCCTTATTCTACTAAATATCAATTTTCATAAAGCAGTATTCATAAAAAAATATATATGAAACCAACTTCTCCCTGGGACCCCAAAGAAAACAGATTTCTTGGTCGAGAATTCAAAAAAGTTTAAATTTTGATAAATATAAATGTACTAGACCCGTTAACTGTTATCATTGTAACAAGCGGTTCATGATGATACTGATGCTTCTATCCAGGAAGGAGTCAATGTTCCTAATTAGTATTTCATAGTTATCTCCGTGATATCGAGAATTTGATAGATTAAAAATGACGTTCAGTGCGAACGCTGGCATCACATAATTATCCCTCAGACACAAATTGGACTGGAAATCCCTTTATCCTCTTAGAGAATTTCAAGTGTTTTTCTCTAGCAAAAACCACGCTATTATGTGCCCTTTTTCTGGATTATAGTTACATAATGATTATTCTAGTAATAAAGTGTCGCTCATAGATAAGTTCACCCCTATCAAATTTTGAAAAATAAAAAGTTAGTTTTCATGTAAACCAAAGATACAGTGCTTTTATCATTTCTAGTGGAACATTGTAAATCAAAACGGATATTATTAGGTATAATTTATAACGAAACTCTACAACATTGAATCTTTGTAATGTGAGACAACCTGTTCTGCGCTCTGCACCTTCAATGCACGATGTCTAGAACCTCAAACGTTGTGAAATTCTGCACTGGCCGAGTTGGAGGGCACGAGTTAGAGACAGGCTCACAAGGATTAAAAACAAACAACTACAAGTGTTTGTAAACAAGACGTGGATGAAAGAAGGGGTATGTGAGACTTCGCTGTCTATCCAACTGGCTGCTACTGGCTATCCCTACCGGCGACCTTAACACCTCAACGGCCCGAGTTCTAACTGCTGAGTACTGGAGTTTAGCTATATTTATGTAAAACTCTCCTTCCCCACCCATCTTCTCCGGACCACACAGATGGCCAGTACTTAAATCGAATCGCCGACTTCTACTCGTCATTAACCCTTAAAATTAAAGCAATTAAATATTTTTCCAGATTTAATGTCTCCAATACTTCGAACATTAATTTTTTTCAAAATAGAATTCCTCATAAAAAATAGCCTCTTTGCTTTTAATACCTGGGTGCATAAGATATTATCATCAAGTGGTCCCATTTCACGGTGGTCGTATAACCCTCTCAAATCTTACGGCCTAATCTTTTGTGTTTGTACAAAGGACAACCACCCACCCCTTTTATTTATGCGTGGCTTTAACCTATTCTCTTTTTGTTTATTTATTTATTTATCTATTCTGACAATGTTCGTCCTCAATCATAGTATCACAGTAATAAAAATGAAATTGCATAAATATGTATATACATAGGATACGACACAAGGTCAATTTCTTAAGCGGAGTTTAACAGGTTTGAATTCAGAGTTTTGGACTGCTATATATTTACAAATTTTGTTAGTGTTTTACTGTTGTCTTTAGTTTAGAAAATTGATTTTTTATTTTAAAAATATTAGTAGTGTACTGTATACAAATCAGTGGTTCCCAACCTTTCGCGCGAATACCCAGCCAAAACACTTGGATACGATCTACCTCCCCCAAATTATACCCTCATGTAAGTCATTGCATCATCATGGCTCCTAATGCCCCCTCTCATTGAGGGCGTTAAGGACCCTATCAGGAAAAAAAAATTCTAACCTCATTATTTGTGAATGGATTAGTTTCAAAATTCTTGTTTAAAATGTTTTATCGGAAAGCTGATAGAGAATTATCTTCCCCTGTCTCTAGAGGGCGAATCGCCAACAGGAGGTTGCCGCCAAATCCAAACCCCATCACTTATCAGGGAGCTGTTACCGAGGAGAGACGCTATAATAAGCGCTCCCATCACCTTGCCCTTAACCAACATACTTTCTCAGGCTGTCTCAATAGCATACTACTGAAGGCCGTTTCGACAGCATACTTATCAGAAGGCTGAGGACCTAAATAGTCACCTTAAAAAGGGCCCCATCCGAAGATTGTTATTTAGGCGAGTAGCTACTAAAAAACACACCCTACACTTTTCACCTATCGTACGGACGCGTCTCAACCGCATTCTACAACCACAGTGACCAAAATACCCTTGCTAGAGCCACTTCTCCACGAACAGTATTTCCCCTCACAGATAAGTCTCGTAGCAAATGCCAACAAAATTTGCAACATATTCTTGTACTATTTGTCAATACATGTGTTAAATTCCATTGTGTGTTTGTCTTCTTTCGTCCGAATAATTTGCCTACGACTGGGAGAAATAAGAGGCTCCCCTAAAGACCGTAAATTCCTCTTAGTTTACCGTTAGACCTTTCTTAAATTTTGCACCAATATTTTCAACAGTTAGAAGAGAGAAGTTCATTATCATTATTTATAAAAAAAATATGGGTTAGCCTCCCCTAACACTGAACTCGGATGAGGGTAAAACTCGGAAGTAAAAATACCGGCAGAGGCGAAAACCCTTAGAAATTTTGACAGAACAGAATTAAACAGCCTAACGGAAAGGTTAATACAACAGATCACGCAGTCCAATTTCGGCTGAAATAACATAGCAGCAGTATTCAAGAACAGCATAACAAGAACGAATGACCAGCCCACAACTATCACGATGCTGCAAAAGAAACTCTTTATCCAAACAGATAAGTATTTTACGTGACTCACGACCGCTAAAAGAATAAGTTTTTTTAGCAACTTACGCACGATAAAACCTTCTTTGAATTATCAACTTAGTCTTTGTGTTTATTCCTTTCTTATGGTTCATTTGGGAGAACGTTAAATTCCCACATATTTTACCCAAGACCCATAAGCGGTCCATCTTGCACCGCCAATAGCGCATACGGTAACTACGTGCATACCATTTTAACCACAGGTTAATTAAATTTGACTGCCACGTGTGTTGTTCTTCTCTTATATATACTTCCCTGGTGATAGTATACAAATTTGCTGACCGCTCTTCAAGGTCTCGTGAAATAATTTGTCCCCACATCTTCATAATTCATACATAAATCCCCATCCCATCAAAGAGCGGTACGTACCCTGTTAGTAAACACTGATATAGTTAGATTAGGCACTGGCAATTTTGTCATCGGACACGAATTTTAAAAGCGAATTAAAAATAATTAAATCTATTATTTAAGGTCAAACTTTGTCAAAATCGATAAGTAGTAACATAATAACCACCATTAAAAAAAGAAAAATATCATTACATATGCAGTTTATTTTTAATAGATTTAAAACGATTTGTTTTGCAATTGCAATCGCGATTGCAAAACTTTTTTCCAAAAATCAGGTAACTATCCGATTTTAATGAAATTTTCAGTATTGATTTATCAATAAATGTATTTTATAATGCATCAGTTATTTTATTTCAAAACTTTAATTTAGTATTTTTGCTATGAAAAATTAATATATAAAATTCATTTAAAATATGAAAAGCCTGATGTTAAGTTTAAAATGTTATATTTTTAGATTCTAGAAATAAATATCTATTTAATGCAAATCTTATTTTAGACACATAAGTAATAAGTTTTGAAGAAAAACTTTATTGAAAATGTCCCCCCCCCCACACACTTTTTAAGCAGAAAAAATATCAATGTATAATTTTTTCTTTTATAAGATAATAGCCAATTAAATAATTATCGAAATGAGTAAAAAATAAATCTCCAAAATATTAATTATTTATTATTTTTTTACATTTTATTTGTCAATTTTCGGTACTTATTTTCTCATAGAAAAGCCACCGTGATTTTTTTTTGTTTTTATTCATAACTTCGGTCTTTTATCTCATTATTTATACTGTAATTAGTACAGAAAATGACCAACTCGCAAAAATATTACGCCCCCAACATAAGGGGGGGGGTGTCAAAATTAAGTAACCTGAAAAAAAAATGAGAAAGTTTTGAAATAAAATAAATAATGCATTATAAAGATCATTCATTGATAAATAAACACAGAAAATTTCATGAACATCCGATAATTCCCTGATTTTTGGTAAATTATTTTCTGTAGTGGGGGCTAAAGTCATTTTGTCAAAAACGCATTTTAGGCTCAGTTTGCCAGTAGCTAAGATAGATTTATGGCTGACCACGTGAAAAAAAAAAGAAAAAAAGAAATGAATAAATAAAAAATGGCCTTACACGTTCGAAAAACGGTTACTTCTTTTTCAGGAGATTAAAATGGCTGATTTATCGGTTATAATGGTAGAATCAGAAGATGTTTGCTGTCACACACGATTATGGCGTCTTTGTTTACAACCTAACAGCCTTTTTATGACGTCACACTTGACAAAAGATATGTTTCCAATATTTCGTTCTTGTTTAAATTGTTTTTGTCTATTTTTCTTCTTGTTTTTCGGGAACCTTTTCATCCTATCCACTCTCACATTTTTTATTAATTCTATTTTTGTATATTCTTTTAATTTTCATTTTTTTTTTATTGTAAATAAAATTCAGGGATTTAAGTAGGTTTTCAATCATAGAGTTTCTGTGGAAATTTATTAAGGGAATGGTGATCCTGTTTCACCGGACACTAGCAGCAGTCCCTTAGGCTCACATGATGCCAACTGTAAAATAAGAAGGTAATGAAGGACTATTTGCTCGTAAATTCCTACCATAAAATAAACTGAACCCCCATTTTATGTCCGTGTTTTTGCAATAAATGTTTTATTTTTCTTGCACCCGTTATGTTACAATAATAAATGTATTTTCTTTATTTTAATATTCACTTCATTGTTTATATTCTAAAAGCTTTTATTTTGTGAGAATGCTTAGTTTAAAAGTGGGGGTTCGTTTTTACACTTCAACTTTTTACTCGTAAATTCCTACGATAAAATACCCAAACCTAATTTTATGGCAGGAATTTACGAGTAAAAAGTTGAATATTACTTTTTGTTGTCATTTCTTTTCTTTTTGGCTCTGCTACTCTAAAATAAAAACGTCAGATTTTAATCATCGTCGACGAAAAAACAAAATTACGGTCATAAAAGGAGGATCCAATTTATGTCTAAATTGTAAAACGAGCCCCCACTTTAAAACTAAACATTCTCACAAAATAAAAACTTTTAGAATATGCACATTGAAATGAATATTAAAATAAATAAAGAAAATATATTTAGTATTGTAAAATAACGGGTGCAAGAAAAATAAAACATTTAATACAAAAACACGGACATAAAATGGGGGTTCAGTTTATTTTATGGAAGGAATTTACGAGCAAATAGTCCTTCATTACCAATAAGAATTCGGCCTCTTTTTGCCTCTAGCATGGGCTAGCTACACTTGCTCCGTACCGTTAGAAGCCCCAGACGGCGACGACTCGGAATCCTCACCACGTTAGAAGCTGGAGCGGTAAACACACACCTAAAACCAATTCTACAGGGCTCAACAAGTTACGAGGAACAAAACTCTCAAGGAGTTCCGCAGGTATTTTTATCTGCAACCTTTTAACCCTTTAATTACATTTAATTCTCCACAAACTACATTTTACCTACCAAACACATTGGACTCTTAGAATTCCTTTTGGACTCTTTGGACTCTTTAAAAACTCGTTTGGTTGTTTCACTTTATGTATATTGTATATCCCTGTTTGATACTTTGTTTTATGTTTTATATGTACAGTAAATATTTTGTTCTATAAAAAGTCGTTTGTCTCCTTTCTTCAAAAGCAGCACCCATCTCCTCACTGCGTTCGAAGTACGGTTTGTTCTCTTACAAAACATAGGGTCTAAACAGTTCTTTTCCGGGGACAAAAATCCCCACATTTCCGAGGTATTATGGTGAAAGCAGGCTGCGGAAGACGACGGACGAAAAGTGTTTATCAGCATGAACCGGTCGGTTGAAGAATAACAGATCTATCTATCTATCTGCCCTCTTTTAAAAAAATAAAATAGTGTCGTTTTGATTTATATCCAGTGTAGGGACACAAAATATAATTGTTTTCCTTTTGGAATTTTAGGCTGGTCTTCCCACGACACGTGTCTGTTGGTCACGTGATAATTCAAGCTCTTAGCCCTTTCTCTTTTAGTGACTCGATTTGGAACGAAACAGACATGGGCCTTTCTCGTTCCCTGTGTAATTAAGCCCATGTCTTTGCTGTGCCCTCGCTGTGTCATCAGAGCAGATCAACCAAAGGAAAATATGTAAGTGAATTCAACCCGTTTTTTATGTAAATACAATTAAATGTTAATATCCTTTATGAACAGTCTTTTCCTAATCGAAATATTCAGTGTTAAGTTATCACTTCGATGGTCTAATCCATTATAAGGAATGTGGGCGTTAGCCTAGAATTTATAACCCTCTAATTCTTATACCAGAAACGGTTACAGAGATGCAGCCGGAACTCGAATAAAATCGCTCTTAGACCATGCTAAATAAATTATTTTACACAAGAGTATATATATATATATAGGTATATGTAAAAACACATTTTTTTTGTGATGAAACAAAGAAAATACAGTGCTCAATCACAAATTGTAAGAGCTAATATTTATTTATTTTACAATGTTTTCACAGATCAATGTTCATTATTAACAGCGACCCAGGTTTCATGCTAAATAGCAATCATCAGGCTGTTGAGCAAGATCCTATGGTGTTTGTTAGTAAAGAACTCCAACAAACACCATAGGATCTTGCTCGACAGCCTGATGATTGCTATTTAGCATGAAACCTGGGTCGCTGTTAATAATGAACATTGATC
>CM042159.1:71994680-72012180 GCA_023376005.1 Doryteuthis pealeii | reverse complement strand
GGGATTTATTTAATTTTTCCAGGGTTTTAAATTGAAATTGAAATTGAAATATATCACTAAGTAGGCTTGAGCCTATTCTAGTAATGACCAGGTTTGAGTTCAGAGTTTTTCTTCTCCTAGACTGGTTACCTAACCAAGGTTAAAGAGCCCAGTCTGCCCTACTATTTACCCATACCTGGAGGGAGAATATGTTGGATTCATACCTTTCCCAAGGGTATTAGCGCTATGTGAATTGTGGCTTCCTCCATTCCCATGGATTGCATGGCTACCGTTGTCTTGTACCGGACTAAGCTAATTAGCTGGTAATTTATTTGATTTTACCAGGGTCGAAACCCTTAATCGCATACTCACAACTATCTGTTCAAATCTACTTAGATTTTCACATGATTTCCCAATGAAAAATAATGAGACAGAATTTTATTAAAACAATCAAAAAATTTCCGATTTTAGATAAATAAAAATAATCTAAGTGAATCCAAGTTGAACATTTGGGGTGAGAACATTCCCATATTTGAAGACTACTTTGTATTTTTTTTGTAAAACCTGAAATTTACTGCAATAAATATAAGTATTTATTCAACAATAAGAGTATTTACGGGGATTCGATGGAGCCCTTATTCTCCGTAGTTGGCTATTTCGGACGAAAGAAAGAACCAAATACAATATAAAATGCAGACACTTGTATTATCAAAAGGTACAGAAATGTTGTTGCAAATTTTAATGGCATTTGCTACGAGACTTATCTGTGAGGTTAAATACTGTTCGTGGAGAAGTGGTGATAACAGGGGTATTCTGGTCGCTGGTTGGAATGTTAAGACGCTTCATCAGGTCGTTTCCCGTTCTTCAGCCTTCTGTTAGTATGCTATTGTATCAGCCTTAGAAAGTTTGCTGGTTATGGGCGAGGTGGCTGGAGGCGCTTATTTTCACGTCCTTCCCTGGTAACTGTACTGTGATAAGTGACGTGGTCTGGATTTGGCGCCAACCTCCTGTTGTCGATTCGCTCTCTAGCGGCAGGGGGAAATAATTCACTATCAGATTTCCGATAACATCTCTCCTAAGCAGGTCTATTTTAAGCGGAATTTAATAGGGGGAATTCGGAATTTTCCTTTTACTAAACCTTACTATTTACCCATAGCTGGAGACAAAATAGTTGGATTCATACCTTTCCCAAGAGTATCAGAGCTCTGTAAAATGCAAACCAGCCTCGTCCAGGATTTGAACTTGTGTGGCTGTGTTAATTTCGTGCGTTGATAACCATTACACCCGGGCGCCTTACCTGTAAATTGAATATCCTTTAACCATTCATCTCTTCCTTTCTTTGTAAAAAACAAAAAACAAAACATGTACCCAAGTGTTGTTCTAAACTGATTTAAATTGATTTGAACGTCAAGTTCATTTCCTACGACAATAACCATTACACTACGCGCCTCCACACCCTGTCATACCAGGAAATTGTGTATTGACTCGTAGCCTTGTGCCAGACTAAGCAGTGCTTAATCAATAGATTTTCAGCCCATTAATGTCTTTTCGATATTCTATTGAGGGGCAAATCTCATTACAAAAAGAAAGTTTATTGTTGAAGTCGTTTCGTATAGAGGATTTAGAAAGAAAGAAAGAAAGGGTTTTACCGGGTCTTCTAAATCCCTTCACTTTCATTCATGAAACTGGAGTCTATTTTAGTGAATGGGAGTTTATAAGGGTCAGCTTATAAAGTGAAGGGGCGGGGGACGAAAAAAAAAAAAAAAGAAAGAAAGAATAATGCGACCTAAAAATAGAAGAGATTAATAACGATTAAACTTTGAACTATCACTTAGGCACCTGTTACAGTGCAGATCTCGCAATCAGTTAATAGTTATTTTGATTCTTGTCGGATCTATTTTAAACTAGTTTCATAGACGCCTTATAGGGTGACAATTAAACTAGCTCCTGGGGGGGGGGTTCTTCATTGGGCCTTTGGCCTAACAATGACACTTCATGCATTTGGGAATTCAATATTTCAGGATTAAGGGTCCGAATTCGGTTTGGAATGGTTTTAATTTGCTCACGAGGTCGGCCTAATTCCAAAATGGTATGATATGTTGAGCTACACACGAACACACCGACACACTCACAGACTGACGCTCATATTTATTATAATGAGATTTTTTTAGTGATCTATATATATATATATATATATATATATTTTGAGGATATGTGCTTAATTGAAGTCATACCTAATTTTGAAAATTAATTAGTTAATAACTAAAGAATTTAGGTGGGCATATATGTTCAAATGTAAGGCTAAACAAATCGAGAAAATGTCAATCCTTGAATGTACATTTCGACCTATTCAGGGATTGACATTTTCTCAATTTGTTTAGCCTTACATTTATGCCCGCCCAAATTCATTAATTATTAACTAATTAATTTAAAAAAAATAGGTATGACTTCAATTAAGCACATATCCTCCAAAAATTGTCGGCTTAAAGCCATATAAAAATAAACACATTTGTTTGTTTACTTACCTCATATATATATATATATATATATATATATATATATATATATTATACATGTTTGGTTGAACACGACAGACATTTCATGTCTGACGAGTTTCTTTCCGATCTTTTTAAGTTCTCCGGTCAGTTTTTTAATGCCTGAGTTGAGTTGGTTGATAAGTCCACCGAAGGTTTTATCACAAGTACTTTTGGTATTTCATTATGCCATCTTCAGGTGTAGAGTAGTCGAGTTGTTTTCGTGATTCCCAAACCAAGAAGCTGTAGGAGTAAATAGGAGGAGAAACTCATGGAATTATATTGAATATTGTAGGAAAACTCATCAGAAATGAAATGGCTGTCGTGTTCAACCACACACACACACGCGCGCGCGCATATATATATATATATATATATATATATATAGTGTGTGTGTGTGGGATTGGCACTGTTTCAGCTTTTACTGGAACGGTATGGCAAAGTGCGGTATTATTGGGAGAGTGCTTAATATAATATAGGGCTATTATATAATATAATGATAAATAGATATATAAAGGTTTTATATATTTAATGACATAGGAACAGTGGTTGTAGTCTGCAGTGTGGGTGAATAAGGCATTTAGATTATCATTTGTAATGCCCTATTCACCCACACTGCAGACTACAACCATACATTCAATTTCACCAATGTTTCACTCATCAAACTCATACACAGAAAAAAGCTGAGACGTCTATGCGAATCAGCAATCATAGCACACACACACACACACACACACACACATATATATATATATATATATATATATATATATGAGTATAGATAAAAGGATATGAAAACAACACAATATGCTGTTAAAATGAAAAGATTTTATATCCAATTCATAGCTAATATTGAACAATATTTCGATTTATAAAAATCATTTTCAGAGCTTGTTTATACCCGGTCTTATCAATAGCAGAGACGAAAATAATATTATTTTCGTCTCCGCTATTGATAAGTCTGGAGTATAAACAAGCTCTGAAGATGATTTTTATAAATCGAAATATTGTTCAATATTAGCTATGAATATGATATAAAATCTTTTCATTTTAACAGCATATTGTGTTGTTTTCATATCCTTTTATCTATACTCATACCATCGGATTCATTTCCTTTCTTTTAACATACATATATATATATATATATATATATATATATATATATATATGAAATGTATCAATTATATCAGGATTTAAAGGAACATAGTCATCACACCAGACATTTCAACCGCAATTTGTATGAAAAGAAGTCTGCCCAAAATGCAACCGGTACCTCGCCAGTTTATAGACTGTCTGGCGATAAATGAAGTCATTTACTACTTTTAACATAGTTTGGTACAGCAAAGAATCGAACTCACTAACAGTGTTCTGCTAGCATCTTCACACTACATCTAAAGATGGGTTTCAGTGGTGTTTCAATTAATGCCCCCCGATCAATCGGCTGGTCACGTCAAGCCCTAGCATCTATATGATTTTCCCAACCCTATTGCCCTTTTGGCAAGCCCCAACCCTTTTTTATCATATGGGTGTTAGAAGGCGGTGACTGAGGGTCTACATGTCCTGGGAATGACGTTAAACTCTATCTGATGGTGAGGTTCCAGGTTTGGGAATGTGGAGCACCCCTTCATCACCATTGCTCCCTGGTTCACTCTGACCCTGAGTGGTAGTACCTGTTAGGGTCCCATCTATGGGTTAAATAGAAAAACATGAGTTGATAAACAAAATTGTATTATCCATTAAAAATGAAATTATTTCAAAACTTTGACGGCATTAAACATTTTTGAACACTAAATTACCAATGAAATAATAAACAGGAAATGGTCTTACTCGAACACGCCATTGTCATTGACAGCCATTTTATATATATATATATATATATATATATATATATATATATATATATATATATGTGTGTGTGTGTGTGTACACACGCACACACGCACGCACAAAACGTAAACATAGGCACATATACATAGACACACACATACACACATCCAAAAAGTATAAACTTAAGTAGAAAAACACAGAAATTCTCTTGAACACAAAACAAATTTCAAACACACACACCTAACATATCAAATGAACATCTGATGAACTATAAAAGAGTAATAAAAGCTCAGTTAATGCGTTTAAAAAGTTCTGTGATGGCTCCCGATTACGACAAGAAAGTTCCCGAGTTCGAAAAGAAAGTTCCCGAGTCCGAGGAGGTTCCCGAGTCGACAAGAAATACCTGAAGAAGCCGGAGGGCATATCGGCCGAAACGTTGTACAAATAACAATGAAGATGGGGACAATAGTCCGAATAACGCAGATAATACTAATACGAATGATTTTCAAATGGATCTATTTTACTCAACGATGAGACCCTAACAAGTACTACCACTACATAGTGGACCTGGGAGTAATTGCAATGAATGGGTGACTCTATACTCCTCAGAACTCTAGAACTGGAACCTCACCATTCGATCCATCAAATGAGGATCAGAGGAAAAGATATAAGAAGCAAACGCATAATTTATGAGGAAGTGCGTCCCGGTCTCCTGCCTCAGAATTGCTACCCGGTGACAATTAAAATAACGTCCCCAACTATGTTGTCTCGGGGTTTTACTTGAAAGAAAACAACCAACTTAGGGCGTTAAATGTATTTTAGAGGGGGGGGGGGCTTCTCTTTATGAACAAATGGAGATGGGTGGATAGATATATATAAACAAAGTAAAAAATGAACAAATTGAGTTAGATAGATAGATAGATAGATAGATAGATATCCATCTTCATATCTAAACAAGAATTACGACAAATTTCTATAGATAAACAAGAATTTAACGCCCTAAGTTGGTTGTTTTCTTTCAAGTAACACCGCCGAGACGACATAGTTGGGGACGTTATTTTAATAGTCACCGGGTAGCAATTTCTGAGGCAGGAGACCGGGACGCACTTCCTCATAAATTACCAGCAAATGTTTCAAATGAGAGGTTTAAAAAAAAAGTGTTGATGTCTGCAAAATATGCCAACCCACCACAAACCACCCTTTACCGCAGACCCGAGGGGGGGGGATGAGGTAAGTAGAATTAATAAACTATATTTATTTTATGGACAACCCTTGTCTATTACCACACATATATACACCCCACCCCACCCCAGCCACACAGACACACATGATGAAAACAGTAATTATAAAGAGATAAGGATACACACAAAGGTTTTCCTTTTCTATGACGTCATACGATCAAAAGATCTGCCGGCTGTCATTATCTTAATCTCTCTAGAAGTGTCCGTGTGCTGGGGCCTCGGTATTTTCTTTTTTTTCTTTTTTAGACGACACCAGACTTTTCTTCTGTCGTCACACAATCGGGTTTATGTTAGGGTGGAGTCCACTTTCTTACAGTGGCTTTGATTTAATACACTGATTAAAGAAAGAAAGAGAAGAAAAGAAAAGAAAAAAAAAAGGGTGCCTATCGCATTCGTGTGTCCTGGTCTCCTGCCCTAAAAAAAAAAACAAACAAAAACGCTAAGCGGTGCCTGCTGAAAAGTGAACCGTGCTAGTTATGAACCACTTTGCTGTTTGGCAGTGGCAGTCGTTCTGAATTGAAATGAAATGAAAATACCAAAAAAAAAAAAAAGAAAAGAAAAAAAAGAAAAGAAAAAAAAAAGATATTTTAAAAGATAATGGTTGTGTGGTTGTGTGGTTGTGTGTGTGTGTGTGTGTGTAAAATATTTACATTTTTATTTGTCGACAAAAAAAAATGGCCGTGACTTTAAAATATCGCTTTCTTATCGCATTAACTTGTTGATTTAACGCCTTCAAACAACTAAAATAAGATATTTGCCGAAAAAACGCATTCAAACCGCTAAAAAATATTCTAAAGAGTGGGTGTTAAAATATTTACAATTACTTGTCGATAAAAAAAATCGGGGGGGGGGAGTAAAATATCGCTTTCATATCGCATTAACTTGTCAGTAAAAACACCTTCAAACATCTAAGTGGTTCATAATAGCACGGTTCACTTTTTCAGCAGGCACCGCTTAGCGTTTTTAGGACAGGAAGCCAGGACGCACGAATACGATATGCACCGTAAAAAGATAGGGATTTCTAAAGAATGACTTAACTTATGAATTCATTCGTTACTGCCAATTTCACGATAAGAGATACATGCATAGATTTAATAGTTTCATATTGTGATGACATTACCAACATCATATCTCGTCCTGTATCAGAGGGATACGCCTCTTCATGCCCCCTCTCCTCCCCCGCCAAACTTTGTTGTCTTGGGTATGACACTAAACTGTATCAGCCTGATTTTTCAAACTTACTTTTTCTTTCTCATTACGCCTGATCTAACTCCAAACTTCTCTCTCTAGGAAAAACGTGACATATTTGTTTGTTTAATAGCACTAGCAAATATATGCACTCTCCGCCGGGTGCAAGTATTTAAGTTTTAATGTATAAGTTATTGTATTAAATTAGAAGGGCTAATGAAACTAAATAAGAATGCAGATAAAAAGATTTGAAACAGAGGGAGTATAATAAAAAAAAATAGAACAACTGAAACTTACTCTTCTATCACTCTCGTCTTTCATTGTTATTTTTTCTAATTTAAGTATTTAGTTAAAAGAGGAAGTAAAGAATAAAATGACAGTTATCTTTTCTTGTTAATGGATTTCATTTAAGATTCATTGAAGAGATTTTTGCTTATATTCATTAAAATAAAACCAAACAATTAGAAATCAATAACACTGAGCACATATTTATTAAATTCGATTTTTTAATATCAATATGCAAATTAGCCTTCCCATTCACATTGTAAACCGCTATTTTGTTGTATATATAAATACAATTGCATATCGTTAGTATGGGGATATGGTTAACAGTATGCGGATATGGTTAACAGTATTGATAATGTGAAACAATTTTATTAACCACAATGGTTTAAATAAAAATAAAATCATTGAGAATGTTATGTCAATAACTAAGGGAATTGTGACTTGAGTTGTAATATAGTTACGTTTACATACAGAAAAACACACAATGTCCATTATAATAGGAGATATCATGCGGAGGGGTTGGTAAACACATACAAGAAACCAAACCAAGTGAATTTTCTAAGGTTGATCTTTTGTGTGGGTCTGTGTACATTAAATATCCTTCCATCTGCTAAAGAGGATGGTTTAGTGTCCAATTTTTTTTTTTTTTTGGAAATGCAATCTCTGGTGCAGGGACTGCAAACAAACAGTGATGCTTACTGGAGTTGCTGTTGTCTCTCCTTCCTTTTGGTTCTCTTTTCTGTGGCGGATTTCCTCTCTTTTTCACTCCTGTTTGTTTTGAGAATTTTTTCTTGAAAAATCGATTGAGTTTTTTTTGTTTATATCTATATTTTAAAAATTGTAACTGGCGTTTCAAGCCGGTAAGAAAATTAGTAATTTTTGTAAATGTTAAATCTTTCCTGGAAAAGCTTCTGGTGTATGTAAATTTGAGTTGTAAACAGCGTTTTACCCTTATTTGGTAAAAGTTGGTTCTTTCCTAGAAAACTCTACTGGTGTGTAATTTTGACTTGTAAACAGCATTCTTCCCTTATTTGGTAAGAGTTAAAATCTTTCTTGGAAACTCCTGGTGAGTCATTTGAGTTGTAGACAGCATTCTTGCCTTATTTGGTCATTAAGACACAGGACGGAACCCTTTTTATTGACTGGCCGCGCGAAAATCGACAGACAGGATTTTATTTTTAGAAGGGTCGTGTCGGAATTTTGCCTGTCTCCATTGACCTCCAATGTAAAAAATATTAAAAATACAGGAATAACGAAGATAGACAATTCAAGGTTTTTGTCTTAGTTGGCCTGGTATTAAAATTTCATGTGACATTTATTAATGTCTTTCACTTATTCAGTGAAATTAATTAAAATTTACTTAGCAGTAAATTTTATATGTAAACGTTGATTAGGAGTCAATGTTGTATTTTGTATAACAGGATAGACGAAGATTGTCAATATATTGCATATTGGGCATAGCCTTCCTGTTATTTATTACTTATTTGAAAATCATATAAGTAAATTACTCTCAGAGAGAGCGAAATTTATGTAAAAATCGGTTTGCGACTGATTTAATTTGTATTGTAAAAAAACTTATTTTTACTAAGGCTTTGTAGCCTATTTTGAAGTAAACACAAGAGATAAATATTGTGATATCTCTAAGTGAATAAGTGTCTAAATCTCTGGACACTTATATTGTATCGGCATTTTGCCGAAGATTTATTTTCTGTAAAAACAGGGACCAAGGAAAGTAAACAACAAGAGTCGTCATCTCCGTGGCCCTCAAATTGTCAACAAAGCAGCAGCAGCAGCAGCAGCAGCAGCCAATGTAGGATTTGTCTCAAGACAAGGAAAGAAAAGAAAAGAAAGAAATTGTTTTAATTTGTTATTAGCCACTGCAAGTAAGAATTTGTTTGTGTTGATTGAAATTGTAAATTTGATAAGTTTTTTCCTTTTTTCGGCTTCGTGCCATTGTTAAATATAAGCATAAGGACTCATTATGCAAGACCTCAGTTTTCTTATTTTATTGAATAAATTATTTTAAATCACAACTTTGTCTCCACAAACTTTTCTATTGTAATTTTTATTTTTTCTACGGCTGGAAAAAGGATAACATTCGATCTCCTTTTATAAATCTTTTTTCCGATATTGTGCCTTGTTTAACAAGGAGATTAGATTGTTGGAAAAATCACAATATTATTTCGTCAAATTAGTTATTTAAACTGGAGAAAACATTTTCATTTGATCAAAGGAAAAAACAAAAGAAGGGTCACTTAGTGAGTTAATTTCCAATTACAGGTAATTAGGATATATATATATATATATATATATATATATATATATATACTAGCTAAAGTACCCGGTCCATGACCGGACTAACAAAAAATAGGAACACTAAAGAGTGAATAAGTAGAAAATAAGAGATAGGTATACCCAATTTTAGTTCATTTTTTAATATCTCATAAAATAAAATAGGGGATGGGGATAGACCTCGAAAAAAATATTTCCCCTAATATATTTTCGTGAAAATCGGACCATTAATTGATTTTTCATAGTATATTTTAAAGATCCTCTTGTCGTAAGTTGTTTTTGGCTACGTTAAATTGAGTTGATTTAACTGTGCAAAAATGAAAACATTGTTTTTCCAATCATAATTTACATTATTTCCGTCAGCTGAAAATTTAAAAACAATCATCAGGAGTTTGTTTAATGTTTCTTCTTTCGAATGGAAATTTTTTTTAAAAGATAATATTAATTTTTATGCAAGTATCATGGTGTTAAATATAGGGGGAGGGGTAAATTTCACAGGGAAAATTGGTAGTAACTAATAAGAGATAATTATTTATCAAATTTAAAAAAAAAATCACCCGAGAATTGTCTAATGAATAAAAGGTCGAAATAAATGTTATATTCGAGACGACACTAATATGAAGGAATTAAAGTAACTTAGAGAGAGAGAGAGAGAGAGAGAGAGAGAGAGAGAGAGAGAGAGAGAGAGAGAGAGAGAGAGAGAGAGAGAGAATAGCCGAGGGAACATTTTTAGGAAATCCCTCTCTCATAGCTATATTACCTGCCCAAAGAGGACGTCGCACAAATTGTTATAGGTTAGGGAGGCCCAAAATTGACGTAAAATGCGTTTTTGAAAAATGAATTTAGCCACCCCTACAATAAATGATTTACCAAAAATCAGGGAATTATCGGATTTTAATGAAATGTTCAGTGTTTATTTATCAAAGAATGATCTTTATAATGCATTATTTATTTTATTTCAAAACTTTCTCATTTTTTTCTGGTCACTTAATTTTGACACCCCCTTATGTTGGGGGCGTAACATTTTTGCGAGTTGGTCATTTTCTGTACTAATTACAGTATAAATAATGAGATAAAAGACCGAAGTTATGAATAGAAAAAACATTTTACGGTGGCTTTTCTATGAGAAAATAAGTACCGAAAATCGGAAAATAAAATGTAAAAATACATAAATAAAAAAATTTTTGGAGATTTTTTTTTTACTCATTTAGATAATTATTTAATTGGCTATTATCTTATAAAAGAATAAATTATACATCGATATTTTTCTGCTTAAAAACGGGGGGGGGGTACATTTTCAATATAATTTTTCTTCAAAACGTATACTTTGATTGACTAAAATAAGGTTTGCATTAAATAGATATTTATTTTTAGAATCTAAAAATATAACATTTTAAACATAACATCAGGCTTTTCATATTTTAAATGAATTTTATATATTAATTTTTCATAGCAAAAATACTAAATTAAAGTTTTGAAATAAAATAACTGATGCATTATAAAATTCATTAATTGATAAATCAATACTGAAAATTTCATTAAAATCGGATTATTCTCTGATTTTTGGTAAATTTTTTTGCAATGTCGAATGTTACATTAAATTAGGTTATTGTGTTAGTATAACATTCAATTCTAAGACTAACAACAACAAGAAAGGAATTAATATATCCTTTAATTCAAACAATTTATTTGTTAGGCATAAAACACAAACAACAATATAAAGTCCTTCCTGTATATAAAGTTGAGTTTAAGGGACTTACCGGCGCGTTGGAGAAGAGTTATTAGGGTGGTTTCCTGGAGCCCCTGAATTCGTTGCCTCGTGGCACCGCGGGTGTATTCTGTCCGACTACTTTTTGGATATTGCGCCAAAACTCTGGGCTATCACGTGATTGGTAAATCCAATCACAGAGCCTCTCCCTCATTCACTCTATATACAGGAATAACCATTTTACTGACCCAACAAGGTAAAAAAGCCATTTTCAGCCATTTTAAACCAGCGTCTCAGATCGAAAGTGATAGAAATTGACCGAAAATATCGTTTTAAATGTTTAAAAAAAATTGTATATGTAATGATATTTTTCTTTTTTTTAATGATGGTCATTATGTTACTACTTATCGTTTTAGACAAAAGTTTGACCTTAAATAATCGATTTAATTGATTTTAATTCGTTTTTAAAACAAAAAATCTGTCGCGAGTAGATGAATTTTGGGCCATCCTAGGCTAGTTCAATCATTTTTTTTTAATGAAACAATGAAAAATGAACAAATTCTTTTTATTTTTTAATTTTTCAATTTTTATCAAAAACATCGAATATTTTTCATTTATTTTATTTACAGATTTCATTTTCTTTTTTGGTTGCCTTTAACGCAATCTCTCAATTGAGTCATACACTTTTTTTTATTTACAAATATTCTTACAACCCGAACAAAAGAAAAGAAAAGAAAAGAAAAGAAAAGAAAAGAAAAAAAACAATTTTTGTTCGTAATGTTTTGTGAGAAAATCTCGAGGAATTTAAATGGCATTCGAAGCAGGAATGTTGATAGACAGATTGTAGTGTCATTAAGTACGTATAGTTGTTCTTTTTTTTTCCATATACCTTTTTGCTTGTACAAAAAAAAAAAAAAATCAAACAAACGAAAAATAAAACAATAAAAAATCCAAAACAAACATTTTGATTTCAAGCCTGGAAGGGAGATAAATATTAATATATATTTTTATTCCCTTTCTTTCCTTTTTTGTTCGTCTTTATTCATTCTTTTTCGTTGGTTTTCTTTCTTTCTCTCTTTCTTTCTTTCTTACCTTTTGGTTCTCTCCCTTTTTGATTGCTCTTTCTTTTTTTTCTTTTTTCTTTATTTCCTTCTTTTGTATCCTTGTCATGTTTAATTTTTCATTATCTTTCTTTTTTTCACTCATTCTTTCTTTTCTTTCTTTAATTATCTCATATAATCATCACGTTTCTTTATTTCGTTCTATATTTTTCAATATCATTTCTTTCTTTCTTTCTTTCTTTCTTTCATTTTTTATATTCTTTCATTTTTTTATATTGGTATTCAAAATAGTGTTCATCAAAATGTCTATGACACAAAGTATAATTAAGGTAGCGAAGACATAAAACGACACCGCTTTCTGCCAGCAACGAGAATGACAAGAAACTGAACGATAAGCATTCTGTCCAAAACAAATAAAATTAAATAAAAATCTGACCAAGTCTTTAATTTTCAGTTCTGTTTCATCTCTCGAAGTCCATATCGGGAAAGACGTACTTCCAATCTTTCAAAAATTCATCATATATATAAAAAAAACAAAAACAATCCAAACGAATTTAACCAGAAGATGGTTTTCAGTGAACAAATGAACTTGTCACTTTTACCAGTACATTTTTCCGTCCTATTTTTTGTGGCTTGTCAAACATTTTGAAAACTTAAAAAAAAAAAAACTTTCTAAAAACAATTTCTTTCGCAAGAAATGTTCTTCTGTCGATGACCTATGGTCGAAACTTGTTTAGAACAATTCAAAAATAAATAACATTAAAGAAATATTCCTATTTGTCTTATCACTTTTTGTTCATTTTATATATATATATATATATATATATATATATATATATATATATATATATGAGTATAGATAGAAGGATATGAAAACAACACAATATACTGTTAAAGTGAAAAGATTTTATATCATATTCATAGCTAATATTGAACAATATTTCGATTTATAAAAATCATCTACTCCGGACTTATCAATAGCGGAGACGAAAATAATATGAAGATGATTTTTATAAATCGAAATATTGTTCAATATTAGCTATGAATATGATATAAAATCTTTTCATTTTAACAGTATATTGTGTTGTTTTCATATCCTTTTATCTATACTCATACCGTCGGATTAATTTCCTTTCTTTTAACATACATACACACATATACACACACATATATATATATATATATATATATATGGTAGCGAAGACACAGTCAACGGAGCTTGATGTGGCAGTTTCTCACCTATGTGATTTTCAATATATATATATATATATATATATATATATATATATGGATTTTGATTAATGATGATATTCGCCGTAACTTTATGGTTTGAAAATGATACTATCACAAGACGACCGACGAACTCGTTCTGTATCCCCGCCATCTTTATTATGACCTGATTTTCCAAACATGGCGCCGAGTCTTCGCGATACGGACATCAGGGAACTCTTTCGTCGTTTCAGGAGTGCGTTGCGATGTTGTTGCACGATACGCGCTTCCCGCAGGACCGACTGGAAGGCCACGGTGATGCTGACGTAGTTGTCCGCCGCCGACACCTCGTAGTACATGCATCCATACTCAAGCGCCACCTGGTGGCCGTCGTCGACGCCTACTTGGCGACGGTGTTCGAGATCCGTTTTGTTTCCCAGCAACAGGATCGGCACGTAAGCGGGTGAGCGTCTCTTGTGCACGTGTTCCATCAAAAATTTGGCCCAGTTGAATGTCTGCCGTTCGCAGATGCTGTAGATAATGATAAATGCGTCTGCCCAGTTAAGTTGGTTATCTGTCGGAGATAATGGCTCAGTCTGAAAAAAAAAAAAAAAATTACAAATTTAAAGAATCTGAATAGTTGAAAAGATATAATTTGTTGGTATTACATTCCTTACTTGCCACGGTTCTTCCAGTAGGCACTAGGTAGTGTAGTGCGCAGCCTTATAAAATCAGAAGCGCCTAAGTTAAATCTCTCTTTCATCTTCTAACCTCGACAAAGGGGCCGGGGCAATTCCCCCCTTGGCTCCTTTTAAACCCGACACATGTTTGTCAGATTTTACTGACGAAACTCGTCAGAAATCCTTTTTTCTTCTCAAGTCCTGAATGAATTTTGGTGGGGCGTTTTGGTTCGTATGAATTTTTTAAGATTTTTAACTATTTTCATAGATTTTCCATAGTTTGTCTAAAGTTCAAAGATATTCTACGAACCATTCTGACAAGTATCCTCATCTTTATTCTTCTGATCTCGACATTCCAGATAATGTTGATGGGATTACACCTCTCGACTAATAAGGCTTGTAGTTATTCTACGAACCATTCTGACTAGTATCCTCATCTTTATTCTTCTGATCTCGGCATTCCAGATAATGTTGATGGGATTACAACTCTCGACTAATAGGGGGCACGAGTCAACTGCTGACGCTAGGTAGCGTAGCGAGCAGCAATATAAAGGTGGAAGTGCCAAAGAAAAATCCCTCTTAGGCCCTCCAGCCTTCCCAGAGATAACACGCACCAATTGCTTCTCGTGTCTACAGCATTTCATGTTGCATTGTACACGGGAACATGCTCAACACGTAAGTGTTTATACTTTCCACTTTTTACAAGCAGCCTGAAGTATTTTATCTACTAAATGACTATTTTCTATTAGGACATTTCTCTCATACAACTCTTTATGTTACTCATATCATTCTAGTATTCATTCTTTTATGTTTGCCCAGTCAATAAAACATCCTTTTATCGTGTTAGTATAGCATTTATTCTAAACTAGCAACAACAAATAAATGATCAAAATTTAGTTCAATTCTAATAGTTTATTTAACAAGACAATGACTAACAATATAAAGTTCTTTCTATGTATAGAGTCAAGTTTGAAAGATTTACCAGTCTGATGGAGAGGGAATGTTAGGATATCTAGCATCTTCTGTTTTAATTAATCCTCTCAGAGGTAATTTCTCGTCAACTGCTCTGAGAACTTCTCCGAATATCTATCTAATATTGGCGCCAAACCTGGACACATCGCGTGATTGATATGTCCAATCATAGAAAGGTTATCTCTCACTTAATTCCCCTCCATATATAGAAAATAACGTATTTTATCGACTCAACACTTGTTATCACTTCGTCATAGATTCTTCTTATATTTATTCTCGTGTTGTAGTGAAGTTCGATAATTAAGTTAAACACTGCCATTATTCTGTGAACCTTTCAGTAGATACTCATTTATATGTTCTAGCTAGAGGCGCGCGGTAAAATGGTTAGGGTCGTAGGAAATGAACCCGTCGACCCGAGTTCGAATCCTAGACGAAACTGTTTGCATTTCATATAGCGCTAATACCCTTGGGAAAGGTATGAATCCAACTATATTCCCTCCAGCTATGGGTAAATAGTAGGGCAGACTGGGCTCTTCAACCTTGGTAAGGCAACCTGCCTACGAGATGGAAAACTCTGAATTCAAACCTGTTAAACTCCGCTTAAGAAATTGACCCTGTGTCGCATCCTGCTCGAGCGGAGGGGTTGGTATATATATTATATATATATATATATATATATATACATGTAGAATTAAAAAAAAGACACATCTCCTGTTTAATAATTTTATTTTTGATATTTTCGAGTTTTCTGGCCAACTTTTAAATATTTAGGTGGAATTCGTGGATAAGTCCACCAAAGTTCAAGTCCTGAGCACTTTGGCACTTCGAAGTGCCATCATCAGGGGTGATGTTTTCCAGTTTTTTTTTAATTATATTAATGTGGAGGTTGGAAGGAGAAGAATTAATGAGAAAGGTGTTATAGGCATTTTAAAATGTGTGTACTGCATTGGAAATTAATTTTTTTAGGATGGTTTGTATTGTTTTATGTATAGAGCTTCTAGTATTTGGAGTTTTTGTTTATTTTTTTTCTTTGTGCAGAATGTGTGTATTTTCCGTTAGAATATTTCGGTAATTAGAGAGGGGGCGTGAATGTAATTTTATGTGTTGTGAAATGGAGCTATTATCTGTTAAATGGAGGGTTAGACGACGTGACAATGTGGTTGAGGTGAATCCAATGTATGCATTTTCATTTTCTGTGAGACTGCAATCTCCTTGGGGACATTTAAATCTGTATACTACATTGGTCTCATTAAGCCGACTTGTCTGGGGAGAGGAATTGTTGCGAACAATGAGGTTAGTTAGCGAACAAGTTATCCACGAATTCCACCCAAATATTAAAAAGTTGGCCAGAAAACTCGCAATGATCAAAAATAAAATTGTTAAACAGATGTGTCTTTTGTTTAATCCTACATGTATAAATGAAAGAATGCTGTCCAAACACACACACACACACACACACACACACACACACACACACACACACTATATATATATATATATATATATATATATATATATGTTCTAGTTTTTGAGCTAAAGTGGAAAATTCTTTGGAAGCTTGCTAATCAAGTACATGTCTCAAATCAGGATCAGCGAGTAAGTCAACGTTTCATATTTCTCTCTGGCTTGAGCCTTCTTTTCCCTTTCATTCATCCCTCGATCTTCGCCCAGTTTCACTAGAACCGAACGATCATCTGGCCAGCCCTCCAGGGTGCAGGTGCGAACATCGGTGAGGTCGAATTTACAGATTAACCTTGAGTTTAGCGATTAAGATGTCCCCCACCCCAATCTATGCACCCTCCACTTCTCTCCGTTTCTAGGGGCCCCCTAAGTAGAAAGTAAATACAAATCCTGGGCGGTGTGTGAATAACCACAATAGACAATGAAATGAAGTTGCGAGTTGAGGCGGTAACGATTTATTTATATCTTTTTAGTTTTATTTTTCACATTCGTTCTCTATGGGTGGCTTTTTTTTAGTGTCAGTGTTTTTTTAATGTATGTATATATGTATGTATGAATGTATTTATCTATCTGCTGCTATTGCTATCTATCTATCTATCTATCTATCTATCTATCTATTCCAGTATGTATGTATGTATTCCAGCATGTATGTATGTATCTATCTATCTATCTATCTATCTATCTATCTTTTGTATGTATATATGTGTGTATATATGTATGTATGAATGTATCTATCTATCTGCTGCTATTGCTATCTATCTATCTATCTATCTATCTATCTATCTATTCTATGTATGCATGTATATATGTATGTATGTATCTATCTATCCATTCCAGCATGTATGTATGTATGTATGTTATGTATGAATGTATATATCTATCTATCTATCTATTCCAGTATGTATGTATCTATCAATCTATTCCAGTATGTATGTATGTATATATGTATGTATCTGTCTATCTATCTATCTATCTTTTATGTTTTTATGTATGTATATATGTATGTATGAATGTATCTATCTATCTATCTGCTGCTATTGCTATCTATCTATCTATTCCAGTA
>CM042159.1:71987180-71992180 GCA_023376005.1 Doryteuthis pealeii | reverse complement strand
TATATATATATATTATATATATATATATATATATGAATACACCGTCGAACTTTTTTCAGACACCTAGTATTGAAATCTATAAGACTAAATAATATTGTGTTTGTATTTATGTATATATGTATATATTCTTAGCTAAACTAGCTAAGAATAAAGAAAATAAAGTAAAAACAAAAAAGTAATAAAAATACGAAAGAAAGAAAGCTACTAAGAATTAAATGAATAAAAAGTAAGCAAGAAAGAACACAAAGAAAGAAATAAGGAAGGTAAAAAAGAAAACGTTAAAGAGAGAATGGAAGAGAGAGAGAGAGAGAGAGAGAGAGAGAGAGAGAGAGAGAGAGAGAGAGAGAGAGAGAGAGAGAGAGAGTAACACAGAAATATTAATATCAATAAAAAAAAAGGACGAAAGAAAAATAAGAAAGAAAGAGAGGTAGAAAGAAAGAACACAAGAAAGAAAGAGAGGAAGAAAGAAAGAAAAGAAGGAAGAAAGAAATCAAGAAATAAATTAAATCAATTAAGAAAGAAGTAAAAGTAAGTAAAGTCGTTGTGGTGGTCTAAAGTCGGTATCAGCCAGACAACGAGGGAGTCTATCCACTTTACACTAGCGCTAAACCAAGGAGATTGTTTTGGCGTCCGAGGTGGTGCGCCACATCTACCACCAGCTCCTCACTTTACCGCACAGATCCCTGTGCTACTCATACACTGAGTTGGTGATGGCCGATATCGAACAGCGGACCTTGTGGTTCCTAATTGGACGCTCTAACGACTGAGCTAAACCGGCCCTAAGAGTGCAAGAAAGAAAGAACGAAAGAACACACACACACATTGACGGTTTAAGGATTGTCTTGGTATGTATGTTTATTGCTAGGCTGGTTTCGACCTATGAGTCAAAAGTCATGGACTTGGGATGACAGGGATGGGCTGAACGGAGAGGAGATGCGTGTGGAGGAGAAGGCAGAATAATCCACACACACACACACACACACACACACACACACACACACACACACAACACACAACACAAAGAAAAAAAGCAAATAAAAAAAACAAAGCAAGCAAAAAAGAACATAAGCAAAATGGAATGCAAGAAAAAGAAAAAAGAAGAAAAAAAAAGCAAGAAAGAAATCAAGAATGAAATGTCACAAGTAAGAAAGATAGCAAGAAAGAAAGAATTAAATCAACGAATAAAAAAAAAGGAAAGAAAAGGTAAACAAGAAAGAGAACACGAAAGAAAGATAACAAGAGAGAAAGATAACAAAAAAGAAAAAAGAATAAGGAATAAAAAAGAAAGAAAAAATAAGCAAGAAAGAAACAAAGACAGAAAAAAAATTAAAAGTAAAGAAAGTAGGAAAGAAAAAATAAACAAGAATGAGAAGAAGAAAGAAAGAAAGAAAGAAAAAAGAAAGAAAGAAAGAACACAAGAAAGAAAGAGAACAAAAAAGACAAAAATGGATTAAAAAAGGACAAGAAAAAAGAAAAAGAAAGAAAAGAGAAAGAAGAAAAAAAACGCAAGACAGAAATAATTAAATCAATTAAGAAAGAAGGAAAGAAGAAGTAAACAAGAAAGAGAGCAAGAATGAAAGATAGCAAGAAGAAAATAATAAACAGATCAAGCAAAAGAGAGCACAAGGGAGAAGGAAAGTAAGAAAAATAAATAAAAAAGAATAAAAAAAAAGAAAGCAAACAAGAATGAAAGACAGAAATAATTAAATGATTAACGAAAGATGGAAGGAAAAAATAAAGAAGAAAGAGAGCAAGAATGAAAGATAGCAAGAAGAAATGGAAAAAAGAAAAGAAAAAGCAATAAACTAAGCAGAAAAGAGGATAAGGGAGAAAGAAAAATAAGGAAAAAAAAAAGAAAGAAAAAAAAACAGAAATAATTAAATCCATAAAAAAGAAGGAAAGAAAAAGTTAGCAAGAAAGAGAGCAAGAAATAAAGAAAGGCAGCAAAGAAAAGGGAAAAGGAAAGCAACAAGAAAGAACACAATGAAGAAAGAAAGCAAAAAAAAGAAAAAAAAAGAAAAAGAAAAAAAAGAAAAAAAGAAAAAGAAAAAAAAAGAAAAAAAGGAAAAAGAAAAAGAAAAAAAAAGAAAAAAAAAGAAAAAAAAGAAGAAAAAAAGAAAAGAAAAAGAAGAAAAAGAAAAAGAAAAAAGAAAAAAGAAAAAAGATAAAAAAACAAAAAAAAGAAAAAACAAAAAAGGGATAAAGAACGGAAGAACTCAAAGAAACAAGAAAACAAGGAAGAAAAATGCCAACCTTTTTCGTGCAAGAATCTAATATTTCAACATCTGTATGGTTCTCATCATGCCTGACATTTGACCTGTACAGCAAATCTGTTAAAAAGAAACCAAAAAGCAAACAGTGTCAATAGAACATCAATATTCAACCTTCTAAATTGGGCGAAAGAATCGGGTAGTAGCTTAACCAAACAGCTGCGAAAGAACGTAAAACAATGATATCTTATTATAATGGAGATTGTGGGTTTGTCTGTCTGTAACCGAAACTATATTACTACTCAAGTCACAATTCCCTTTGTTATTTACATCACATTCTCCATGATTTTATTTCTATTTAAACCTTAATTATTAATAAAATTGTTTTACATCATTAAGACTGTTGACCATATCTACATATTAATAACATGCAATTGTATTTATATATACAACAAAATAGCGGTTTACAGTGTGAATTGGGGGGCTAATTTGCATATTGATCTTAAAAATTTGATTTTGATAAATATATGCTTAGTATTATTGATTTCTAATTGTTTGGTTTTATATTAATGAATATGAGCAAAAATCTCGGGGATAAATCTTAAAAGAAATCCATTAACAAGAAGAAATAACTGTAATATTATTCTTTACTTCCTATTTTAACTAAATAGTTAAATTAGGAAAATTTACCAATGAAAGACGGGAGTAAGGGAAAATGATGGAAGAGTTAATTTCAAAGTTGTTCTATTTTTCAATCATACCCCCTCTGTTCAAAATCTTTTTATCTACATTCTTATTCAGTTTCATTAGCCTTTCTAATTTAATATGATATTTTATTATATTAAAACTTAAATACTTGCACCAGAGGGTGCATATATTTGCTAGTAAAAATAATTAAAAAAACAAACTCGAAACAGTAAATATAATGTAATTCTTCTCCGGGGCGGCCTAATGTCGGTATTAGCCAGACAGCGAGGCAGTCTATCCTCTTTTCACTAGCGCTAGACCAAGGATATTATTTTAGCATCTACCATCAGCTCCTTACTTTACTGCACAGATCCCTGTGCTACTCATACGCTGAGTTGGCGGGAGCTGATATCGAACTAGGAACCTTGTGGTTTCTAACGTACATTTAAGAACAAGAAATACCAGGAAAAAGTCGAAAAAAGTTCAATATTCTCAGTCTGCCCCAGGACAAAAAAAAAAGGTTTAAGAGAATATGGAATGTTTCTTTCGAGAGTTTGTGCAACAGGCGTCTGATCGGTATGTATGTTTATTGCTATGCTGATGTTCGACCTATGAGTCAAAGGTCATGGCCTTGGGATGACAGGGATGGGCTGAACGGAGAGGAGATGCGTGTGGAGGAGAAGGCAGAATAATCGACACACACACACACACACACACACACACACACACACACACATACACGCACGATTCTGTAAAACGCAATGCACAGTTAAAGGTCAGGTTAATACAACTAATTTCAACATAGTGATATAGTATATCAAGTATTCCTATCTATTACAAATAATTTTCAAACAGATCTATTTGACCTATCGATGGGATGCTTAGCAGGTACTACGACTTCGGGCCAGGGGGGACTTGGAAGAAATGGCAATGAAAGGGTTCTTCACATTCCCCGGACCTCAAGAACTGTGGCTTCATCATTGGATGCATTTAGTTTAGTCTCATATCCAGGATACCGTGGTGTAATGGATAGTACGTTAATATCTTGTATAGTATATTCATTATTTCTAAATGGCGGGTTCGATCCTCGATGGATGTCACATACTTGCGACCTTGTGTCACATTCTACCCGTGGCGAACGGATCGGGTAAATACCTACCCAGGACATCCAGTCTTCAAGTACTGAGAACTGCCTGTTTTGAAAATCAACATTCAGATTCCTGGGTTTTACCTGGGCTCGAACACCGACCTCTGAAGACCGGTGGAGGAATGCGAATTTATCATAGTCACGGTAAAGAAGTGCGCATTTATCGTAGTCACGTGACGAGCTATGTAATCTGTTATCATCAGCACAGGAAATCCTGTCTTTTGGCTTGACGTATGTTTGTGGGAAAAGGCACATCAACAAGCAGACCACAGACATATGAAAGATTTAGAAAAGAAAAAAAAGTAAAAAAGATAAAATAAAATAAGATAAAATAAAAAATTAAAAAAGAAGAAAAAATAAGAAGCCATTTTGTCCGCTGTGTTAAGTGATAAATAGAAAAAAAAAAAAAAGACCAACAAAAAACATGTCCGCGCTTTTAATTTTTTTAGAATTTTTTGCTATTAAGAAAAAAAGCAAAATCAGCCGACAGTCAAGGTGTCGCTTCCCGCCACTCTCTTCCCGCTCTTTCCATTCCGCCATTTCTCAAAATTTGAATGTTGCTTGTTTTTTATTGAGTCATGTCTCTCTAACAAAGTTGTAAAAAAAAAAAAAAATAAATAAATAAATAAAAAATGAGTGGGCTTTGCAGGTGACCGGCTAACCCTGTGTTCTTCTTTATTACCCTCAAAGAAAGCCGCCACTAAAAATGAAATAGCCCTATCCCCACACTGTCTCCACGACGAACACGACTGACGTATCTCTGGTATTCATTTGCTTTTAAACTGATAAATACTATCGCTGATCTGAATGCCGACGTCATTTTTGCATTGATAATTAAATATGTCCAACGTCTGCCAACACATCAAAACTAGGCGCAGTTTTCACTTCGATGCTGGTTGGATGGTTAGTTGGTTTTACGTCGGGATGTATAAATTCGTGCATTTCATGAAAATTCT
>CM042159.1:71957180-71979680 GCA_023376005.1 Doryteuthis pealeii | reverse complement strand
GAATTTTTGAGATGAGGCTTGATAATTAGTATTATTTGGATTATTCGGACTATTGTTCTCATCTTCATTGTTATTAGAATTTCACTGTGAGATTTTTTAAAAGTTTGTTCAAGTAGATTTACAACCCAAATGCACGTTTTTATACTAAAATAGTTTTCGATTTTAATTAAAAAAAATAGTTATTTCATGTTGTTGTTGTTAATTCAATAGGATTTAAAAAAATTATAAAACTTTAAACGAAAGACACGTTTTTATATTAAAGACGCATTTTTATATTAAAATAGTTTTTGTTTAATCAGAAGAGAAATGCAGATATGTTTATTTAAATGAAAATAGTTTTTATTTACAAAATATCTTTTATGTTTATGTGAAATCTCTACTCAAATTTTTTTTCTGTCTGCTCGCAATCAATTCGCTCACCGTCTGTTCGCAATCATGTCACTCATTGTCTGTTCGACAACACGTCGCTCACCCCACTGCCAAGAAATTCGGCTCATTTATTACTCCACCCCTCTCCCACAAACCACCTCACTTCCGGTCTGTACTCTTATAAAAGAAACTTAACCTTCGGGCGCCATTTCTTTTCCTAGACCGAGGTAAGAGGAGTTTCATTTGTTTTATCTTTATATCACAGTTTATTTAAATAAAAGGATGTTGTTCGGAAATGGAATCACACAATTTATAAAGTTTATTTTCCATGCGCCTCTCGTACCACAACCGGAAGTGTACAGTGAAAAGCAAAAGGTGTTCCTTTCGAGGCGGCTCGCGGGCTGGGGTGCCTATTGGATACTTGGCCCAACTTTTCAACCGACCCTCATAATGTACCAAGCTGGATGGTGTCAAGAATAAATCAGCTCAGGTTCAGAGTGATTTTCCCTGTAGGAATAGCTGCCTACAGTCTATGAGGAAAAAGATAAGTTCACAGAACGTAAAGACGAAAGGGAAAGCACATATACTTTTAACCTTATTTATTCACATATAAACTTAACAACAGTCAATATAACAAAGTACTTAGGGGCAGTACTTACAGTTCATATATCTCCCTCGTTGAGGGGGGTGTCAGATTGGGTCTACAGTTGTTACTCCCTCACTGAGGGGAAAGTTCCTTCAGTCACAAGAGACTGAGACAAGAGCTCGTTTCTACGAGGCTCACACGTTGGTATCAAAACCGTAGAGGATTCTTCCCCCAACCTGACAAGAGATGTTACCTTTTCTACTTCCTGTCCCCGAAGGCACAGGAGAGTTCTAGTCCCTACATCCCCAACAGGCAACATCGTTTAAAGGGGTAAGAGCAGGGTTCATTGCCCGGCACACAAGGCGTCTCCGAAAGGAGATTACCAACGAAACTTGAGCTATTTTTGGCACTGCCATCGGGAGATGTGGAACATGCACATTTATAATTTTCTTTTCTTCTATTAGCCACCATATCAAAACAATTTCGTTCTGATTATTAGTTTTCTTTATAATTCCAAGGGATCAATGTCTTAATTTTGTTTTTGGCTATTGAGACATTGAAAGTAATCGCTTCTTTTGGGGGATTACGACCCCTCCCTAATCCTTATAACGATTTCTTGAATTATTTTTCTATAATCCAACGCTTAGGGCGCCTTGTCATATATCAGTCAGGTAAATTATTGGCTCGTCGTAAAAAGTAAATCTACTTGGTTGAGATAGTTACCCACAAGAAAAGGTGAATATTCAATAAGATTTAGAAATGTCAATCTGTGGGCCATTTAACATGTATATCTGACAGCGTCTTTAATCTTTTGCACCTGTAGAAGTTGGTAGATGACCTACACACCTGAATAGAATATTAAACCTTATTTACCTGACCTCATTCGATTCCTTATCTTCTTCATAACCATTTAGATTACTCTTCAGTTGTAGGTTTTTAGAGGATATGTTCAATCAAATATGTTGAAAGGAAAAATAAATAAAGGAAAGAAAATGTTGATTGGATAAAATAGATTTACTAACACGTGTTTCGGCCAGGAGTTCGTTCATGTACACATGTATTTTATTTATTATTATTTTAAACTAGCAAATATATGCACCCTCCGGGTGCAAGTATTTAAGTTTTAATATAATAAAATATTGTATTAAATTAGAAAGGCTAATGAAACTAAATAAGAATGCAGATAAAAAGATTTGAAACAGAGTGAGTATAATAAAAGATTTGAAACAGAATGACTATAATAAAAAAATGGAACAACTGAAACTTACTCTTCCATCACTCTCGTCTTTCATTGTATTTTTTCTAATTTAAGTATTTAGTTAAAAGAGGAAGTAAAGAATAAAATGACAGTTATTTTATCTTGTTAATGATTTCATTTAAGATTCATTGAAGAGATTTTGCTTATATTCATTAAAATAAAACCAAACAGTTAGATATTTATTAAATTCGATTTTTTAATATTAATATGCAAATTAGCCTTCCGTTCACACTGTGAACTGCTATATATATAAATATAATTGAATGTTGTCATAGTTAACAGTATTAATAATGTAAGAAAATTTTATTAATAATTGCCATCATGGAGAATGTGATGTCAATAACTAAGAGAAACTTGATTAGGAATATAGTTTCGGTTACAGACAGAAAAACACACAATCTCCATTATAATAAGATATAAAATGAAATCTTTAAGCATATAACGAATAACGGCGTTCATCAGAGTAAAATGTTTGGTATTTGAAGTTAAAGCGGACAAAATACCGAGAATTTTGAAGTGTTTGAAAAAAGACATTTTTTAAAAATTATTTGAAAGACACTCCACAGCAATAGAAAAATCAAATATATGTATTTACCCCTACCCTCAGCTTGCCCTGTCTACTGGGGCCGTAGAATACGCTGATTGCACCTTTGCAGAAGGGGAAGATTCTCCCAATGGGGCCGCCTGTTGGCCATGGGTGGCTACCTGTGATGCTTAAGGACGGAATCTTGGTGGCTGAGGAGTCCATGACATGCAATACCCCACTTAGGCCCTTACTTGGCTTAGATGAGCGGTCGGAAAGGGTCCCTTACGATCAATCGGCTGGTCACGTCAAGCCCTAGCACCTATATGATTGTTCCGACCCTATTGCTCTCATAGCAAACCCTCAACTATTTTTTTGTGCTAGAAAGTGGTGGATGGGTGCTTAGGGTGCTGAGTACGACGTTAAACTGCATCAAGTGGTGAAGTTGCAATTCTGGGTCTCTGGGGAGTGTGGAGTATCCCTTCAACGCCATTGCTCCTAGGTACACTTTGACCTGGAGTGGTAGTACCTGTTAGGATCCCATCTACGTGTTAAAGAGATCAGAATGAGTTTTAAAAATACTTAAAAGATTAAAGTACCCAGTCTGCCCTACTATTTACTCATAGCTGGAGGAAGAATAATTGGATTTATACTTTTCCCAAATGCAAACAGCCTCGTTCAGGATTTGAACTCGGGTAGCCGTGTTCATTTCCTACGATGATAACCGTTACGCCACAAGCGCCCACAAAAATACAGATATAATAACAATCGCCACTGGCGATTGTTATTATATGCATATGTGGCTTCCTTAAGCCACAGTTATTTACTAAGCTTAGCTTAGATGTGGCACACGGCCAGAACTATAGGGCACCCAATGAGAATCGAACTCACTATCAATGGTCTGCAAATCTAGCTTGATAACCATTACACCACGCGAGATGCCCGCTTCATTAAGCTATAAAATTTTGCTAGCAATACGAAGATAGTTTGTGTTCGGTCCGATACCTTTACTTTTTTTTTTATCGTTGGTGAATAGCTCTACATATATCTAAATAAGTAAAATAAGTAAAGTTGTCAGGGTGGCCTAAAGTCGTTATCAACTCGAGAGCAAGGAAGCCTGTTCTCTTTTCCCTAGCGCTAGGTTTAGGAGATTATTTTGGCGTCTGAGACGGAGCACCACACCTACCATCAGTTAGTTCATTACTTTACAGCACATATGTGCTATTCATACGCTGAGTTGGCGAGGACCGGTATCGAACTCGGCACCTTGTGGTTCCTAGTCGGATGCTCTATCGACTGAGCTAAATAACAATGCATAAAATATAATACCCGGTTGTTTGTTAGGGGTTAGGGTTAGGGGTTAGGGTTAGGGTTAGGGGTTAGGGTTTAGTTTTATAATTAAAAAAAACCCCCTCTAAAATCATCTGTTAACAAACAACCGGATTTTGGCGGTGTAAATGAAAAAAATGCCCTTATGAAACGAGAACGCAAAAGGGGTGCCTAAAAGTCATATGGTCCAATAATGAGTCTGGGAATCCGTTTGTTCTTATGGGAACTTAATAGATAAAAAAAAACGATGCAGTTTTAATAACAGTTATTTGTATAACGTGTTGTTCATTGTCTTTCTTTCTTTTGTCTGTCGTTAAAAAGCTTAAAAAGTAAAAGTGAAACAACAAAAACAATCGAACAAACCTACGAAAGACAATGTGTTCATTTTTTTTAAAGGGAGACAAATAATGGTCAGAAGAAAACAAAGCCTTCAACAAAGCAAAGAATATTGTTCCTCTTCACGCCCCCCCAAAAAAAAACGAAATAAAACAATACAAAAAAAACAAAAAAAAAAAACCCAAAAAACAAAAAACAAAACAAAAACAATCGTAGACAATAAAGGGAATAATTACTAGCCATTAGTTCTATAGACATTTACGATGTTATTATCAAGTAACTTTTATTATAAAACCATCTTATAAAAAGCAATTATTTGTCATATGCGCTGGACTACTTTTTTCAATGAAAGACTTCGTTAAGGAATACACACACACACACACACACACACACACACACACACACACACACATATATATATATATATATATGTATATTGGTAAGATGGTGTACTATATTTATGAGTAAATAGTGCTCAATATCATTTATAGAACATGTATATCTTGGTTTGAAAATTCCATAGACGGGAATATGTCAGTAGCTAAGCGCCGTTGACTTCATGTCCACGCTACCCTAAATTATATGTATATTATTTTTTATTATTCAGTGATTTAAATTGTCATAAGGTATAAATTCATTGACACTTAACTATTAATCTTATTTTGGTATTTTGTTTAAAAATGAGCCATGTCAAGCCGTAAAGTAACCCCCCCCTTCCTCCGTGTAAAAGCTACAAAAAAAAAATCTACCATGACCGGCCATACTTCCGAAGTTGGAAGACCAGATATTGCGGACTCATATTGCTAAGTTAAAGTTTATTTTCTTAATTGTATCTCCTTGCGTTTTATAATATTATTTTTTTTTATTATTCAGTGATTTAAATTGTCATAAGGGCGGGGGGGCTGGATACACATCCTAATGGAAAGACAGGCCGATGATAGCTGTCAGAAGCTTGAGGTAAGGTGACTCGAGCCCTCCATTCTGAAGCGACACATGATGGACGCCATGGAAACATATCCTACATTGAAGTCTGACCTGTGTGGCATCGCCTGTATGTCGAGGATTTCATATGTGTGATACGGTAAAAAAAACAAACAAACTGGATCCGTGGGCCATCTGCATGCTCACAACTGCTCACATCTGGAGTACTTGTAGAAATGGCCTTATTCTGTCAAGAAGTGGCAATCACTATATATATATATAGTAATGGTATTATGGATGATTTGGACTCATAACTTAAAGTTTCATGGTTATGCAATCCTCAGATGAGTCAAATGGTTGGGATCTTAAAAACCAGTAGTTTTTTTTTAGCATTTATATAAACGTGAAGCGTTTTCGCGCGATGTGATGATGTAATGCTAAAAATGTTTTTTTTTAAACTGTGGCTTGTTTAACGTTTATGTGAAATGGATCGTGTTCACGTGATGTAATGTTATGACGTTAAATCTGTGTTTAAAAAAATGTAAATAAAACAAACTTGCTTTGGTTTTAATGCACGCGTTGTTCAGATGATTTTTTTTTCTTCTTTTCTTTTCATAAATAAAAGGAGTGCAAAAATTAAGGGATCAATTAGGATCAAGTGGTAAGTGGCACGGTAAAAATTTGTTCAAATGCCTGCATTTCGAAACGATATATATATATATATATATATATATATATATATATATATATATATATATGTGTGTGTGTGTGTGTGTGTGTGTGTGTGTGTGTGTGAAAATTAACGGAAGAGTGGATAAACCAACACAAACGATTGATTCGATTAACATTTCATCTTTATTTGTTAAAAGGCTTCCTCAGACGAAATATATTAATCATCTACAACACACACACACATATATATATATATGAAAGTAAGTAAACAAACAATGTGTTTATTTTTGATATGGCATTTTTAGCCGACAATTTTGGAGGATATGTGCTTAATTGAAGTCATACCTAATTTTGAAAATTAATTAGTTAATAATTAATGAATTTAGGCGGGTATATATGTTCAAATGTAAGGCTAAACAAATCGAGAAAATGTCAATCCTGAATGTACATTTCGACCTATTAGGTCTCATCAGCAAGGTTATAGACATGGGAGGCTGCTCCGTGTGTGACTCGAAACCTCGATTTGTTTAGCCTTACATTTGAACATATATACCCGCCTAAATTCATTAATTATTAACTAATTAATTTTCAAAATTAGGTATGACTTCAATTAAGCACATATCCTCCATATATATATATATATATATATATATATATATATGTTTTACTATGTTTATGAATAAAGAGTGCTCAATATTGGTGATAAAGCATATATATATATATATATATATATATAATATATATATAAGATAGCGATTGCAATTTTCTGAATGTACTCACCGACATCTGAGTTATATTCGCCGATAAATCTTTTGGTTAAAAAACGGACTGTCACGGCTGAAAGTAAAATAAATGAATAATTAAATAAATAAATAAATAAAGATAAAATAAATAAAATGAGATTTCAAGTAACCGAAGCATACAGTCTCTGACTATGCCTACTGAAGTCCCGGTTTCGATTTCTGTCGGAGGGAAATTGTTAGTATACATCGCTGATGAGACTTAATAAAGTTGAAACAGTCTGTACGACACCGAACAATTCTTTGCCGAGATTCACTTGTCATGATTATTTTCTACAATTATCGAATTTTATGCGATATACGCATTGTAATTGCCTTCAAGCAAAAATATAAATAATAATATATACTTTATCAACAATGCTTCTAAAAAAACAAACATCCAAAAATCTTATTCCCTTCGCCGAAGAACATAGGCCTGTTTTGTTATTATTCACTCACCGTCACCGTACCTCATATAGTAGAAGCGTATCAGTATCATTGACAGGTTAATTTCGCAAGGATTGTCCGGTGTTTATCGTGGCCGAAGCAGTATAGTCTCTGACTATGCCTGCTGAAGTCCCGGTTTCGATTTCTGTCGGAGGGAAATCGTTAGTATACATCGCTGATGAGACTTAATAAAGTTGAAACAGTCTGTACGATGTTCTACACACCGAACAATTCTTTGCCGAGATTCACTTGTCATGATTATTTTCTACAATTATCGAATTTTATGCGATATATGCATTGTAATTGCCTTCAAGCAAAATATCTATTTAAATTAATAATGGAGATTCGCTTCCGGTTTTTGTCTGTAAGAAAAATTACGTCACTGCCTACGTCACATTACCCAAAATCGTCATAACATAGATAGATACACTCAAAATTTGAACATGCATCATTAGACAGTCCTCATTGTTTTTTAAAACAAGTTTTAATAAATACATGACTGGTATTATATATCTATATATAAAGTAAGTAAAGTCGACGGGGCGGCCTAAAGTCGGTATCAGCCAGTCAGCGAGGGAGTCTATCCCCTTTTCACTAGCACTAGACCAAGGAGATTGTTTTAGCATCTGAGGTGGAGCGCCACACCTACCATCAGTTCCTTACTTTACCGCACAGATCCCGGTGCTACTCATACGCTGAGTTAGCGGGGACCGGTATCGAACTAGGAACCTTGTGGTTTCTAGCCGAACGCTCTACCGACTGAGCTAACCCGGCCCCTTTATTTTAATACATATTTAAAGTTTACATTTCAAATTGTTTTATTTTTTAATCCTTTAATGAATTTGATGATTTTACTTACTTAGGGTACAAACTCGCTGACATTGAATTTTTTACTCCCACCCCTCAGGCAATATGTTTCAAAAATCTAATTTTACATCGCCCGGAGGGTGTTCTTTTATTTTGTACTAGTCATATTAATTAATCTAAAATCAAAATATCACCTTAAAGAAAATTTCCCATAACTTTATTAAAATGTATTCATTTTTATTGGTTGTTTTTATTCTATAACGTAGGTGCAAAGTTATACATACTTTGGATACAAATAACTCCGACGAAGGTTAATAGACAAACATTTAATAACACAGCACATGGATAACAGTAGAATACAACGTTCATAGTAAAGAGTACATAAAAAGAGGTACACAAATAAAGATAGACACATTCATGAATGATACAGATATACAATAAAAGGCACAGACATGAGACTAGGAATAGTCCATGCTGTAAAGAACTTACAGTAATGTAAGGGGGGCGGAGCCCCACGAGAGGGTTTAGATAGAATCTACCCCATGTGGCTCGTAGTTGCTGAAACTATAAAGAGAGCGAAAGTGTTTGAAACCGGCGCTTAAATACTGGTGCCCTAGCGGGCATCATCAAACTAAAAGGGGCAGACAACTCCACCAGGCGAATACAAACAAACGCTACAAGTCAATTCCTCACTCTCCAAGGAGCCCTATCGGCTGTGGCTGTAGAATACACTGATTCTATCTCTGCAGTGTGACCCCACCTGTTGGCCGTGGGTGGTAACCCGTGATTCTTAAGTATGGAACCCTGGTGGCCGTGCACCCCATGATATGCAACAATCCACTTTGGCCCTTATTTATATATTTACCAACCCCTCCGCAAGAGCAGGATGTGACACAAGGTCAATTTCTTAAGCGGAGTTCAACAGGTTTGAATTCAGAGTTTTCCTTCTCCTAGACCGGTTACCTAGCCATGATTAAAGAGCCCAATCTGCCCTACTATTTACCCATAGCTGGAGGGAGAGTAGGATTCATACCTTTCCCAAAGGTATTAGCGCTATGTGAAATGCAATTACCATATCCAGGATTTGAACTCGAGGCGATGAGTCCATTTCCCATGACTTTAACCATTACACCACGCGCTTATTTAGGCTAGACAGGCGGTTGGCGAGGCCCTCTCCGATCAATCGGCTGGTCACGTCAAGCCCTAGCACCTATATGATTGTCCCAACACTATTGCCCTTAAGGCAAACACCAACCCTTTTTTTATCCTATATGTGCTAGAAGGAGGTGGTTAAGGGTCTTAATGTCCTTGATATGACGTTACTCTATCTGATGATGATGTTCTAATTCTGGAGCTCTGAGGATGTGGAGTACCCCTTCATAACCATTACTTCCAGGACTACTGGAGTGGCAGTAGCTATTAGGGCCCCCCCTCTATGGGTTAAATATAAAAACATGAGATTAAAAAATGTTTAAAAAATTGTGTACCCATCAAGAATGAATAGAACAAAACGTCTTTGGCATAAAATGACACAACAAGGATTGACGTGCCGTAAAATCCAACCAACCAACTCTTCAAGGATAAACATTAGCATATATATATATATATATATATATATATATATATATATTGTATTTTAGGTGGTCTCCGTATGCTTCTCTCAGTATATATTCTTTTAATGTTTTTTAAAAAGTTGGGCGTTATTACGAAGCATTAAAAATATATAAATGAATGAACTCGATATTATGGAGTATTGGATTCACTTATTTTTTTATTAATTTCATAAAGCCGTTAAACAGGAATAACATTCATTTGATAAAGGGTATCTAACGAACCTGAAAATTAATGACAAAAAATAATAATAAAAAAATAAGTGAATCCAATACTCCATAATATCGAGTTCATTCATTTATATATTTTTAATGCTTCGTAATAACGCCCAACTTAAAAAAAACATTAATATATATATATATATATATATTATATATATATATATATATATACAAACCATCCAAGTAAGACGATCAAAACATGCTGGACACTGCTGGAGAAGTAAGTATTTACCTAACCCGTTCACCACGGATAGGGTGTGACATAAGTTCATAAGCATAGGGCATCAAGCAAGGATCGAACTCGCTATGCAGTAGTAATGGATCTGCGAGACTAGCCAGCTAACCATGACACCACGATGGGACCCCACTGCTGGAGAAGTAAGGACGAACTCATATGTGACATTCTCGGGTGTAAACTTACATATAGACACACCAGTGTTGACTGACCAGCAAAAACCTACATTGATCAGCTCTGTGCGATCACTGGACTTGCCAAGAACGATACAGAGAGAGAGAGAGAGAGAGAGAGAGAGAGAGAGAGAGAGAGAGAGAGAGAGAGAGAGAGAGAGAGAGAGTCATGGGAATCCGTGCTGTCAGTCCGACTTAATTATGATCGTATATACTCGAGTAATTGGAAGCGCGTGGTGTAATGGTTAAAGTCATGGGAAATGGACTCGTCGCCCCGAGTTCAAATCCTGGATGTGATAATTGCATTTCACTTAGCGCTAATACCCTTGGGAAAGGTATGAATCCTACTCTCCCTCCAGCTATGGATAAATAGTAGGGCAGACTGGACTCTTTAACCTTGGTTAGGCAACTGGTCTAGGAGAAGGAAAACTCTTAATTCAAACCTGTTGAACTCCGCTTAAGAAATTGACCTTGTGTCACATCCTGCTCGCGCGCGGGAGGGGGGGTATATATATATATAATTAAGTAATGAACGACTTCATGTAATAAACGACTCTTAATTTTATCCACAAAACATGTTTTTTTTAAAATCATATATTGTGCTTAAGGAACAACTCCAAACTTTTTGCTATGTTACCCTACAAAAGTATTTCTTTCCAGCCAACGATATGAAAAGAAAGCATTCAAATACTTATATTTCAAAAACTACTAGAATGCAATCAAAATCAATTCAATACTGTAAATAAATAATGTAGTCTAGACCTCGATGTAGCTTACTGTGTTTACTTGGATATCTAAAAGGATGTGCAGTGGAAATATTCCTATGTGTAAATGAGTTTAGTTTGTGTAAATGAGTTTAGTTTGTGTAAATGAGCTTATCTTATTTGTCCTTTCATTTATTTAATGTTAGTATATCATTGGATATAAAGTAAGTAAAGTAAAGTCATCGGGGCGGCCTAAAGTCGGTATCAGCCAATCAACGAGAGAGTCTATCCCCTTTTCACTAGCGCTAGACCAAGGAGATTGTTTTGGTATCTGAGGTGGTGCGCCACACCTACCATCAGCTCCTTACTTTACCGCACAGATCCCTGTGCTACTCATAGGCTGAGTTGGCGAGGGCCGGAATCGAACTAGGAACCTTGTGGTTTCTAGCCGAACGCTCTACCGACTGAGCTAACCCGGCACCCTATACTAATGCTAATATTGTCGTTGGTGAATCGACTAAACATTCTCGCCAGCCACAACCCACCAATACAGAAGTGGCTATCATATTTCTTGTCAGTCATGGCCTGAACAGTTGGGTCATTATGTTTCATAATTCTCATCGAAACGACTCATGATTCTGGATTTCTCGATTAGCCAGTTTAGTTAGTTTTAGTTACGAGCATTTTGACTTGACAAAATACGTTTCGTCGGGACTCAGTAATTAAGAACAAAATAATTACATCTCAAATAATAATTACACCTAACGAAAGACATGGAAGTCGGACAAATGGACTATCTATTGTTATCCTGTCAACTAGGACCTAATTTCCCGCTCGTTGTTGACCTAGCGGAATAATTAGCAAGTTCTTGGCAGTTTGTCAATACTGGTACTGCTAGGTCGCTTAACATAATTTAAAAAAAATTGAAATAGATCACCAAGTAGGCCTGAGTCTATTCTAGTAGTGACCAGGTTTGAATTCAGAGTTTTTCTTCTCCTAGACCGGTTGCCTAAACAAGGTTAAAGAACCCAGTTTGCCCCACTATTTTCCCAAGAGTATTAGCGCTATATGAAATACAAACAGTCACGCGCAGGTTGGCGACAAAAGGTAAAATACACCTGGTTTAAATTCAGAGTTTTCCTTCTCCTCGATTGGTTGCAATCCCAAGACAAAAGAGCCCTACTATTTATTCATAACTGGAGGGAGAATAGATGGATTCATTCCTTTCCCATTAGCGCTATGGGAACTGTGGCTTCGTACAGGAATTGAACTCGGGTCGACTTCCTACGACGAGTCCATTTCCTCTAACCAGTACACCACCGTGCTTCCATAGAGCGACTGTTCGAAAGCTCATCTCGTAAATCATTCGGTAACACAGGGAGTTCAATTTCCTTGAATAGTGAGTTTATATACCTCGCCAGGTATAACACTACTGAGCTGGTCGAATTTTCACTTTTAAAAAATATCAAATTGTCCATCGATGCGAAAGTTGTGTGTTAGTATACTGAATACTGATACCAAAAATTACATCTTTTACTTGCACCATTGTTTGAGGAAATAGCATAAAAAATCATCTACTAAAAATCCTCGTTTTCGTAAAATTTAGCCTTTAGAAAACGAGGATTTTTAGTGAATTTTAGTAGACGATCTTTGATGCTATTTCCTCAAACAATGGTAAAAGATCTAATTTTCGGTATCAGTATTCAGTATACTAACACACAACTTTCGCATAGATAGACAATTTGATATTTTTAAAAAGTGAAAAATCGACCTACCCTACTGAGCAGTCCATGACATGCAACACCCCACTTTGGAACTAGACGGGCGGTCGGAGAGGGCCCCCTCTGATCAATCGGCTTGTCACGTCAAGTCCAAGCACCTATATAATTGCCCTGATACTATTGCCCGTATGGCAAGCTCCAACACTTTTTATCGTATATGTGCTAGAAGGCGGTGGTTAAGGGTCTTCATGTCATGGGAATTATGTTAAACTCTACCTGATGGTGAGGTTCCAGTTCTGGGGGTTTGGGGAAAATGGAACACCCCTTCGTCACCATTGTTCCCTGGTCCACTCTGACCCGGAGTGGTAGTACCTGTTAAATGTGTTTATTAAAAAAAATGAGTATCCATTAAGAATTGATTTATTTCAAAACTTTGTCGGCATTAAATGACCCACTGAGGTTGATATGCCGTAAAACAAACCAAACCAAACCAAACCAAAGCACTTGTGAACAAAGACTAATGAAATCGGGATCATGAAAGCATTCATTTTTTGTGATGTTTAAAAAGCATCAGACTCTCCCTGGGATTAATGAATTCTCCCCACTAAATACACGTTTGAGGTCGATAACCTTTCTGAACCCAAATTCTAATGACCTCTTCAAAGGGTGATATTGTTTCAACACGTTTCATTCAGTAGTTTCTTTAACTCCGGTTTTTATTTTATTTACCGAAAGTATTCGAGCAGTTAAACAGCTATCCGTGTCTCAATGTTTATGTGCGTCGCGACGTCTCCTGGTTCAGTTTTAATTCGGGTCTTGAATAAAGGAAAAGAAAAAAGAAAAAAAAAGCCAAACTCAAAGGGAAACGCTATTGTACGACCCCTTTGAACAGGACCCTTGAAAGCACTTCGATTTTTAATGAGGACTAAGCAATGTGGGAAGAAAATAAAAAAAGATCTGTTTAGTGAATAGATTTACACAAACAATTACGGCGTCAAAAATATGTAGGATCCCAGCTTTTCGCTGAGAAAAAGTAATTCTATTTTAGTGACTTGTCGCGGAGCAACGATTAGTAAGCTAGTATCGTGTTAGTATAGCATTTAATTCCGGTAATGAAGAACTATTTGCTCGTAAATTCCTACCATAAAATAAACTGAACCCCCATTTTATGTCCGTGTTTTTGTATTAAATATTCTATTTTTCTTGCACCCGTTATTTTACAATACAAAATATATTTTTTTTATTCATTTTAATATTCATTTCAATGTGCATATTCTAAAAGTTTTTATTTTGTGAGAATGTTTAGTTTTAAAGTGGGGGCTCATTTTACAATTTAAACATAAATTGAATACTCCTTTTATGACCGTAATTTTGTTTTTTCGTCGACGATGATTAAAATCTGACGTTTTTATTTTAGAGTACCAAAGCCAAAAAGAAAAGAAATAACAACAACAAAAAGTAATATTCAACTTTTTACTCGTAAATTTCTGCCATAAAATTAGGCTTGGGCATTTTATGGTAGGAATTTACGAGTAAAAAGTTGAAGTGTAAAAACGAACCCCCCACTAAGCATTCTCACAAAATAAAAGCTTTTAGAATATACACATTGAAGTGAATATTAAAATAAATAAAGGAAATATATTTAGTATTGTAACATAACGGGTGCAAGAAAAATAAAACATTTATTGCAAAAACACGGACATAAAATGGGGGTTCAGTTTATTTTATGGTAGGAATTTACGAGCAAATAGTCCTTCATTACCTTAATTCCCAGACTAACAGCAACAAATAATTGAATTAAAACTTAGTTTAATTCTAACAAATTTATTAACCAACAAATAAAAGCAATGTGTAACAATATAAAGTCCTTCCTGTGTATAGAGTTAAGTTTGAGGAAAATAACGGCGTGCTGGAGAAGATATCTGGTATCTTAGGGTGATTTCTTGGAGAGTATTTAAAGTCGCTGCCTCCCCGGAGCTGGTCCGGAATCTGTCCCGGGATTTTGGCATTTTGCGCCCAAACTTCTGAGCTCATCACGTGATTGGTATATTCAATCATAGAAAGCCTCTCCCTCACTCAACTCCACACACAGGAATTACCATTTTACTGACCCAACCCTAGTCTTGCAAATCCTTACTACTGTAGTAAATTCCTCAGTAAGATTTGCCCTAACCCTTGTACCTGAGTAGGTCAAGTTTAGTAGGCATTTATTGGGAGAGCGCGGTCGTATACTGGTTAGAGTAGTAGGAAATGGACTCATCGACCCGAGTTCAAACCCAAGACGAAGTCACAGCTCACATAGCGCTAATACCCTTGGGAAAGGTATGAATCCAACTATTCCCCCTCCAGTTATGGGTAAATAGTAGGACAGTCTGAACTCTTTAGCATTGGTTAGGCAACCTGTCTAGGAGAAGGAAAACTCTGAATTCGAACCTGGTCACTACTAGAATAGGCTCTCCTACGTACTGTTATGGGTAAATAGTAGGACAGACTGAGCTCTTTAACCTTGGTTAGGCAACCAGTCTAGGAGAAGGAAAACTCTGAATTCGAACCTGGTCACTACTAGAATAGGCTCTCCTACGTACTGTTATGGGTAAATAGTAGGACAGACTGAGCTCTTTAGCCTTGGTTAGGCAACCAGTCTAGGAGAAGGAAAACTCTGAATTCGAACCTGGTCACTACTAGAATAGGCTCTCCTACGTACTGTTATGAGTAAATAGTAGAACAGACTGAGCTCTTTAGCCTTGGTTAGGCAACCAGTCTAGGAGAAGGAAAACTCTGAATTCAAACCTCTTAAATCTCCACTTGGAGTGGTCACTACTAGAATAGGCTCAGGTCTACTTAGTGATCTATTTCAATTTAAAAAAGATATTACAAATTTACCCAATCCGTGTGAAAGCGCATGGTGTAATAATTATCTTCGTAGGAAATGGACTTGGCTGCCCGAGTTCAAACCCTGTTTGCGTTTCAGTTAGAGCTAATATTCTTGGGAAAGATATGCATCCAACCATTCTCCTTCCAGCTAGGCTCTTTAACCTTGGTTAGGTAACCAGTCTAGGAGAAGGAAAACTCTGAATTCAAATCTGGTAAACTCCACTTAGGAAATTGACCTTGTGTCACATCCTACTCATGAAGAGGGATTAGTAAATATGTATTTACCCAACCCGTTCACCCCGAGTAGAATGTGACACAAGGACTCAAGTATTGGGCGTCCAGCAAGGATCGAACTCACTATTTATAAAAATTAAAATGGATTAACGGGGGTAGCAGTGAGGAAATGCGGGTTATGAATTCAAGGAACGAGAGATACAACGATATGAAATGCAACCGATTTTAATACATATATATATATATATATATATATATATATATATATATATATATATGCATATTAAAAGAGTACAGCAAGGAGAAGGAAGTTCATAGTTTTGGTCGGACAAGCAACCCGAAGTTTAATAAGAGTTCTTTTAAAGTTAACAGCACCAAAGTAGGTTATAGCCGTAGTTATTAGTTTAGTTCTCAGCTCCGTAAGGTCTTGGCCGTAGTCATTAGGTGTGGGTTTGTTTGGGTAGTTTTTGGTTACAACACCGTTCGAGGTAAGCCGTAATTAATTAGTTGTGGGTTTGTTTGGGTTGCAAAAGGTTTATTCCTACTAACAGCCTTTAGCTGTAATGGTATCAAAGGGTGAAGCTTGTCCGAGGTTGCATTTATCTCGTCGGCTCCCTTAGTTGTTATCCTGGTGATTAAAGGTAATTACTATCAGCCTTCATGGGTCAAAAGATAGTAATCTCTCTTGAGAAGCAGGGTATGGCGAAGTCTGTCGTGGGTTTTCTTCTATCCGTATGCCTAATTCGTAGGAAAAGAGAGTGCAAAGCGCACTTACCTTGTAGTAGTAGTCACCCAAGGGGGGGGGTTGGAAGAGGTGTTACAACTAAAAAGAGGAAGAATAGTCAATGTCATGGCTCTTTATAAAGTTCACCACGTGGCTATAATGTTAGGGATGGCTGCTGCTGATATGTGTCGGTGACACTCGACCACAGTCCCGGTGTAGAACGAAGATAACATTAAATTTCAATACCTTCCCACAACAACGAGAAGAGAATGTGGAAAATATCTGCAAGACAAACTTGCTAACCATTACACCACGATGGGTCTCCCTCTAGGTTAAGCTTAGTATATAATTAGGAAACTGTCTCATAGTGCAATGGTGAGTAATCAGGCTATGACAATATGTAATACAAATTCGATTCCTGAATAGTATGTGCTATTTCTTATTTGCTTATGTTGTAAAGTATGGAAAATGATCATTATTTCCTTTAAACCTTTTTTGCCCTGGATGACACTATGACTGCCCCAATACTATTGCCCGTATTTTAATCATATATGTGATAGAAGGCGGTGGTTGAGGGTATTCGTGTCCTGGGAATTAATTATGTTAAACTCTATCTGATGGCGAGGTTCCAATTTTGGAGGTTTGGGGAATGTGGAACACCCCTTCATTACCATTGCTCCCTGGTCCACTCTGACCCGGAGTGGTAGTACCTGTTAGGGTCCCATGTATGGGTTGAATAGAAAAATGTGTTTATTAAAAAAATATTCCTTTTAAACTTTTTTTTTTTTTTTTTGCCCTGAATGACACTATGTAACACAAGTTTTGTTCCTGGATTATTGAGAGAGAGAGAGAGAGAGAGAGAGAGAGAGAGAGAGAGAGAGAGAGAGAGACAGACAGACAGACAGACAGACAGACAGACATCTTTATTAAAAAGAATAGAAATAAAAAATATTACTGCTCTATCAAAGACGTGGTGTGGCTGCGGCCGTATGGCCTCAAGTGCGCGGGGCATTACATTTTACAGTAATTTAGGTAACCATGTCCGCCTCCAGCCGAACATTTCAACTGCTTGCTTCATATGCTTCTTATAGAGATAACCATGGACGAAAATACATATTATCAAACCGCAGATATAATCCGTATTATACACTTCGTTGGCACAGGAACGTAACACACGATGTATAGGAAAAACTAATTCTTTACGCCAAATGAGAGAGAGAGAGAGAGAGAGAGAGAGAGAGAGAGAGAGAGAGAGAGAGAGAGAGAGAGAGAGAGGGGAGAGGGAGAGAGCTCTGAATTCAAACCTCGTCTTTCTTGTGATTTTTTCTTTCTTTCACAAGAGAGAGAGAGAGAGAGAGAGAGAGAGAGAGAGAGAGAGAGAGAGAGAGAGAGAGAGAGAGAGAGAGAAAACAAAATGAACAAGAAAGAAAGAAAGAAAGACAGAAATACTAAAATCTATTAAAAAAATAGAAAGAAAGAAAGAAAGAAAGAAAGAAAGAAAAAGTAAGCAAGTATAAGATGTAAAGTTCTTATATTAAATTTGGAAGGGTTAAAGAAACCTTCCAGCGTGGGAAATATGTGTGCATAAAATATTCCGACAAAGTTATAAGATAATAATTCCGTAAGCACACGGAGATTCAAGACAAATATATAAACATGCATAAAGAAAGTAGGAGCAAATCCCCCCTCCCCCCACTCAATGGGTATAAACACACGTTTATGCCATGTGTAGTCGTTGCTGGCCCGAGAGAAAAGAGAATTCAGAATTCCCGGGCTGCTGCCTAAAACTCTCGCCACCTATCGGCGAACAACTGCAGCAAGGGAAGACAACCCTATTGAACTCATGTCTCCCCAGAATTATCATTTTACTGACCCAACACAAGAAAGAGAGGAAGAAAGAAAGAAAGATCACAAGAAAGACGAGAAGAGAGGAATGAATAAATAAAAAGAGACTTATTAAAGAGACAAAAACAAACTGCAGCACCATAACAGAGGTGATGTGGCTGCGGCCCTGGTGCCCTGAACTTAACAAAAAGTAAGCCGTAATTGTTCTTTCTTTTTATTTATTTATTTATTTATTGGCATTTCAGTCTCGGAAGACTATAATATAGTTTTTGTGCCCCTGAAGTTACAGCGCCTCCCGTGACTGTAAAGTCCGATGTTTGAAAAACATTCTCAACCACAAATATCACATGTGAAGCTGTCCCTGAAGATGTTCATGTGCCTGTACTTTGTTGCCGCTGCTTTCTTCTGGACTTCTTAGCTTCATGGTGTTACGCCAGGGTAACTTCAGACATGAACAGTCCTCTACGAGGGCGGTCCTGAGCCAAATTCTTCCAGCTGGAAGGAGCATTGCCAAAGCACCTGAGATCATTGTGGGTAAGCGCGTGGTGTAATGGTTAAAGTGATGGGAAATAGACTCGTCGCCTCGTGTTCAAATCCTGGATGTTGTAATTGCATTTCACTTAGCGCTAATACCCTTGGGAAAGGTATGAATCCTACTCTCCCTCCAGCTATGAATAAAGAGTAGGGCAGACTGGGCTCTTTAACCTTGGTTAGGCAACCGGTCTAGGAGAATGAAAACTCTGAATTCAAACCCGTTGAACTCCGCTTAAGAAATTGACCTTGTGTCACATCCTGCTCGTGCGGAGGGTTTGGTATATATATATATATATATTCTTCTTTCTTTGTTGTTATTTCTGTTAAAATAAACAGGAGGCATTACTTTCGGAGTAACCATCATATTTATTTATTCTAAACAACCTTGTCAACCATTGATCTTTATATAATAGTATAAGGTTACCATGTTTACTTTAACAGTAACTGAGAAGGTTCATTAAGCTCTATCGTTAGTAGTTTGAATTACCCTGTTGAGGTCACACAGTGTCATTCTCCCCCCCCCCCAAATCTCTTGAACAGCTGGATTGGGGTGATATATTTAGTACAATACTAAAGTATAGTTTGCCTGAGGCCAGGGTCGGATTAAGCTTAACGGGGTCATGAGGCACATGTCAACTTTGCTCCACCCAACCCTAAAGACATATATATATATATATATATATATATATATATATATATATATAGAGAGAGAGAGAGAGAGATCTAAGTAGTAAACAAGCTTTCTCAAAGTTTAAATACTTTCCTAGCATGCATTTTCTGAAAAGAAAAAAAAAATCATTACCGTATTTTACGATATATAAAAAGAATTCTTTCCCCCTCAGAAAATAGACCCTGGAAAAAGTGTAAGGGCAGTCTCCCTTGTCTGAGGGTTTTGGTAAATCTCCTGTGTCTGGAGACCCTAGGGTGGTCACGTGACACAGGAACCCAAGGAGGGAACCCTCTTCTTCCGATGCCATTGAACAAGCCTGGACGTGCTTGTCACCTCTCTCCAGTAGACACCTATGGTGCATGCCAGACGCCACAGACACGACACTGCTCACAGTAAGTGGTTTCCACCTATTTTGTCTATCAACACTACTGTGTATGTTTGGACACTTGTGACATTCTATAGTCTGGGGAACTTCGTTCCCCTATACATGTTGTAATAAAGTCTTATAAACGTAACTAACGTGTTTGTCATTTTCCTAACTGAAGTGTTCCGCATTGGGTACTTATCCTTTAAGTAACCCAATGTTTTATAAGAACCAGAGTTAATACCCTGTGAATTCTTTATAAAGGTATAAGAACTGGCGGGATGTTAACTCGTGGCTAACACCCATAGTCTTATAAGGCATTAGGTTATCCAAAAGAGGGTAACCTAACACGGAATATTCGGTAGGGAAAAAGACAAGTCAATTAATACAATATTAAATTTAGTAATACAACATACAAGGAGCGAACCAAGTTCCCGTCCCAAACCACAAGAGGGCCGCAAAGTGTTCGGGGAACACGAAGAAAGGTTTAAACAACAAAGGGGTGGAAACCACTTACTATTTCTCAGGAGGTCTGGGGACAAAAACTGGCACCTTTAGTAGCTGCTGAGGAGCGAATGACTATGTATATCGCTTCCAACATCGTGTTCGTAAATTAGATCTATTTTTTAAAACATTACTAGTATGTATTTTATATGTTTTCCTTAGGATAGCGTAGACACAGAGTTACTGACAGTTTTTCAGTTTGTGGGGATTAATATAAATTAAAATAAGAATTAAAAATTTAAAAAAATAACAAACTCCCATGAGCCTTCACCGGAAGAATCCCCTGAGAATGTGCGGGAAAAAGGACCCACTTCCGAACCCCCAAAAGAATCTCTCGGCCGTTCGAGTTTAGGCTTTAATAGTGTCTAGTCACTACTACTGGCTAGGGAGATATTTCCTTGCCACGTGGTGGCCATGAGCGGCGAAAAATCCTAAATCCTAAAACCACTTTTTATCTTATACAAGTTTTATGGTAACCTGATAATTCATTAAAACGACTGATGATGCTGAGCTCCACTCTCTAGCGAAATATATCCTATACACTGTTGTCTGAGTTTTGTTCTTGTGTTCCTCACACACACACACACACACACACACACACACACACACACACACACACTACACATATATTTTTTTTTTGGAAGATTATGTGCTTAATTAAAGTCATAAATAATTTGTTAATTAATTAATTATAATTAAATGAATTAGGCGTGCATATCGGTTTAAATGTAAAGCGTAAACAAATCGAGAAAAAGTCGATCTCTGTATGTACATTTCAGCCTATTAGGCCTCATCAGCAGAGCTATAGACAGGGCAGTGCTTTGTGCGTGATTCGAACCCTACCTGTCAGGCTGACAGCCCGCTAGTGTCATGGTTAGAGTGTCCGCCTAACCGATATGCACGCCTAATTCATTTAATTATAATTAATTAATCATCAAATTAGGTATGACTTTAATTAAGCACATAATCTTCCCAAAAATTGTCGGCCGTCGCCATTTCAAACACATTGTTTGTCCACTTCATATATATATATATATCGCTAGCAGCACGGATATCCATGACAATCTCTCGTCAATAGCCCCTATCATTCATTGCTCCTGGGAGGTCCTCTGCGCTGCATCCAGTATCCGCGCAGAATTAGTCTATGTTTGTCGACCTACTCTAGCGTGCCTATGTGATGGCTTCCACAGAATAAAGTCACTTATGAGTTCATCCTTGCTTACCCAGCATGTCTTGTTCGCCTCACACAGGATGGTTTGTGTGATAGGGGGGTGGTGGCCGTACAGCTATTTTCTCGTGGGGTCACGTCTTGATTAATATTGCACGCAGGATTCTTGTGCAGCTCCCATAGATTGGTTAATTGGTTGGATTTTTACGGCATATCAACCCTTGTTGGGTTATTTTATGGTGAAGATGTTTTGTTTTATCTATTCTTGATTCAATTTCTTTTAAACTCAATTTTTTAAAAACACATTTTCTTTAAATTCATTTTTTTCTATTTAACCCATAGATGGGACTCTAACAGATACTGCCACTCCGGGTCAGAGTGGACTTGGGAGTAATGGTGATGAAGGGGTACTCCACATCCCCCAGAGATCCACAATTGTAACTTCACCTTCTAGTACATATATGATAAAAAGGGTTGGGGGGGATGCCATGAGGGCAATTGGGTTGGGACAATCATATAGGTGCTAGGGTTTGATATGACCAGCCGATTGACCAAAGGAGGTCTCAATGACCGCCCATCTAGCATTATGTTATAGGTGATATACCCTTATAGACTATAGTGGAATGCGCCGACGGTTACTATAAGTAACAGGAACAATTCTAGTTTGACGAAGCCAATGCGAGTCAGCTCGTAACTCTATTTGTCGGACGCAATTCCCACTTCTCTGTACTGTAATTGTCTACTCTTTTGTTAATACATTTTCCTACATTTGTTACCCGTCGTTTTGTTCTTATTTTGACCCCTTGAAACCTCACAACACATTATAAAGAGAATATAGCGACTATGCGTATGATATATCGCTAATGATTTTTTACTATTGAAATGCATGAA
>CM042159.1:71944680-71954680 GCA_023376005.1 Doryteuthis pealeii | reverse complement strand
TACAGTGGATCTTGAAATCACATATAGAATCATCCCTTACTACCAAGTTTTGTATTTTGGCAGCATTTTTTTTTTAAACATGTGTTAAACTGTACAGACAATTCGTGTCGGACGAGTTTTTGTTCGATCCCTTCTAGTTCCACGCTGACACCAAAAAGATGGCCAGAAAATTAGAAAGGATCGAACAAAAACTCGTCCGACAAGAATTGTCTGTACAGTTTAACACAATATATATATATATATATATATATATATATATATATATATATATATATATATATATATGTGTGTGTGTGTGTGTGTGTGTGTGTCTGTGTGTGTTTGTGTGTCTATGTGTGTGTTTGTGTGTGTATAATTCTGTTCATATCTATCTATCTATCTAATTCTGTTAATATCTATGTATTTATCTATCTATCTCATTCTGTGCATATCTATCTGTCTAATTCTGTTGATATCTATCTATCTATCTATCTATCTATCTATCAGCTCATATCACCTTTTAAGCTATTGTACCCTTCCAAATCTTGAATAGTGCCAAGAAAGATAATTTCACGAAAGATATGAACACAATATTAAATAACGACGCCTTTAAAAGCCAATCATTAAATCCCAGAACAACTACATCCACCCGCCCAAATACTTAGAGTATTTAAAACGATAATGCTCAGTGACGTATTTACCAGGGAGGTCATGCCGTTCAACTGAATGTACTTGACTCCCTGTCGGTCTGTTTCCCTGGCCCCTTTTATATCGACGAAGAAACCCAACAGGTTGAGTCATGGTCACAAACCCAAAGTACAGTATGCAACACAAAACTTGTGCTAATTCAGTCAGACATAGGCAGGCGACACTAAGGGAAAGTAATAGTTCCCACTTGTTTCACTTACAAAATCATTTCTTTCTTTCTTTCTTTTCTTCCTTTTCTTTTCTTTTTCTTTCTTTCTTTCTTTCTTTCTTTCTGTTTAAGCGTGACAAGAGGGAATGAAGCCCTTAAATCATAAATCGGATTTTAAGCCAATTTTATTATTTAAGTCCTTCGATTTTTGGTAATGAAAAACTATTTGCTCATAAATTCCTACCATAAAATAAACTGAACCCCCATTTTTTGTCCGTATTTTTGTATTAAATGTTTTATTTTTCTTGCACCCGTTATTTTACAATACAAAATATATTTTATTTATTTATTTTAATATTCATTTCAATGCGCAGTTTATTTTATGGTAGGAATTTACGAGCAAATAGTCCTTCATTACCCGATTTTTTTTCTTATGTCAAACTATACAGAAGTTCGCTATTTTCTCTGAAATATGACCGTGTGCAATCCTTAAAAAACAAACAAACAAAAAACATAAAACAAACAAAAAACAAAAACAAAAAAAACTCTAAAAAACAACTACATAAAAAATGTGAATTTGAATGTACAATAAATGTCATTTTCTAGCCCTATGCATAAAATAACCCTATACGGATTGTCATGTTAAAATCAATCAATCATTTCAGAGCAACTCTATGGGATTGGGTTTTCTGTGATTAGTCTTTGGTTATTTGGTACGTGTTGTTCGTTTCTTTTCTTAAACCCCATTATATGAAATTTAGGGAGGGAAAAGAAGAAATAAAGACAAAAGATACTTTTAAGGTTCAGACTTTATTTCTAGGTTCATAACTATTTATTGGAGAGGAAATTCCTTTTGTGTCAGTCATAGCGTCTGTCCCCAGTACGTTCTGCGTTGGAAAATGGCCGAGGGATCTTTTTGGTGCCAGGACGGTGCCTTTTCTCTGAGCATGCCCAAGTTCTTCCTGTCTGAAGACTCTTGAGAGATTCTTATGTTCTTTTCTTTTCTTTTCTTTTCTTTAATTTAATCCCCACAACTCTCTAACAAGTGTGGCAGGAAGGCTCTAGTTCATTATATATATATTTACACACCCCTCCACACGAGTAGGATGCGACACAAGGTCAATTTCTTAAGTAGTTTAACATATTTGAATTTAGAGTTTTCCTTCTCCAAGACTGGTTACCTAGCCATGGTTAGAGAGACTAGTCTGTCCTACTGTTTACCCATAGCTGGAGGGAGAATTGGATTCATGCCTTTCCCAAGAGTATTATGTGAAATGCAAACAGCTTCGTCCAAGTATTTAACTCTGGCTGACGAGTCCATTTCGTACGACTCTAACCATTACACCATTACGTCTCTTGTTAATCATATAATTGTGTGCAATCTTAACAAACAAGCAATGTAAATATGAATGTTCAATGAATACGATTCCCTAACCTCATAAAATAACCCTAGACAAGCTTATATGTCGTTAAAATCAATCAATCAATTAATCAATCAATCAATCAATTTGTGTTTGTGAAGGAATGGAGTGAAAATTGTTAGATAATCCTTAACTTGTTCCTCGTAAATTCCTACCATAAAAAAGAACCCTCATTTTATGTCCGTGTTTTTGCAATAAATGTTTTATTTTTCTTGCACCCGTTATTTTACAATACTAAATATATTTTCTTAATTTACAAACATTTATTGCAAACATATATTTTCTTATTTAAAAACATTTATTGCAAACATATTTAAAACATTGCAAAAACACGGACATAAAATGAGGGTTCAGTTTTTTTTGTTGTATCCGAGATGTAGGAATAACAGAAATGATAATAAAAACAGGGAAATTGTTAACAATAACAATACTTGTTTTATTTATTCTTCACTGACAGGTAAATACAGTGGATGGTTTTGGATTAGAGTTCTAGCTAGATGTTCGATACAAGTGTGTCACCTGCTCGGTTCTGATCTGCTGTGCAGTCTGTTTCCCCCTCCTCTTTAGAGAGTCCGGTTCGAATCGTTAGGGGGAGATAACTCTCCCTAACAATTTTATGTAGGATTTTACGAGGAACAAGTTTAGAATTACCAATTGTTATTTCAGAGAAAACGGAGAACTTCTAAATATTTTGACACAAGAAAATAACAAAACAATAAACAAGGAGACATTCAATATCAGAATCAATAAATAACGAACTCTATTCTCGTATCTAACTGTGCAATCGATCTGACTCTACTGTCACGATCTCTTTAAAAACAAAATAATCATACGAATACCAGCAGTACTCGTGGGAATTTCATAATTTTATGGTTTCAAGTAACTCTATACATTTAATGAAAATTTGTTTGCACACAGTTACGAGGGTCAGCTAGAAAGTTCGTTTATTTGTTTAATGGTATATCAACCATCGTAGGTTATTTAATGCTAAAGCCATTGATAGTATATGAACAGTGGTGGTACTATTAAACCCTTAGCTGAGACGATTAAGGGGGTTCATGCTTTATTCCAAGTGTATTAGTCCGAAAGGGAGCGTAATAGCGCGACCGGCTCCAAACTCGCTTATTACAATAACGCAGCAATTACGACACAGGGACTCTCCCTACAATTTTAACTCTCGATTCACCGACCCCCCAACCCCCCCAAAAAAAACAAGAAAAGAAAAAAATAGACGTCTATAAATTATTATGGTATATAATCTGACATAACCGATAATAATGTATAATCTACTTTACTTAATAGATAATCATATATTTATTCATTCAAATAACGGAAGAGTGTTCCGATCATCCCCCAAGTTTAAATAAGCTTAAGATACATATTCTACATACAGTTTGCTAAAAAAAATCTTTCTTTCATTTCTCTATATTTCACTCACCCTCTTTCTTTCTTTTTCTTTCTTATATTTTCTCTGTACCATGTCATAAAAACGGAATGGTCCATTATTAGCTGAAGTGATGACACTCATAAGAATAAGAATTCGGCGGTTAAGCGACACCAGATAATTAGCATTTACATATTTTTTTTTTCATTTGATCTTGGACGATTTGGCCAGTCTCATTTTTTAAACAGAGGGTGTTGCAAGATGATTATGGTCGGAACATTAAGGAACAATAATATTAATATATAGATATTAGGGCAAAAGTGCGGATAATTTTTTACTCTCCCTCGTACTGCCAATAAATAACTCAATAAGTGTTGACATGCCATAAAACTAACCAACCCTCTCACCACCAATCAGCAACAAGTACATGTACCGGATGTACGCATCCTCAACTTCCGGGTTTCAGTGAGTGCAAAATGAGAGTATTATTTTTGAAGATTTGCGCATAAAACCTAGCAGACTTAAAGAAGAGCTGGATAATGATGAATTGGTTCGTTTATAAATGTGCTTATGACTGATATTATGTGAGGCACTTTGCCTGATGCAAAAGAGGTCACTGTTTGGCTGTGCCGGATACGTTTCAAGAGTGATTAGATGGGATCAAGGACGGATCAAAATGGGATCCATGCTGGATTAGCGAGGGCATCCGGGCAGACGATTTTTTTTTTCTTTTACCAAAATCAATGTAACTTTCTTCCGATATTTGCTGACGAACGCACACATACGCAAGGGTAGAACACACACACACACACACACACACACACACACACACACACACACACACTTTCTCTGTCTCTCCCACACTCACAAACACAAGCAAAGACAGACGCACACACACATTTTTTCTCGCTGTCTGTCTATTTGTCTCACGCACATACTCTGACTACATCAGTGTAACGATGTATAATTATTAAGACATTTCTTTCACTTGGATATAATGTAATGTCTTAATTGATGGACAAGTACAGTGCAACAGGTGATATATATATATAGACCGAAAAAGTGTTATTCAGAAACCAATGGTAGGACCGACTTTTCATTTGTATTATTAATTATAAATGAATAAATTATAAATATATATATATATATATATATATATATATATATATATATATATATATATATAAAACAAAGACTAAAGATTTTAGAAGCCCTGCATATTAGAATTAAAAATCCTAAACTAAACAAAATAAACTTCGATAATTGCACTAATGTTCTAAAAGGCCTGTAATTACATTAACAATTTATAAACGTAAAGTAAAGTAAAGTCGTCGGGGTGGCCTAAAGTCAGTATCAGCCAGTCAGCGAGGGAGTCTATCTCTTTTTCAATAGCGCTAGACAGAGGAGATTGTTTTTGCGTCTGAGGTGGAGCGCCACACCTACCATCAGCTCCTTACTTTACCGAAGTTTATTTTGTTTAGTTTAGGATTTTTATATCTAATATGCAGGGCTTCGAAAATCTTTAGTCTTTGTTATATATATATATATATAGTTAGCTCAGTCGGTAGAGCGTTCGGCTGTGTTACTCATAGTTTGACGAGGGCCGGTATCGAAGTAGGCACCTTGTGGTTTCTAGCCGAACGCTCTACCGACTGAGCTAACCCGGCCCCTATACAATAATAATAATATTAAAAATAATAATAATAGAGGAAACAATGATAATAAAACAATAATAATAACAACAACAACAACAATAATTAGAAGAAAATAAATAAGCACCCCTCCCTCTCTCTCTCTCTCTCTCTCTCTCTCTCTCTCTCTCTATATATATATATATATATATATATATATGTGTGTGTGTGTGTGTGTAGTAAAGAATAGAGGGAAAATTGTGGACAAAGGAACACAACCAAGACAAGTATATGTAGGAGATATAGACAAGTATATGTAGGAGATATATTTCGCCGTGCATTGAGCTCGGCTTCATCAGTCGTTTATCAAATAAACGACTGATGAAGCCCAGTTCAATACACGGTGAAATATATCTTCTACATATACTTGTCTGAGTTTTGGTCCTTTGTTCACAATTTTCCCTCTATTCTTTACTACATTCTGTCGGATTTACTCCAGTCCTCCTATCTACATTGGAGAAGTTCCAACATGTAGTTTATGTGGAAGAGTATGTCTCTCCAGGGCTGGCCTGGTGAGTCATCTGAGAAAACACAAGGATACAGTGTCAAATGCTACTGACACTCAACTATGAATAAAAAAGAAAAAAGAAAAGAAAACAATTATACATCAATATTTGTTCTGTTTAAAAGGGGGTGCTAAATTTTCCATAGAGTTCTCGACAAAAAATTATTAGAGATTGATACTAAAGTAAAGTAGTTATAAAAATATGTTTTTAGAATCTAATAATATGACATTTTAAACTTAACATCATGATACTCATATCTTAAATGAATTTTATATATTAATTTATCATAGCAGAGATATCTAATTAAATCAGAAAGTTTTAAAATAAAATAACTGATGCATTATAAAATTAATTCATTGACAAATCAATACTGAAAATTTCATTAAAATCGGATAACTCTCTGATTTTTTTTTTTTTTTTTTCAATCGAGAGTGTTAAATTTATTTTGTAAACACGGATTTTACGGTACCCTGGCGGCCATATTAAGTCATATTCAAGCAAAATTGACCGAAAAAATCGTTTTGAATGTATCCAAAATAAATTACACGTGTAATATTATTTTGCTTTTTTACTGATGCTCAATATGTTACTACATTTCGACTTAGACAAAAATTCGACCTTAAATACTCGATTTAATTAATTTTAATTCGTTTTTAAAATGAAAAGCAGACGAAAATTTGGGTATACCTAAAGTCTATATATATTATATATATATGATGTGGATTTAGCGTCTCCGTATGCTTCTGGTGGGTATATATATTTGAGGTGAATGTTAGTATTTGTATCCGTTTTAGGAGATACTTATACTAGGTTTGGGCTGAGGAGTGAAGCATTAACGTACTTATTATGCTAATGTCACGAGCCACGGTCAGTCGAAGGGATGTAGTAGTCCCGAAAATTTACCCGGCGAAATAAATGAAACTCAAAACAAACTAGAGTCTTCAGATATTTATTCCTCAACTAACATATTACGCTAACAATATTAGCATAATAAGTACGTTAATGCTTCACTCCTCTGCCCAAACTGAGTATAAGTATCTCCTAAAACGGATACAAATACTAACATTCACCTCAAATATATATATATATATCTTATTATAATGGAGATTGTGGGTTTTTCTGTCTGTAACCGAAACTATATTACTACTCAAGTCACAATTCCCTTAATTATTTACGTCAAATTCTCCATGATTTCATTCTTTTAAACCTTCAGTTATATTATTAATACTGTTGACCATATCTACGTACTAATAACATGAATTGTATTTATATATACAACAAAATAGCGGTTTACAGTTTGAACGAGAAGGCTAATTTGCATATTGATATTTAAAATTTTATTTAATAAATATGTGCATGGTATTATTGATTTCTAATTGTTTGGTTTTATCTTAAGAAATATAACAACATTCTCGTGGATAAATCTTAAAAGAAATTTATTTACAAGAAGAAATAACTGTAATATTATCCTTTACTTCCTATTTTAACTAAATAGTTAAATTAGGAAAATTTACCAATGAAAGAGGGGAGTAATGGAAAATGATGGAATAGTTAGTTTCAAAGTTGTTCTATTTTTCGATTATACCCCCTCTGTTGCAGATCTTTTTATCTGCATTCTTAGGCAGTTTCATTAGCCTTTCTAATTTAATATGATATTTTATTATATTAAAACTTAAATACTTGCACCCGGAGGGTGCATATATTTGCTAGTATATATAAATAAATAAATAAATATATATATATATATATATATATATATATATATATATAATGAACATGATGAATTCTGGACTGGAGTCCCCATAGGGAATGAGCACATTGACGATCTGCAGGATTTGTTGACCTGAATCAACTTGTTGATCTGACCTAATTATATAAACGTTTAATCATTTTTAGAATGATTGAATGCTTTCAAAAAGACATGTCTGACGACTTTTTGAGAGTTGACGAGACAAAGAACTGTAATCGATAGTGGATCATAATTAAGTTGCATTAAACGTTCTTTCGGTTCAATGAGAACAGATCAGAATTGATAGATTAATAATCGCCCATAAATAAACACACTTCTATCAATTGTTTTGTTTCTTTTTAATAAAAAGTTAGTTATCTTCTAAACCAAAGGTTAGGGCCAGATTTATCGTGAGGCACTTATAATAATAATAATAATAATAATAATAATAATAATAATAATAATAATAATAATAATAATGAGATGAGACTGTAAACCATATACTCTGCGAATGTAGCAAACTAGCACAACGAGAATACAAAACTAGACACGACTAGGTTGGGAAGGTGGCCTACTGGGAATTATGCAAAAAATTTAATTTTGACCATGCAAAAAAATGGTATATGCATAAACCAGAATCTGTTCTTGAGAACGAAACGCATAAAATACTCTGGGACTTTGAAATAAAAACGGATCACCTTATCCCAGCAAGAAGTCCAGACCTAGTGTTGATAAACAAAAAAGAAAGAACTTGTCAACTGGTGGATTTTGCAGTGCCAGCAGATCACAGGGTGAAGCTGAAGGAAAATGAAAAAATGGACAAATATCTGGACCTTGCCAGAGAACTAAAAAAGTTATGGAATATGAAAGTGAAGGTGATACCGATTGTAGTTGGTGCACTTGGAACAGTCCCAAAAGGATTGGAAAAGGGTCTGGAATGTTTGGAAATCAGAGGAAGGGTTGAAACCATTCAGAACACTGCACTGCTGCAATCTGCCAGAATACTCAGAAGAGTCCTGGAGACCTGAGGAGACTTGCTGTCACTCAGACTCCAATGAAAGACCATCAGCTAACACTGATGTGAAAACTCAAAAGGAGTAAAATAATAATAATAATAATAACAATAATAATAATAATAATAATCATCTCTGAAGACTATAATAATATATGGAAGCGCGTGGGCTAGTGGTTAGAGTCGTGGAAAATGGACTCGTCGATTCGAGTTCAATTCCTAGACGAAGCTGTTGGTATTTCACATAGCGCTAATACCCTTGGGAAAGGTACGAATCCATATATTCTCCCTCCAGCTATGGGTTAAATAGTAGGGCAGACTAGGCCCTTCAGCCTTGGGTAGGTAACCAGTCTAGGAGAGGGATAACTCTGAATTCAAAATTCCTGAGGTCGGTCGTTGATTGGGTTTGTGGCAACCCTTGATGCACCAATTCTTTCCTATCGACTGTGCCAAAAAGTGTGGATGGTCCAACACAAACGTTCACCACTATAAACAAATCATTGTGTGGGTGTTCATTGTATGTATAGACCCTCATGTGTGGAAAATCGTCGAGAGAGTCCATAATAATAATCTTATTATAATGGAGTTTGTGTGTTTTTCTGTCTGTAACCGAAACTATATTCCTGCTCAACTCACAATTCTCTTAGTTATTGACATCACATTCTCCATGATTTTATTTTTATCTAAACCTCAATTATTAATAAAATTGTCTTACATTATTAGTACTGTTAACTATGTCTACATACTGACAACATGCAATTATATTTATATATACAACAAAATAACAGTTTACAGTGTGAATGGGAAGGCTAATTTGCATATTAATATTAAAAAATCGAATTTGATAAATATGTACTTAGTATTATTGATTTCTAACGGTTTGGTTTTATTTTAATGAATATAAGCCAAAATCTCTTCAATAAATCTTAAATGAAATCCATTAACAAGAAAAAATAACTGTCATTTTATTCTTTACTTGCTCTTTTAACTAAATACTTAAATTAGAAAAAATAACAATGAAAGACGAGAGTGATGGAAGAGTAAGTTTCAGTCGTTCCATTTTTTATTATACTCCCTCTGTTTCAAATCTTTTATTATACTCCCTCTGTTTCAAATCTTTTTATCTGTATTCTTATTTAGTTTCATTAGCCTTTCTAATTTAATACAATATTTTATTACATTAAAACTTAAATACTTGCACCCGGCGGAGGGTGCATATATTTGCTAGTAATAATAATAATAATAATAATAAAAGGCCTCCGGTCTCCAGACGCAGAGGAGCCTCGAGAGATCATGCTGGTGATAATTCTGTCGTTGATGGCGTCAAATTGAGGTGAAGAACGATCCTTCTTGAAGTTCAAGGGCATTACAAAAATGAACTTTGTTCAATACGTCTCAACAACAACTCAAATGTCTCTCGGT
>CM042159.1:71924680-71942180 GCA_023376005.1 Doryteuthis pealeii | reverse complement strand
AGATCCAGGCTGTACGTTTTTCCCTGGAGCGTTGTCTTGATAATAAGTGGGCAATACGCTGCTTTGAAACCAAAGGTAACATTTCCACCTTAAATGTATTGTACTCTCTCTCTCTCTCTCTCTCTCTCTATATATATATATATATATATATATATATATATATATATATATATATAAGTTGGCGGAGTGACTTATTATCAGTATAAGCCGGACAGCGAGGGAGTCTATCCCCCTTTCGCTAGCGCTAGACCAAGGAAATTGTTTTTGCTGAGGTGCGATGCCACGCATACCGTCAGTTCCCCACTTTACCGCACATTTCAGCTTACTCAATCTGTACAACTCATGCGCTAATTTGGCGAGGACTGGTATCGAACCAGGAACCTTGCGATTCCTAGGCGGGTGCTCTACCGACTGACATAAACCGGCCCTTTAAAAGAATATAGAACTTATCTTATTCATAGTTTATTTTTTATTTCCTACCCCCCCCCCCCCGTTTTCATACAGACTCTATACTGAATCGTCGTGTCAAAAGCGGTGCATATCGTATAAATGCATCCTGGATTCATGTCCTGAAATACGCAAAGCTGTGCCTGTTGAAAATCCAACCAACGCTACTATTGGACTCTGGCTGTTTGAAGGCGTTTTTCCCGAAAATTTAATGCGATATAAAAGCGATATTTTACACCCCAAGTTTTTTCTCGATAATTAAATGTAAATATTTTAACCCCCCCGCCTCTTTAAAATATACTTTTAGCGGTGTGAATGCTTTTTATCGAACCTCAGTCGTATTTATTTAGAAGTTCGGGACAGTTGTTTGGTTTAATAATGTATTGAATATTTTTATTTTCGAAACTCGGTCATATTTATTTAAAAAAAAATCGTGACCGTTGTTTTGAATAAAATGAAAATACCGAAAAAAGATATTTTAAAGGTTTTTTTTTTGTTTGTTTTGTTTTACGGCATATCAACCTCAGTGGGTCATTTAATGCCGATAAAGTTTTGAAATAAATCAATTCTTAATGGATAATACATTTTTTTAAATAAATACATTTTTCTATTTACCCCATAGATGGGACCTAACAGGTAATACCACTCCGGGTCAGAGTGGACCAGGGAGCAATGGTGATGAAGGGGTGCTCCACATTCCCCAAACCTCCAAAACTGGAACCTCACCATAAGATAGAGTTTAACGTCATTCCCAGGACATGTAGACCCGCAGGCACCGCCTTCTAGCACCCATATGATAAAAAGGGGTTGGGGCTTGCCATAAGGGCAATAGGGTTGGGAAAATCATATAGGTGCTAGGGCTTGACAGGACCAGCCGATTGATCGGAGAGGGCCTCTCCGACCGCCCGTCTAGACCAAGATAGGGCCAAAGTAGAGTATTGCAAGTCATGAACTGCTCATCCACCTGGGCTCTATCTTTAAGCATCACGGGTCGCCACCCACGGCCAACAGGTGGCCCCATTGGGGGAGTCTTACTCCTCTGCAGAGGTGCAGTCGGTGCATTCTAACGCCCTAGCCGACAGGGCAGTATTTTAAGGGGGTGGAATATTTACATTTACTTGTTGATGAAAAACCTTGGTAGTGGCTTACTTTTAACGCCTACAAACCACAAAAAAAACAAAAAACAAAAAAAAAAACCCAACTCTGCACCGAATCGTTGTCAAAAGCAAAACAATCCGTACGGGTTTAATGATCCTAACCACTTTCTGAATGACAATAAATATTTTCTTCGTATTGACCACTTATTACCAATGAAGAAAGGCCGCTTTAATGGCCTTTTGTGCCTTTTAACTCCTCTCCTTCCTCCCTTTCTCCGAATAACACAAATCTACCTCTTGATTCGTCAGATCCTTTGTTGTCCGGCCTCTTGGCGAACGACAAGGAAGTTCAAAGAACAATAACAAAACCATTTCCCACCCACGGCGAAACCCCTTTAAACGGAACGTTCTTTTTCTTCAGACACAACAGAGAGACTTTAAACATAAACCTATTTTCATTCTTTCACTTAACACAAAATACGCCACCCAGCGAGAGATAGAGATAGACAGATAGAAATAGAGATAGATCGATAGATAGATAGAGATAGATAGGGCTGAACTTGCACAAAGATATCAAAATTAGAGTGACCCAGAAAAAACAGAACCCACACATTTTGTAATAAAACTGTCAGTTTTAACTATGGGGGTCTAGGGTTAGGGTTTTAGGGTTAGGGTTAGGGTTAGGGATAGGATTAGGATTAGGGTTAGGTTGGGGTTTAGGGTTAGTTTAATGGGAAAATGAATAAATAATTTGGGTTCTGTTTTTTCTGGGTCACCCTGTATACCGGCGACCCAGAAAAACAGAACCCACAAATTTTGTAATAAAACTGTTAATTTTAACTAGGGGGGGGGGTTAGGGTTAGGTTTAGTGGTTAGGGTTAGGGTTGGGGTTGGGGTTTAAGGTTAGTTTAATGGGAAAATAAATAAATAATTTGGGTTCTGTTTTTTCTGGGTCAACCTAATTTTGAACCCTTGTTGCAAGTTCAGCTAGAGAGAGAGAGAGAGAGAGAGAGAGAGAGAGAGAGAGAGACAGAGAGACAGACAGACAGACAGACAGACAGACAGACAGACCAAGGCAGTAAAGAGTAAACGAAAGGCCATTTGTATTGTTGTGACAAATAAACGGTTATCGCCGTAAGAAACGGACTCGATGTGCCGAGTTCAAATCATTGATGAGGCTGTTTGCTTTCATTTCGCGCTAATGTCCATCACATCTCCTCAACTATGTGTAAATAACAGGACAGACTGTATGCAATATTAATACAATACGTGTGAATAACTGATCTTGGTCTCTGATTGGACAGAACAATGGAAGAACGAGAGTGAGAGTGAAAGGGATAGTGAGAAAGTGGAGAGTATTGCCTAAGTGTTTGAAAGAGACGGACGAAGAGAGTTGTTTCAAGAGGACAGACGCAAGATGCAGCCTGTCCTCTGAGGTCATTTCTAAATGCTTAACTTGGAACTAGACTGGGTTGGATAACTTTGTTATCCAATTACCCCCGTCCCATCCCCCGCCACGAGAAGGATGCTACGCAAATTCATTTTTAAGTTTAACAGGTTTGAACAGAGTTTTCATTCTCCTCGATCGTTTGCCATACTAAGGTTATTGAACCCAGTCTGCCCTACTATCTACCATACCTAGAAGTAGTATAGATATATACCTTTTGCAATGGCATTAGTGAAATACAAACACCCTCGTCCAGGATTTAAACCTGAGATGCCAGGTTAATTTCCTATGATAATAACCATTATCCTGTAAGGGATTATCTTCCCTTGGCTTAGAGGAGTTATCTGCCCGGCTTGTTGTTGCTTGTTCCCACCAGGGGACGTATGATAATTAAGCGGCTGATTCGAATTTCTCTTCCTCTTTCCTCGCTACGAGACCACATGGGTTAGACACGGTCTACCCCTTTCTCAGTGGGGCTCCGGCCCCCTCCTTGTAAGTCATTTCTATCTATGGACGCTCCAATCCTTTTATATATGTAGGTTTATCTACTCTTGTATTTGTATCTTATGTATCCATGTACTCTTCTATTATGTATCCTTTGTATTCATGTGCTGTTATCTATTAAATGTATTGTCCCTCAACCCTTGTCGGAGTTGTATGTTCTTCAAATATTCAAATTGAATCTTACAACTGGTGACCCCGACGCGACGAAAACGTTTTGTGAAGGCTTTGTTTTACATTTGGAACTTTAATCCCCACATGTGGTGATTCCCTACTGAAAGCACGCATTTAAAAACCTTTTTTTTAGCGTTATATTGTGCGTATCTTGGACTGGACACCAACAAAAGAGAAAAAAATTCCTTCATGAACTTCTTACAATCCCAAGAACGCCTTTGTTAACTATGGTAAGGCAAACGACCAAGGAGAAGGAAATACACTAAGTTATAAACCTGAAAATTACCAGTATGCATTTATCCAAACTCTCCACCATAAAGTAGAATGTGACACAATATCAATTTTAAGCGGAGCACAGCTGGTTTCAATTCAGAGTTTTTCTTCTATACCAATTGCCGTTGCAAGGCTAAAGCGTCAATACTACCTTACTATCTTCCCATAGCTAGGGGAAGAGGAAACTTATTCATGCCTTTCCAAAATGTATTAGCACAAAGCGTAAAGCAAACAACCCACTAATATATTCTAATTGGATAAGCTGATAACAGAAAGATGGTATACCAGTGTACAGGGCGTTATTTATAGCCCACATCGGCTAAAATATACGACCCCAAATGTCATATAAGCAAACAGAATTCTATCAGACCGATTACTTTTATAGTAAACTTATGTCTGTTTCGAAAAAAATGTTAAAACTCTACAAAAAATATACAAATTGGTTGTCTTTTTTTCTTCAGAAATTTAATAATTAAAGATTGTAAACAAACTAACAAATAATAGTTTAACGTAATTCGACATAAATTCTTGTATTAAATCAAATTCACGATGCAAAACATTTGGTGTTTACTAGATTAAAAGAAAAGAAAAGAAAAGAAAAAAAAAAACGAAAAACAAGACAAGCAAATGATGTTAGCTTTATTCAAACAATGAATATTCGATTAGTTTTTTTTCTTGAGTCTCTTTTTAAATTTACTATTTTTATAATGGTTTTTGTGTTTAAAAATTCCTCCTTAAAAAAAGATTCCATAAATATTGTTACCAAGGATGGAAAGGCTTTAGGAAGCGAATTGCTTTGGGGGATGGGAAGGTATACACTACAAATCTATCTAGTACTTGAAGTGGCTACCCGGCGTTACCTGGGTAAATAGGGAATAATAAAAAAGATCCATTGGTTGTTTTAGTCTATCTAGGTTCTACACTCGAGGGGTGAGTATGATAAACTAGTTCAGTTGGAGGTTTCGGGAGTTACAGTACTCCCGAAACCTCAAACTGAACTAGTTTATCATACTCCTTGTAATACCGTGTTTCCCTGCAAAATAAGACCTAGCGAGATTTTCATGTTGATTTTAATATAAGTCCTCCCCTTAATTAAAAAAAAATTATGTAGTTATACAAAACAAACATGCCAACAATTTATCTATGATTTCAGGTTATATCACAAGAAAATCAAACCTTTTCAATGTGAAATGTATTCCATGGTCATGGTAGGCAATTATAGTGATGATACTACAGAGAAACAGTATTTCTTGAGGAGGACTTACGGTTCAATCTAGTCAAATGTATGTGCTTTAACATTTTTCTAAACAGACATAAAATGACTATAAAACGAATAGGCCTGTTAGAATTCTGTCTGCTTATGTGACATGTGGGGCCGTATATATTAGTGGGCCGTGGTGGGCTCTATAAATAACGCCTTGCTCACTGGTATGCCATCTTTCTGTTATCAGCTTATCCAAAATGTATGGCTGGAATTACACAAGCTTTCGCCACTATAAAAAACTGACATGTGTAAGTTGTCTACTAGTTCACATATTTAACTAAATTGTAAGACACTCATATGTCGTGGTACTAAGATTATATATATATATATATATATATATATATATATATATATATATATATATAGATAGATAGATAGATAGATAAAAGGATATGAAAACACACAATACTGTTAAAATGAAAATATTTTATATCATATTCATTTTAACATCATTGCGTGTTTTTATATCCTTTTCTCTCTCTCTCTCTCTCTCTCTCTCTCTCTCTCTCTCTATATATATATATATATATATATATATATAATATATATATATTATATATATATATTATACCATTTTTATTTTAACAGCATTGTGTGTTTTCATATCCTTTTATCTATACTTATACCGTCGGATTCATTTCCTTACTCTTAACTTTTACCCTAGCAGTTTCAACCATTTCGTCGGTCGTCATCGGGGGATTGTAGATTTAGTTTTTTTTTTTTCTTTCTCATTTGAATTACAAGTAATGACTAGACGACTAGAAAAACGATAAAGATAAAGACCATAGAGAAGAAATATTCCGTCGTATTCAACAGTACCTGCCTAGAAAATAACTTGCTACCTCACTTCAGATACCTGTGAGTAGAAATGGATCCATAACCGCATAATAGCCAATTTTTAAACCTTTTTCTTTATTAATATATATATATATATATATATATTATATGCACACACACATATATATGTACACACACACACACATATATATATATGTACATACACACATATATATGTACACACACACACATATGTACACCCCCCATATATATATAAGTATGTATATATATATATATATATATATATATTATTATTTATATTTTTGCTTGAAGGCAATTATAAATGCATGTATCGCATAAAATTCGATAATTATAGAAAATAATCTTGACAAGTAAATCCCGCAAAGGATGGTTCGCTATGCAGAACACCGTACAGACTGTTTCGACTTTATTAAGTCTCTTCAGCGATGTATACTAACGACTCCCCTCCGACAGGAATCGAAACCGGGACTTCACAGGCATAGTCAGAGACCATATCCGTTCGGCCGCCGGTACATAGCGAACAATCCCTGCGAAATTAACCTTGTCAACGATACTATTACACGCCCCTGCCATAGTAGGCAAGTGGATTATATATATATATATATATATGTGTGCACTATGACCACTCGCGAGATAAACTGTCCTGTCGTTGGCTAGCTCAGATAGTTATCGGCGATGAGAGTGAACGAGTGAACACTTAGTCAACCCAGTCTCACTTGTCTGCTTTACCTGCCCAGATATTATCGACGAAGAGCTGTTACCCCCATTGTCAACTCTGACAGGGACCAATAATATAATCATTAGGAACAAATCTCAAATCACAAGCAGACAAACAACCTCGCCTGTCAAATCTCTCAACCTGTTGAACGTGATTTTAATCATCTTACTATCCATTTTATGTTTCTTTCAAAAGAAGCGGCTACTCAAGTTCTGTGTCTTCAGAATGTTTCTTTCAGTTGTATGGTTTGCCGATTTGTTTATAGACCCATAAATTACATTACTGTCGGGCCCGGACATTGACGTTAATATTCTGTTGAGAGTTTTAGCCGGGGAAAGTTGTAATTGTTAAACTGATAAAAAAAAAAAAAAAAACATTAAAAAATATCAATGGTGGTTATTGCAGATTTTATAAAATGGCGAAAAATGTTCGAATTTTGCCACTTTTATATGCCCTTTGTAATCTACGCGTTGAATTTTATAAGAAACGAAAATAATCTCATGATGCAACATTTACTCACCGCCCTGTCGGTGGGGCATTAGAATGCACCGACTGCACCGACTGCACCTCTGCAGAGGGGTAAGACTCCCCCAATGGGGCCACCTGTTTGCCGTGAGTGGCGACCCGTGATGCTTAAGGATAGAACCCTGGTGGATGAGCAGTTCATGACTTGCAATACTCCACTTTGGCCCAATATTGGGCTAGACGGGCGGTCGGAGAGGCCCCCTCCGATCAATCGGCTGGTCACGTCAAGCCCTAGCACCTATATGATTTTCCCAACCCTATTGCCCTTATGGCAAGCCCCAACCCCTTTTTATCATATGGGTGCTGGAAGGCGGTGGCTGCGGGTCTACATGTCCTGGGAATGACGTTAAACTCTATCTGGTGGTGAGGTTCCAGTTTTGGAGGTTTGGGGAATGTGGAGCACCCCTTCATCACCATTGCTCCCTGGTCCACTCTGACCCGGAGTGGTAGTACTTGTTAGAGTCCCATCTATGGATTAATTAGAAAAATGTATTTATAAAAAAATTGTATTATCCATTAAGAATTGATTTATTTCAAAACTTTATCGGCATTAAATGACCACATTCTCAAAATAATAAACTAAGTTCGCAAGAGTTTATTACTAATTTGGGTGAATTCACAGTTTTGCTCTATCACCTCTAGTTTTCTAAAAGTCTCATTATATATATACATTTATTAAGAGATTAAATAACACGATTAAAGAACATTGACGGAATAATATACTCAATGTACACAAAAGAATTTGTTGAGGCATCCTTGATGTTTTGACGAGCTTGAAGCCATTGGAGAATATGAAAAAAAAGTAAAATTAAATCATATGCAAGGCAATAAAATGTGCGTCATTGGAAATTGTAATACAAATATATACCCAATTGTGTAACACAATTGTCGAGGGACACCTTCCTCCTGCGCTGCGAGGGACGACAACCTCCTGCGCTGACTGCCAGCGCACTACTGGCTGTTGATTGAGACGTGTTGGCTACGCTTATCTGCCAAAATCCGTCTTGATATATAGCTATATATATATAATGTAATGCTATCACTTACATTTATTGCATAATAACTAAAAAAGAAGACATAAGTCACACAATATTAGAAATTAACACTGAATGCATATAATAATAATAATAATAATAATAATAATAATAATATTTACAGATCATTGCCGTCCCTCACAATCCTATAACTCCACCACCAGAACCCTTCCTTGCATGAGCCCTCAAATTACTCATCAAATCTGCTGCAGATCCACAAAGTTTGATGCAAATATGACACTGAGAAGACTTCCTTCCCGATCAATAAGATGATAAAATTTGATGCTTATGCACCACCATATGTCTCTTAAGACCAGAAGCCGACTTACAGACCTTGCCACAGATAACACAAGACACATTGTTTGTTCCTGGAATTTGCATGGATTGACCCTGGTGAGATTTCCTATCATTGACATATCCAGCCTTAGAAAGCAAAGTTCGACCACATGTCTGACATTTCCAACCCTCCATGTTATCTCCAATATGACAGGTGTAACCCTTTCGAAGTTGACACTTTAGGCTTTCATGCACGATTCTTTCACTCTCAAAACTGGTACAGCCATCATGCATATCATGAATGCATTTTCGCCTTTATGTACAGAATGTGTACAAAATGTACAGTATGCATATCTAGAAAAACTAGAGGTGATGAATCTGAATTCAGCACCCCACCTCCAAATTAAGTTAAAACAGCTATTTTTGTGCTTGCCTCAATTTCTTTGTAAACCAATGTAATTACTGGTGCGTTTTTCTTGGGTTTACATTTAGCCCCATAATATTTGGTTGTCGCACTGAAAAGGAATCCAAGGAAAGGAAAGGAAAGAGACAAAGATAAAAGGTAGTTTTAGAATTTAGGCTTTTTTCACTACGAAACAAGGAAATAGCTTAGTGGCAAGTAGTAGTGTCTCGTCCCAGTTAAGGCCGAAGTTCTTAGGGGCCGGAAGTGGGCCCCTTTTCTCGCACATGCACCGAGGGTTTTTCCGGTATGAAGGCTCATGGGGGTTGCTTTTTTATCTAATTTCTTTTTTTATCTTAATCCCCACAATCAGAAGTGTTTTGAAGCCTTATTTCTCTGCCAAAAAGTTCGTGACCCAACCAAGAACAGAAACATTTTTGAAGCTATTATTTGGATTATTAGGACTATTGTTCTCATCTTTATTGTTATTTATACAACATTTCGGCCGATGTGCCATTCGGTCGTCTTTAAGTATTTCTTTTCGAACTCAGTAACCTTCTTTTCGAACTCAGTAACCTTCTTTTCGAACTCGGGAACCTTCTTGTTGAACTCGAGGGCTTTATATATAAATATATAAAGGGTTCGGTTCGAAGTTCTGTGAAGGCTCCCGATTACGACATTCATATCGTAATCGAGAGTCTTCATAGAACTTCGAACCAAACACTTTATTCAATCCACGGAGGTAGACTATTCTCATTCCCTTAACCATGACTGGGTTCAAGTGTTATGCTGTGTTAATTATTCTATGTTACTGTCAAGGGTGACAGTAACATAGAATAATTAACACAGCTCCCTATTACGATTTGAAGGTTCCAGAGTGATGGACCTGTGAGATTAGCTTGCTAATCAGTACACCACGACGGGACACTTAATAGGTATTTACCCAACCTGTTCGCCATAGATCGGATGTGACACGAAGTCGGTAGTACGAGGCACCCAGGCAGGATCGAACACACTATTCAGTTGTAATGAATCTGTGAGACTGTTTTTACATACCACAATACTTTTTGTACATATTTTTTTCAAATTCAACTCATGCAAAACATTCATTATCTTTTTAACAACAAAAATATTTTTCCTTTACTTGTTTCATATTGCTCTGAAGAAGGTTTCTATATAAACCGAAATGTTCGAACATCGACACTACGACCAATAATAAATTTCTATTCAGTGTAATATCCCGTGTTTGTTTTCATTTTTCCACATACCACAATAAAGATGAGGACAACAGTTCGAAAAATCAGAATTATACCGTTCGCCGGTGTACTACCAGTGGGGACCCTGGGTAAAACTTGCAAATCATACTGAAAATCCCATGAACCAGAAAAAACAGAACCCACAAATTTTGTAATAAAACTGTTAATTTTAACTAGGGTGGTTTAGGGTTAGGGTTAGGGTTATGGTTAGCATTGGGGTTTGGGGTTAATTTAATGGGAAAATAAATAAATAATTTGAGTTCTGTTTTTTCTGGGTTACCCTGTAATATCGGGATTTTGAGTATGATTTGCAAGTTTCATCCGTCCCTGTACTGCACGCGTATACCAGCTGTGATTTATGGCGGGACAAGGCGAGTACAAAACACCAGCAAGAAACTAAGTCTTCTAATCCGATCAGATTAAACGATCGGCGTTTCTTTAATCGGCAAAATAAATTTAGGAAGATTGAAATGTTTACAAAGTTGCGTTTGTTTTGTGAAAAAGTGTGATTAAATATTAATCGTGGGCAATTTAAGTTCTTTCAAGATTTTAAAAAGATATTTTAGAAAATCAAATGCGCGTTTTGTTTTGTTTAGCGCCATCTGTCGGAAATATAAAGCAGAAATCAGATTAAACTTTTATTCTATGGTTTTCAGAAAACTAATTCTCATTGTGTTAATAATTTAAAAATCAACGCTAAAGTGTCTTGTTTTGATTATATTATTCTGACAAACCTCCCACTTGAGGCGCTAAAGAAAAATTGATAGTAAGTGAGAGTCTTTAATTATTTAATTATACCCCACCCCGACAAAAATATACAAACACACACATATATACATCGTACAACTGACACACACACACACACACACACTATATATATATATATATATATATATATATATATATATATGAGAAGTAAATACACAAGCGATGTGTTTTATTTTTCGTTTTGTTTAGAAGTAGGTTTCTATTCCGCTTATAGTGACTTCTACACGACAGTATGAGAAGTAAATACACAAGTGATGTGTTTTATGATATGGCTTTTTTTAGCCGACAATTTTTGGGAGAATATGTGCTTAATTGAAGTCGTACCTAATTTTGAAAGTTAATTAATTAATAATTAATTAATTAGGCGAGCATACCTATTTAAATATATATATATATATATATATATATATTATATATATATATATATATATATGCATAGTACGTCATATATGTATTTGGATTATTCGGACTATTGTCCCCATCTTTATTGTTTTATGATATGCCTTTTTTTTAGCCGACAATTTTTGGGAGAATATGTGCTTAATTGAAGTCCTACCTTATTTTGAAAGTTAATCAATTAATAATTAATTAATTAGGCGAGCATACCTATTTAAATGTAAGGCTAAACAAATCAAGAAAAATCAATCTCTGTATGTACATTTCGGCCTATTAGGCCTCATCTGCAGAGCTATAGATAGGAAGACCGCCTTGTGCGTGATTCGAAACCCGAACGTCAAGCTGACAGGCGAGCATCTTAACCCTACACCAACCGGACTTTCTTAGATTTTTCGTTTTGTTTAGAAGTAGGTTTCTATTCCGCTTATAGTGACTTCTACACGACAGTATGAGAAGTAAATACACAAATGATGTGTTTTATGATATGGCTTTTTTTAGCCGACAATTTTTGGGAGAATATGTGCTTAATTGAAGTCGTACCTAATTTTGAAAGTTAATTAATTAATAATTAATTAATTAGGCGAGCATACCTATTTAAATATATATATATATATATATATATATATATATATATATATATATGCATAGTACGTCATATATGTATTTGGATTATTCGGACTATTGTCCCCATCTTTATTGTTATCTACACTATTTCTCTGAATTTTTGAGATGAGGCTTGATAATTAGTATTATTTGGATTATTCAGACTATTGTCCTCATCTTTATTGTTATCTACACTATTTCTTTGAATTTTTTGAGATGAGGCTTGATAATTAGTATTATTTGGATTATTTGGACTATTGTCCCCATCTTTATTGTTGTCTACACTATTTCTCTGAATTTTTGAGATGAGGATTGATAATTAGTATTATTTGGATTATTCGGACTATTGTCCTCATCTTCACTGTTATCTGTACAATGTTTCGGCCGAAATATTTACACGTCCATATAAGTACAAAAACTTAACAACCAGTCAGTTGACAATTATAAATTCATTTCGAGATTGAAGCTGTATTTACCAAGAGAGAAATGAGAGAATGTATCCTTGCGCCATAATATTCTGACTGTTCTTTGAGCCATATCTTCACTGCAGATTTCATATCCTCGTCACCGGAATAATGCTTGCCTTTGTTCGGTCCCATGAAAGAGGGTTTCAGATGTAAACATTATTCCAGTGACGAGGAAGTGAAATCTGTAGTGAAGAAGTGGCTCAAAGAATAGTCAACAGAATTTTACGGGGCAGGGATACATTCGAAGGTGGAACATTGCTATTGAGAGAAACGGTGACTGTTGAGAAGTATGGATGTAATCCACAGAGGACCAGCTTCATATTGATGTATGATAAATGTTCCTGTATTGGTAATTAGACCTCTATAGCATTTACTAATAACCTTGAGAAAGGCATGTCCCCATTATCCCCCAGCTATGGGTTAAATAGTACCACTGCTGTTCTGCTACAAGAATGGATCTGGCATTAAATAACCTACGAGGGTTGATATGCCATTAAACAAAGAAACCAAAACGAAACAAACACTCCATAAACACACGCACGCACGCACGCACGAACACTCACACAACAAAAGGTTATTTCCTATAAGTCTAACATAAACAAAGGGGAACCACTCTTGACTAATAAATTTTTTGATCTACTAGGAAAAAAGAAGACGGGGTTAGGGTTAGGGTCGGGATTTTCGGATTAGGGTTGAGGGCCAGGGTTTAGGGTTAGGGTTTAGGGTTAGTTTATTGGGAAAATAAATGAATAATTTATCAATCAAGAGTGGTCCCCCCCATTGTTTATGATAGACAAATAACCCAACAAAACGCACATACTACACACACACACACACACACACACCACACACACACACACACACACACTCTCTCTCTCTCTCTCTCTCTTACTCTTACTCTCTCTTACTCTCTCTTTCTTACTCTCTTTATCTCTCTCTTACTCTCTCTCTCTTACTCTCTTTATCTCTTTCTCTCTCTTACTCTCTTTCTCTCTTACTCTCTCTTTCTTACTCTCTTTCTCTCTCTCTTACTCTCTTACTCTCTCTTACTCTCTTTATCTCTTTCTCTCTCTTACTCTCTTTCTCTCTTAATCTCTTTCTCTCTCTTACTCTCTTTCTCTCTTACTCTCTCTCTTTATCTCTTTCTCTCTCTTTCTTTCTCTCTCGCTTACTCTCTCTCTCTCTTATTCTCTCTTACCCTCTTTCTCTCTCCCCCTCTTTCTCTGAGCGTCCATGGTATCAACCCAATAATTATCCAGCCGCTGTAGAATTATTTAAATCACATTTTCCTGTCCTGTCTATGTTTTTGGTTATGATGTAATTTGTGAGTTACTTTGTGTGACTAATCATTATCCCTTTTTAATTCTGGTTTCTCATTGGCTCAAAAGTTGAATCTACATTAGGTTAGATCGATTGTCCATCTATGCGAAAGTTGTGTGTTAGTATACTGAATACTGATACCAAAAATTAGATAGTTTACTTGCACCATTCTGGGCTGCATATTAGGGTAGGTCGATTTTCCACTTTTTAAAAATATCCAATTGTCCATCTATGCGAAAGTTGTGTGTTAGTCTACTGAATACTGATACCAAAAATTACATCTTTTACTTGCACCATTCTGGGCTGCATATTAGGGTAGGTCGATTTTCCACTTTTTAAAAATATCCAATTGTCCATCTATGCGAAAGTTGTGTGTTAGTATACTGAATACTGATACCAAAAATTAGATAGTTTACTTGCACCATTCTGGGCTGCATATTAGGGTAGGTCGATTTTCCACTTTTTAAAAATATCCAATTGTCCATCTATGCGAAAGTTGTGTGTTAGTATACTGAATACTGATACCAAAAATTACATCTTTTACTTGCACCATTCTGGGCTGCATATTAGGGTAGGTCGATTTTCCACTTTTTAAAAATATCCAATTGTCCATCTATGCGAAAGTTGTGTGTTAGTCTACTGAATACTGATACCAAAAATTACATCTTTTACTTGCACCATTCTGGGCTGCATATTAGGGTAGGTCGATTTTCCACTTTTTAAAAATATCCAATTGTCCATCTATGCGAAAGTTGTGTGTTAGTATACTGAATACTGATACCAAAAATTAGATCTTTTACTTGCACCATTCTGGGCTGCATATTAGGGTAGGTCGATTTTCCACTTTTTAAAAATATCCAATTGTCCATCTACGCGAAAGTTGTGTGTTAGTATACTGAATACTGATACCAAAAATTAGATAGTTTACTTGTACCGTTGTTTAAGGAAACTAAAATCTATTCAAGATCATCGTTTTCGCAAAATTTTAGCCTTTATAAAACGAGGATTTTTAGTGCATTTTAGTCGATTATATGCTCCCAATTTGGTCAAGCACTTTAATTAGAAGGGATTTAATTGCAAAATTCACCGTATTTGGCGCACAGCTAAGCCTCGCTTTGTTTACATAAGTTTGAAGCTTCTAGTGAATTCCTTTCCGCTTAGAAATGTAGCGATTAAATATTCTTCTATATTTGACAGCTGCCTATGGCCGTACGGGTAAGAGGATCGGCGAACGAAAGTTCATTCGGGTCTCGAACCCGGTTAGAGGTAGCTGTTAAACGGTATAACCACACTGATGAGAGGTGATACCTCGAAACACGTGTCTGTGGATTACTTTATTTTATATGCTCCCAATTTGGTCGAGCACTTTAATTAGAAGGGATTTAATTGCAAAATTCATCGTATTTGGCGCACAGCTGAGCCTCGCTTTGTTTACATAAGTTTGAGGTCTCTAGTGAATTCATTTCCGCTTAGAATTGTAGCGATTAAATATTCTCCTATATTTGACAGCTGCCTATGGCCGTACGGGTAAGAGGATCGGCGAACGAAAGTTCATTCGGGTCTCGAACCCGGCCAGAGGTAGCTGTTAAACGGTATAACCACACTGATGAGAGGTGATACCTCGAAACACGTGTCTGTGGATTACTTTATTATATATATATATATATATCATTCACTTTCCTGCTTTTATTCTTCTTCCTCATCTTTTTCCCCTTCACAATACATTGAATTCCTTCCTTTATTCATTTCCCACACTTATTCAGTTTTTCCATTTTTTTTATATCCCTCTACAAATTTTCTATCACTATAATCAAATTTCAAACAATGACAAAAATAAAATCAACTGAGGTGGTCACTACTAGAATAGGCTCAGTCGTAATTAGTGATCATCCTCCACACATTAATACAACAACCAATATTACGTTTTTTGTTTTGTTTTGTGTGACATTGTTTATATTGTGTAATAGGGTAGGTCAATTTTTCACTTTAAAAAAATATCAAACTGTCCCCCTATGTGAAAGTTGTGTGTTAGTATACTGAATACTGATACCAAAAATTAGATCTTTTACTTGAACCATTGTTTAAGGAAATAGATCGTCTCCTAAAATGCATTAAAAATCCTGGTTTTCACAAAAATTAGCCTTTAAAAAACGAGGAGTTTTAGTGCATGTTAATAGACGATCTTTGATGCTATTTCCTTAAACAATGGTACAAGTAAAAGATGTAATTTTTGGTATCAGTATTCAGTAGACTATCAGTATGGTATCAGTATTCAGTATACTAACACACAACTTTCGCATAGATGGATATCATAAAAAAGTGAAAAATCGACCTACCCTAATGTACATCAACTAATCGGTTAGCGCCGAGCTTCAAAGAATATATAAATCTTCAAAATATATATGGTGTACACAAACTTGTTTAAGTGGACACACTTCTGCCTCTGATACTAGAATTATATATATATATATATATATATATATATATATATATATATATACATGGTTTGAAAATAGTATGGGTGATAAACTGACTGTTACCAAGCGTCGCTACCCTAACTTAGATATATATGCTCTATCAATGATATTGAGCATTGTTTATTTATGAATATACCAAACAAATCATCAATATATATATATATATATATATATATATATATAAGAGAGCGAAAAAAAATATTATACATACTATAAATGACTCTCTCTTTCTCTCTCTGTCTGTCTGTCTCTATCTCTATATATATATGTATATTTCGGCCTATTAGGCCTCATCAGCAGAGCTATAGACAGGAAGACCGCTTTGAGTGTGATTCGAACCCTGAATGTCAAGCTGACAGGCGGGGACTCTAACCATTACACCAGCTGTTTTTTTTCCAAGATTTTTCGTTCGTTTTGAAGTAGGTTATATTCCACTTATGGTGACTTTACTACACGACAGTATGAGAAGTAAACAAACAAACAATGTGTTTTGATATGGCTTTTTTAGCCGACAATTTTTGGGAGAATATGTGCTTAATTGAAGTTGTACCTAATTTTGAAAATTAAATTGTTAATAATTAATGAATTAGGCTGGCATAACTATTCAAATGTAAGGCTAAACAAATCGAGAAAAATCAATCTCTGTATATACATTTCGGCCTATTAGGCCTCACCAGTAGAGCTATAGACAGGAAGACCGCTTTGTGTGTGATTCGAACCCTGACTGTCAAGCTGACAGGCGTGGTCTCTAACCATTACACCAGCTGGTTTTTCCCAGGTGGATGACAGCAAATAATCACAAATATAGATCAATTACTACTAAATAACGAGTTCAATCCTCACTGGATATCCAATTTTTGTATTACCCCCTACACGTGGTGAACGGCTCAGGTAAATACCTGGTGCAACTAATAGTTTAATATTATACAGAACATCAGGCAATTGTTTGTTTTTTGTTTAATTGAATTGCATCTCAACCTTCGTTTAGTTGGGACCCATTAATTTTCCTGGGGATTCATTCAAAGCAAATATGTGTGTCCCACTACTATCTTATTATAATGGAGATTCGCTGTCTGTCTGTAACCGAAACTATGTCATTGCTTACATAAAAAAATGGTGTAAGTTTATCAGTAAGTATTTAATTTATAGTCAAAATCATTAATACATACAGTAATGCTGATAACTTTTTTTTATTTAGTGTAAATAAAAAATAAATACTTACTGATAAACTTACACCC
>CM042159.1:71917180-71919680 GCA_023376005.1 Doryteuthis pealeii | reverse complement strand
TCTTTCGTTTCTGTCTTGTTGTATTTTCTTTCTTTCTTCCTTTCTTTCCTACCTTTCTTTCTTTCTTTCTTTCTTCCTTTCTTTCCCTACCTTCTTTCTTTCTTTCTTTCTTTCTTTCTTTCCTTTCCTTCTTTCTTTCTTTCTTTCTTCTTTCTTTCTTTCTTTCTTTCTTTCTAATCAGTCAGTCAGTCTGTTGTCAAGCACTGTGCGCTAACTGTCCCGAATGATAACAGTGTGGACGCGTACAGAGTGCTCTCTGCTGTTGGTTGGTTGGTTGGTTGGTTGGTTGGGTTGGTTGGCTGGTGGGGAGGGGGGTTACAGGATCTAGGCGTGTGGGAGATAATTAGAAAAGAAAGAAAGAAAGAAATAAGAAAAAGAAGAGAGCTAGTATTAGGGAGAATGAAGTATACAAAATAAAAATAGATAAGAAGGAAGTAGATTTAGTTTTTATAAACACTAGTATGAACGCATCTATCTATCTATCTATCTATCTTTCTTTCTTTCTTCCGTTTTTTCTTTCTTTCTATCTATTTATCTATATATCTATCTATCTATCTATGTGTGCGTGTGTGCGTTCATTATCTATCTATCTATCTATCTATCTATCTATCTATTAACTGTATGTATGTGTTCATTATCTATCTATCTATCTATCTATCTATCTATCTATCTATCTATCTATCTATCTATCTATCTATCTATCTGTAATGTATGTGTTCTTATCTATCTAATCTATCTATCTATCTATTAACTGTATGTATGTGTTCATTATCTATCTATCTATCTATCTATCTATCTGTAATGTATGTGTCATTATCTATCTATCTATCTCTATCTATCTATCTATCTATCTATTAACTGTATGTATGTGTTCATCATCTATCTATCTATCTATCTATCTATCTATCTATCTATCTATCTATCTATCTTACTGTATGTCATGTGTTCATTATCTATCTATCTATCTATCTATCTATCTATCTCTAATCTATTAACTGTATGTATGTGTTCATTATCTATCTATCTATCTATCTATCTATCTATCTATCTATCTATTAACTGTATGTATGTGTTCATTATCTATCTATCTATCTATCTATCCTATCTATCTATCTATCTATCTATCTACTGTATGTATGTGTTCATTATCTATCTATCTATCTATCTATCTATCTATCTATCTATCTATCTATCTATGTATGTATGTGTTCATCTAATCTATCTATATCTATCTATCTATCTATCTATCTATTATTATCTGTATGTATGTGTTCATTATCTATCTATCTATCTATCTATCTATCTATCTATCTATTAACTGTATGTATGTGTTCATTATCTATCTATCTATCTATCTATCTAATCTATCTATCTATCTATCTATCTATTAACTGTATGTATGTGTTCATTATCTATCTATCTATCTATCTATCTATTATCTATCTATCTATCTATCTACTGTATGTATGTGTTCATTATCTATCTATCTATCTATCTATCTATCTATCTAACTGTATGTATGTGTTCATTATCTATCTATCTATCTATCTATTCTATCTATCTCTATCTATTATCTGTCTGTATGTATTCATTATCCTACTATCTATCTATCTATCTACTCTATCTATCTATCCTATCTATTAACTGTATGTATGTGTTCATTTATCTATCTATCTATCTATCTATCTATCTCTCTATCTATCTATTAACTGTATGTATGTGTTTCATTATCTATCTATCTATCTATCTATCTAATCTATCTATCTATCTATCTAATCTATCTCTATCTATTATCTATCTCTAATCTATCTATGTATGTATGTATGTGTCATTATCTATCTATCTATCTATCTATCTATCTATCTGTATGTATGTGTGTTCATCTATCTATCTATCTATCTATCTATCTATCTATCTATCTATCTATCTACTATCTATCTATATTAACTGTATGTATGTGTTCTGTATGTTCATTATCTATCTATCTATCTATCTATCTATTATCTATCTATCTATCTATCTATCTATCTATGTGTATGTATGTATTATATGTATCTTATCTACTCTATCTATCTATCTATCTAATCTTATCTATCTATCATTATCTGTATGTAATGTGTTATTATCTATGTATCTATCTATCTATCTAATCTATCTATCTATTAACTGTATGTATGTGTTCATTATCTATCTATCTATCTATCTATCTATCTATCTAAAACTGTATTATGTGTCATTATATTATCTATCTATCTATCTATCTATCTATCTATCTATTAACTGTATGTATCTGTTCATTATCTTCTATCTATCTATCTATCTATCTACTTGTATGTATGTGTTCATTATCTATCTATCTATCTATCTATCTATAATTAACTGTATGTATGTGTTCATTATCTATCTATCTATCTATCTATCTATCTATCTATCTATCTATTAATCTGTATGTAATGTGTTCATTATCTATCTATCTATCTATCTATCTATCTATTAACTG
>CM042159.1:71849320-71911820 GCA_023376005.1 Doryteuthis pealeii | reverse complement strand
TATATAGAATGAATAGAGAATAAATGAGAAAAGTATTGGCATGAAAAAGGTGCTCAATGCTAATAAAGCAGAGCAGATTTATAATCAATAGTAATGGTATTATGGATGATTTGGACTCATACTTTAAGTTTCATGGTTATGCAATCCTCATAATAGATTTTAAGATCTCAACCATTTGACTCATCTGAGGATTGCATAACCATGAAACTTTAAGTTATGAGTCCAAATCATCCATAATACCATTACTATTGATTATATATATATATATATAATATATATATATATATATATATAATATAATATCGATAAAAGGGTATGAAAAACACTATTTATTGTTAAAATGAATATATTTTAAAATCCTTTTTCATTGTTGATATTGACAATATTTCGATTTATTAAAAATCATTATCAGAGCATAATGGTAATTAGGTCCGTTTTTAGATGTAAATGTTTTTAATCCGGATTCATCGAGAGAGAAACAGAAAATAATTTAAATTCAAACTGAAAGTATTATTTTTCCCAAAAAGCGTATATCCCTTGCGTTCGCAATATAATATAATATAATATAATATAATATAATATATAGAGAGAGAGAGAGAGAGAGAGACACGTGTTTCGAGGTATCACCTCTCATCAGTGCAGTTATACCGTTTTAGCAGCTACCTCTGGCCGGGTTCGAGACCCGAACGAACTTACGCTCGCCAATCCTCTTACCCATACGCCACAGTCAGCTGCCAAGTATAGCAGGCTATTTAATCGCTACATTTCTAAGCGGAAATGAACTCACCTAGAGGTCTCAAGAGAGAGAGAGAGAGAGAGAGAGAGAGAGAGAGAGAGAGAGAGAGAAGAGAGAGAGAGAGAGAGAGAGAGAGAGAGAGAATGATATGAAAAAAACATAGATGTTGTTTAATTGAGTTAATTTTCACAAATTCTTTTTAGTATAAAAGTTAGCATAAAATAGTATAAAAGTATAAAAGCTTTGGAGAAACTCATCAAATATTGATCAGCAGGTTTTCAATCAAGATTACCAACCAGTAATGCTGTAATGGTTAGCAAGCCAGTCTCGCAGATTCATTATCGCTGAAAAGCGAGTTCGGTCCTGGCTGGATGCCTCATACTAGCGACCTTGTGCCACATCGAACCCGTGACGAACGGGTCGGTAAAAACAAAAATTGGATATCCCATCGTGGTGTAAAGGTTAAACAAGTTAGTCTCTCAGATCCTTTACCAACGTAATAGTGTCATAGGGTTATAAACGTAGGACATTGGAATCGTCTGTTTTCTATTAACAGTGAAACCTTGAACGAGAGAACGAGCGAGACTTCATGGACTTCACGGACCTGTTGATTTCCTTACCCAAATACTCGTTGCGCTTATAGAATACAATTCTATATTTTATATCAAAATAAGAATAAATACACGTACACATTTCTTTTCCCCAACTTAAGGAAAAAAGAGATTAAAGCAAACACAACAATACAAATCCTTTTCCTAAACTAAGGAAAAGCGATTAAAAAACAAACAACATAAATCAGAATCCACTTAGGTTGCATTGCTCACTACTACGTCTGTGTCCGCGCCTCAAAGAAATAATTACTTTTTGATCTCATCTTGTAATTATAAAAAAGAGAAGAAATCAGCAATTACACAAGACTTCATCTTTCTGTCAAGTAGGACCCCCCCCGACAACAACAACAAACAAACAAACACACGAATCCCATCTCGCGGCCAGATAGAAAACGGCCAAGAAACAGGTGTCGAACGAATGATTCCACCGCCTCAACACAACTACGACGCTCCTACTACTACCATTATTCTTACCTCTTCGTTCTACTTCAAGAATCCGTTTCAGCAGGTCGTATAGAGAAAATTAATTCTCATTTCTAGCACATGTATCCGAACTGTTCGACTACATAAACATTTCACATTTGCCATTACACATTTCTTGACGAACTTTTACATTTTACATTTCGCAGCAAACCTTTCCACATCATATCTACACTATTTCTTTTGAACATTCCCATATTTGTTAAATACTTTCAAATTTATTCTCCCTGTCGGTTGGGGCGTTAGAATGCACCGACTGCACCTCTGCAGAGGGGTAAGACTCCCCCAAATGGGGCAACCTGTTGGCCGTGGGTGGCGACCCGTGATGCTTAAGGATAGAGCCCAGTGTGGTCACGTCAAGCCCCTAGCACCTATATGATTTTCCCAACCCTATTGCCCTTATGGCAAGCCCCAACCCCCTTTTTATCATATGGGTGCTAGAAGGCGGTGACTGAGGGTCTTACATGTCCTGGGAATGACGTTAAACTCTATCTGATGGTGAGGTTCCAGTTTTGGAGGTTTGGGGAATGTGGAGCACCCCTTCATCACCATTGCTCCCTGGTCCACTCTTACCCAGAGTGGTAGTACCTGTTAGGGTCCCATCTATGGGTTAAATAGAAAAATGTATTTATAAAAAAATGTATTATCCATTAAGAATTGATTTATTTCAAAACTTTATCGGCATTAAATGACCCACTGAGGTTGATATGCCGTAAAACAAAACAAACCAAACAAACCAATCCAAATTTATTCTCCGTCATTTTTAATACACCGGGTCGCCTCTACACACCTTTTCCTACTTTCACTGTTAACTAGGATACACGAATTACACAAATAGCGAGTTCGATCCTCATTAAATGCCCCATACTTGCGACTTTTTATAACTTCCAACCCGTGACGAACAGGTTGGGTAAATACATGGTCCTTTCCTGACCTCCTACCTGACCGGGATGCAATACAAGGTCTTTTTAACGTGGGAAGCCACGCACAAACCGAACCTTATGCAATGGCTAGTGCAATAAATGCGTGGTTCCCATCAACATTCTCTTTTTGAGGCGCCTCAAGCACTGGACAATAAACCCAGCCCTGCAACTTTAAAACGAGGGGCAGGTTTTGCCGAGAGGAAACCCCCCTGGGAACACGCGGTTAATTTGGCTCTGAATTAGACATTTACCAATACACAGGATATGACTTATACGCTTACCAAAGGATTCCATAACACAGGACTTTCTTTAAGCCTTTTCAACTGGCCAAGGATAGCATTTAAAAACTTTACAGGTTATGGGCCCAGTCCAACTATCAAATTTAATAACAAAAAGAAACTCACGTTAAATGCAGCTATAGGTGACCGATTTACGAGAAGCGTGAACACAATGATTAAAATTAGGGAAACATTGAATGCAGACAAAGGCAACAAGTACACAAAGAGCAGCCGTGGGTGTGTTTTAAAGTGCCAGACAGGTGACGTGTTCTGTCTGTTCAGCAAAATGACACCCCCCTAAAAATAAATAAAAAATAAAATAAAACAACAACAAACGAACTAAAAAAAAAACAAGCAAACAAACAAAAACAAAACTGTTGCCCAGTCAATGTTGTTTCTTTGTTGGTAATTAAAACGGCTTGTAAGGATTCTTCTTTACTTCTACTTTCACACTCTCGTAACTCTCTCAATAAAACTTTACTTTCACTGACTTTCCTCTCTTCTTATTATATTTTATTATATATATATATATATATAATATATATATATATATATATATATATATATACATTTTTTGGGGGTACAAAATTTTATTACTGCTGTAAATAGACCTCTTAAAAGATTCATTGTAAGGAGAAAAATAACAAGAAACAAATATTTTTCTTCTTTGTTATACTATAGAAGGGGGTAAAGGGAGAGTAAAAACGAGTTGTTAGCTAACATGTTTCGATCCTCGCTCCACAGAGCTAAATATTGAGGATAATAAAAAATAGAATATTAAGTTAACGGGACAAGTACAAAAGAAAAAAAGAAAAAGACAATTTCTCTTTTAACTTCCTTTCCCTTCTTTTTTTTCTCTCCTTTTCTATACCTCAAAACAGAGGGAGAAGATCTAAATATTGATGATATTCAAACCAAGTAAGCCCTCTCTTTGTTTGCAAAGAGAAGGATTACTGGTTAGAATTATATATATATAATATATATATATATATATATATATATATATATATATATTAATATTGGAAAGGCAATTACACGCATATAAAAAATAAAAACAAAAGATGTTTTTAGTCTTATCAATTTCAAAGTAAACTTTATCTTCAGAGACGATTATCAGAAATGGACGCGTTTTTTGTGTCGTTGTTTTATTTATTTATTTTTTGTATGTTATAAACACGCGTCTCGTGGCGTTTTGTTTTTAACGTCACGCGGAAGGTCGTGATAGTCGTAATAGCCGTTGTTCATTCAATTTCAATTTTATTATTTTCATCTATTTATATATTTATGTATTTATTTATTTTTATTTATTGATAAATCTGAAGATAAAGTTTACTTTGAAATCGATAAGACATCTTTTTATTTTAATTTTATATGCATTGTAATTGCCTTCCAATCATTAATATATAATAACATACTTAACAATGCTTCAAGCAAATTACCAATTACTATTATATATATATATATATATATTAATGCTTTAAACAGGCCTCGTAAAATATTCATTTTTTTAATACAATAGAAGGGAAAATAAAACGAATTGCTATTTATTTATTTTTACTTTTTCTTTTTCGTATTAAATCTCATTAATATAACAGGTAATTTTTTATTTCAAATTTTATAAATCCCATTAGGAATTTTAAAAAAATGTTTACATTTATTTTTAATTAAAAACTGTTAACGGATATTTCATATTACTGATGTTATTTTTCATCAGCAATATATTTATTTAAATTAATTGTAGCGAGAAATTAATAGTATTTTGTTCAATGTTTAAACAATACACATTCATCATCAATAAGAGGAATACTATTCTGTATTAGATGATTGAAAATAGCATTTTACTTCTTATTTATATAAATTTTGTTTTGTTTTTAAAAATTAAATAAATAAAATTATTCAATTTAATGCTTACTTTAATGGATATAAAATTTATTAAATCTCTAAGAAAATGAATTAAGAGTATAACAACATATATTATATTCATTAATTTATTGTATAAACATTTTTACATAAACTAGCAAAAAACGCCATCTGGGCGGTTATAAAAATAATTTTTGAAAGATATTGTCTGAGTTAAAATTTCCATATAAGAGGGTTTGTATCATCAGTAAAATCATCAAATTTATTAAAGGAGTAAAGAAAAATGAAACCATTTGAAATGGAAATTTACTTCCTTCCCCCTCAAATCAAAATGTTACATGCATCTATTGATTATTAATTAAATAATATTTTATCAATGACAGTATTGTGATGTAAACAGTGACATAATTTTAGTCACAGACAAATTGATACTGAATCTATTATCAAAAGATTTTATTTATTGAAGAACATTTTCATAAAATGTATATTTTTACATAATTGTACCAAATGAAATTTAGTTGAAAAAAAATCTATAAATTAGATATTTTTATTTCCTCCGATTAAAAAAATTAATATTAGGTATTATTTAGCATTTAAATATTGATTTAAGTATCATTACTCTATTTTATTTTATATAATATTTATTTACACTAAAACTAAATGTTTGTTAAATGTAAAATATGTAAGGTGAATGTTTATTTTTTTTATTTCAAAGTTTTTAGAAATAATCAAAACAATAAAAAACCATTTTGTATAGTTAATTGTTTTATTCATTGATAAACTGAATTTAATTTTATTATTAGATATTATTTCAGGAAAAAATTTGATGTAGAAAAGTTAACTTTCCTAATTTCTATTTCAAATTGTTTATTTTTTACTTCTTTAATGAATTTGATGATTTTAATTACTAAAATCATTAAATGTTGAATGCCCTTTTAAAGTTTTTAGCATATTTTGACATTGTTGTTTTTTATTACTTTAATTGATTTATTAATTTTACTTGGATAATACCCCTCTGACATTGAATTTTAACTCCCACTCCCCCCAGGCTATATTTTTCAAAAGTTTATTTTTACACCGCCCATAGGGCGGTTTTGTTTTACTAGTAATAATAATAATAATTATTATTATTATCAAATTGACATTGTGTCACATCCTATTCACTCAGAGGGGTTGATAGATATGTATACATGCATATACATACTCATACTCATACTCATATATAGGCTGCGCGTCGTGGTGTAATGGTTAACGTCGTAGGAAATGGACTCGACGTGACGAGTTCAAATCCTCGACGAGGCTGTTTGCATTTCACATAGCGCTAATATCCTTGGGAAATGTATGCATCCAACTATTCTCCCTCCAGCTATGGGTAAATAGTAGAACATACAGGAATCTTTAACCATGGTTAGGCAACCAGTCTAGGAGAAGGAAAACTCTAAATTGAAACTTCGCTTAGGAAATTGACCTTGTGTCACATCCTACTGGTGCAGATCGGTTGGTAGATATGTATATAGATAGTAGACAATTATATATAATGTATATTTACCAACTCCTCCGCACGAACAGGATGCGACACAAGGTCAATTTATTAAGCGAAGTTTAACAGGTTTGAATTCAGAGTATTCCTTCTCCTAGACCGGTTGCCCAACCAGGATTAATGAGCCCGGTCTGCCCTACTATTTACCCAAAACTGGAGGGAGAGTAGGATTCATACCTTTCCAAGTCTTTTAGCGCTAAGTGAAAAATGCAATTTCAACGTCCAAGATTTGAACTCGGGACGACGAGTCCATTTCCCATGACTTTAACCATCACACCACGCACTTCCATAATTATATATAATAGGTAGATATATATGGATAGATATGTATACATGCTTATACGTACTCATATAGACACGCTCGCACCTCTATGCAAGTACATTATTGCACCTAAATATGTGCACTCCGGGACAGAAAAGCTTACAGTGTCACAGTCTGAGAGAAGACAAGACCCAAAACAGGAAGTCGAACAAACCTAACCATAGGCACGTAACGGCCACCCTGCTTGCCACCATTATTATTCTGTGCCGACTGTGGTTGGTCATGGTAGACACAGCGTTTGCGTTGATGGTGTAAGCACTAGCGACGCTGGGGTAAATGAAATGAAAACAAACTCTTTTCACCAAACGCGATCCATGAATCTTTGTCCCTGGGGGATGACATAGTTTAAGAAGCGGTGATGCCACGGTCGTGGTTGGGGTATTCGGGTGGTAGCTAACCTCCCGGAGAGGTGTTCGATTTCAGATATCTGGAAAGTTAATTAAATCTTTACTCCGAAGGCAAGACAAAATAAGAAATAAAGAAAGAAAAATAAAAGAATATATATATATATATATATATATATATATATATATATATATATATATATTTTAGTAAATGAAGAAAAACTCTAAACTTGCTTCATTACAATAATTTATTTCAACCGTATTAATACGGCATCTTCAGGTAATCACATGAGTAAGAGCCATGTTCTTGTGATTACCTGAAGATGCCGTATTAATACGGTTGAAATAAAATTGTAATGAAAGCAAGTTTAGAGTTTTTCTTCATTTACTAAATATCTTGCTCTGTCCTTTTACTCACTGATATTAGGTACATTGAGCTCTCCTTATGGTCTACCCTGCATCAGCTTGGTTAAACCACACATGGAAAGACCCTAACTACGGAAAAAAACTATATATATATATATATATATATATATATATATATATATTATATATATATATATATATATGCTGTACATAAACACTCTCATACATTCAAATTACCACGACATACATACGCACATCATTTCATCCAATCATACACATCCCATGTCTATTGAATTTTCTGAAATATTTTGAAATTCTTTCGATTTTCCGTGCATTTTTAAACATCTTCACCTGATGATTGCATCGCATGAAACCAATATGGTCGTGAATGTTCCTTTGTCACTTAATAAATAATATGTAAAACCTTTATATATTTTATTATATTATATTATATTATATTATATATATTATATATATATATATATATATATATATATATATATATATATATATATACCATAGTGGCATTTAAGTCTCAGAAGATTATAATATAGTTTTTGTACCCCTGAAGTTACAGCGCCTCCTGTGACTGTAAAGTCCAATGTTAGAAAAACATTCTCGACCACAGATGTCGCATGTGAAGGCTGTCCCTGAAGATGTTGATGTACCGGTGCTTTGTTGCCACTGCTTTCTTCTGGACCTACTAGCTTCATGGTGTTGCGCCATGGTGACTTCAGACATGAACAGTCCTCTGCACAGACCCTGCCGCCACCGAGGTGCGGTCCTGAGCCAAAAGCACCTGAGATTGTTCTTGCAGACATCTTTGAAACGCAGCTGGGGGCGACTAATCTGTTTCTTACCAAACGAAAGCTCTGCATAAAGGGTATATATATATATATATATATATATATATATATATATATATATATATATATACTAGCAAATATATGCACCCTCCGGATGCAAGTATTTAAGTTTTAATGTAATAAAATATCTTATTAAATTAGAAAGGCTAATGAAACTAAATAAGAATGCAGATAAAAATATTTGAAACAGAGGGGGTATAATAAAAAAATAGAACTACTGAAACTTACTCTTCCATCACTCTCGTCTTTCATTGTTATTTTTTCTAATTTAAGTATTTAGTTAAAAGAGGAAGTGAAGAATAAAATGACAGTTATTCTATCTTGTTAATGGATTTCATTTAAGATTCATTGAAGAGATTTTTGCTTATATTCATTAAAATAAAACCAAACAGTTAGAAATCAATAATACTAAGCACATATTTATTAAAATCACATTTTTAATATCAATATGCAAATTAGCCTTCCCGTTCACACTGTAAACCGCTAGTTTGTTGTATATATAAATATAATTGCATATTATTAGTATGTAGATATGGTCAACAGTCTTAATGATGTAAAACAATTTTATTAATAAATGAGGTTAAAATTAAAATAAAATCATGGAGGATGTGATGTCAATAACTAAGGGAATTGTAACTTGAGTAGTAATATAGTTTCGGTTACAGACAGTAAAACACACAATCTCCATTATAATAAGATATATATATGAAATAAATATTTTTAGAAAAAACAAACGCATGATGTTATAATTCGCTGACAGAAATCTGTTTCGACCTTTTATTAAAGCGGTCTTCATCAAGAGCGAGATATTTGTGATAGAAACATCACGAACATCTCGCTGTGCAAAAATATTTATAACATCATGCGTTTGTTTTTTCTAAAAATATTTATTTCATACTGTCGGATTCACTTCCATTCACTTTTTCATATATATATATATATATATATATATATATATATATATATATATATATATATATATATACCCTATATAACGGTCAGTCTGAGGTCGACCCTAGCCAAAGATAGTTGTGTCTAGCCACACTGAAAAGGCGAGAAACGCCGAAACACGTGTCTGTGGATGACTTATTAATATATATATATATATATATATATATATATACATATATATATATATAAGTTGAAAATGGAAGCGAATCCGACAGTATGTTGAAATTAAAAATAAAGGAAAGAAAATGTTCAATGGATAAAATAGGATTTATTTTATTTTATTATACTGACACGAGTTTCGACCAGGAGTTTATCCATGTACACATGTATTCTATCTATTATTATTTTAGATACAAAATAGAATAACAATAACAATAATGGAAAAAAACTACACATTCTTTTTAGTATACAAAGAAATAACGGCCTTCGTCAGAGTAAATCCTTATTGTTTTAAATTAAATCGGTTGAAATACGGAGAATTTCTGAGATGTTCGAAGAAGTAACTTTTTTGAAATCGCTTGAAGATATATATATATATATATATATATATATATATATATATATATATATACTTCCTGTTGCCATGGTGACAGTCGTCTAATGTATACATTTGTAAAAGGAAAAAAACTTTTTTTGATAAGTAAATTTTCTGTTATGCAATTCAAATTATTTTGATTTACCATCTGATGAGACTGAATTCTGGGGAGCTTTGTTAAATCGACTTAGATTTATAAAGGCCCCAATTTTGGTCGAAATAAATCTATTATGGAATTACGGTGTTGAGTTTTTCATTCCTTTCTAAGATAAATATTGCTCTGTATATAATCTAAAAAGTTTATTATACATTGAGCTCTCTTCAGTGATTTAAAGATTCACTGTATTTATACATACTGGATCATACAATAATAATACAGTGTATCTTAGAAATCACATATAGAATCATCCCTTACTACCAAGTTTTGGATACCTCTCATCTATCTATCTATCTATCTATCTATCTATCTCTCTCTCTCTCTATATATATATATATATATATATATGTGTGTGTGTGTGTGTGTGTGTGTGTGTGTGTGTGTATTGTGCACCGAAGTAAATAATTATCAAATCAGAAATAAAGAAACGATATCTCTATTTTTAATGTGAAAATAAGTAACTAAATGAGAGAGAGAGAGAGAGAGAGAGAGAGAGAGAGAGAGAGAGAGAGAGAGAGAGAGGGGGAGAGAGAGAGAGAGAGAGAGACCGACGAGGAAAATAAAATAAAGAATATGTACGAGCGAGACAAATAGAGAGAGGGGGCGTGAAGAGAGAGAGAGAGAGAGAGAGAGAGAGAGAGAGGAGAGGTAAACCGACGTGGAAAATTAAAAAATAAAGTAAGCGAGCGAGACAAATAGAGAGAGAGATATGTGTATGAGAGAGAGAGAGAGAGAGAGAGAGAGAGAGAGAGAGAGAGAGAGAGAGAGAGAGAGAGAGGGGGGGGAAACCGATGTTGAAAAATAAAAAATAAAGATAAGTGCGAGCGAGACAAATAGAGAGAGGGAGGGGCGTGTGTATATATGCATGGGATAGATAGATATATAGATAGATATATATATAGAGAGACAGAGATAGACAGACAGACAGACAGACAGACAGAGACAGACAGAGATAGAGGGGGGAGAGAGTGTGTGCGCGTGATAGTAGATAAAAAGTGAAATCAGATCAAGCCGAGAATGATTGACAGTTTGTGGGGTTTTTGAGTACAAACGACCCTCGAATGTAAATAAGAGAAAGTTTGTCTTCAAAAAAAAATGAAAAGAGCAAATCTACTGCAACTGTGTCTCTGTCAGCAAGAAGATTTTTTTTTATGTTCTAACTTAAAAACAACGTCTGAATTGTTTTCATTTGAAAAGTTTTCATTACGATGATAAGAATTTGGGCTGGAAATCAAATAAACATGGTTCACACAGAGATAGAGTGTGTGTGTGAGTGAGAGTGAGAGAGAGAGAGAGAGAGAGAGAGAGAGAGAGAGAGAGAGAGAGAATAAGTGCGAGCGAAACAAATAGAGGGAGAGGTCGTGTGTATGCATGATATATAAGTATATATGAGGTTAAGTAAACAAACAAATGTGTTTATTTTTATATGGCTTTAAGCCGACAATTTTTGGAGGATATGTGCTTAATGTGAAGTAATACGTAATTTTTGAAAATGAATTAGTTAATAATTAATGAATTTAGGCAGGCGTATATGTTCAAATGTAAGGCTAAACAAATCGAGAAAATGTCAATCCCTGAATGTACATTTCGACCTATTAGGTCTCATCAGCAAGGTTATAGAAATGGGAGACTGCTCCGTGTGTGACTTGAAACCTCGACTGTCAAGCTGACAGGCGAAGTCTCTAACCGTTACACTAGCTTGCCATTCCCACATTCTTCGTTTGTTTTGAAACTTATTTATATTCCACTTTTTGTTGACTTACTACACGACAGTATGAGGGTAAGTAAACAAACAAATGTGTTTATTCTTATATGGCTTTAAGCCGACAATTTTTGGAGGATATGTGCTTAATTGAAGTCATACCTAATTTTTGAAAATTTGTTTAGCCTTACATTTGAATATATATGCCCGCCTAAATTCATTAATTATTAACTAATTAATTTTCAAAGCATCCACTTAGGAACCACTAGGTTCCGGGTTAAATACCGATCCTGGCCAACTCAGCTTGGGTCTAAGTGGTAAAGTGGGGTGCTGATGATAGGTGTGGCGCTCCACCTCAGATGCAAAAACAAACTCGCTAGTGAAAAGGGGATATACTCCCTCACTGTCTGGTTGATACCAACAATTGGCCCCTCTGCTGACTTTACTTTTCTACTTGCTGAGTGGTGTAGATTTGCCCAAAGCCAAGAGGTTAGGGTTTGTTCCCTTCAAGCTGTACTTACCCTCTTGTCTAAAAGGTTTAAAGTCACGATCAGCTCCTGATGTCTGCAGCATCCCACAGAGATAAATGTCAACAAGATTGGATAATTTCTGTCATAACCCTTTACTGTAAGTCCTCACATAAAAAGACTTACCTTTGCTGTAGTTCCGCCCCGTCGGTTGGGGCGTTAGAATACACCGACTGCTCCTCTGCAGAGAGGTAAGACTCCCCCAATGAGGCCAATGGTGGCGACCCGTGATGCTTAAGGATGGAACCCAAGTGGCTGAACAGTCCACAACATGTAACACTCCACTTTGGTCCATACTTAGGCTAGACGGGCTTTCGGAGAGGCTCACCTCCGATCGATCGGCTGTTCACGACAAGCCCTAGCACCTATGATTTTCCAAACCTTTTGGTGCTAGAAGGCGGTGGCTAAGGGTCCTCATGTCCTGGGAATGACGTTAAACTCTATCTGATGGCGAGGTTCTATTTCTGGAGGCCTGGATGGGTTGACATGCCGTTAAAATCAATCAATCAATAATTTGCGGTAGTTGTTGTTGGGGGGTAGATGAATTGTAACGTAGCGGCGTCGTCACGGTACCAAATAGATATGTGTTACGTAGTGCCTTTTCTTTACCGGCACTTCATATCTATACGTTGTATACTTCTTACGTCTTACTCTGGTCTATTCTTCCGGCCGGATCTGGTATATCTTCTAAGGTCTCGTCTGGTCTTCTATTGAGGGTTCCGTGTCTGGGGATCACTTGTTATCAGAAGCCTTGTGTCATTGTTAGCTTTTAGTAATAACAACAAGACTTCGATTTACTTTTGATGTTACTTTATTCGTAGAACCCCAGACCAGACAATCACGCAGTGAGCTCACATCTTGCTAGCTTCGCTTCTAAGTTCTAACTCCTAACTGCCTAACTGAGTTGCTTACACCTTAAACCGGAAGGGTTTCTATTGACTTCCGTTCTCACGTTCCATCCCCAGAACGCAAGGTGAGAGTGAGGTCAAGCATTGTCACTCACTCTCAAGGCCATCAGCTGTACTGATCGCCATAAGGATTTCTATACTACCTTAAAAAGATATTAGGGATCCATAATTATGTAACAGAATATTGTTTCCCTGGATCGCGTTATATATTTACCAACCTCTCCACACGAGCAGGATGCGACACAAGGTCAATTTTTATTAAGCGGAATTTAACAGGTTTGAATTCAGAGTGTTCCTTCTCCTAGACTGGTTGTCATACGAAGATTGAAGAGCCTAGTTTACTCAACTATTCACCTATAGTTGGAGGGAGATTAGTTGGATCCATACTTTCCCCAAGGGTATCAGCGCAATGTGAAATGCAAACAGCTTCGGCCAGGAATTGAACTCGGGTCGACGAGTCCATTTTCTATGACTCTAACCATTACACCACACGCCTCCATCACATACACACACATGCTCTCTCTATTTCTCCTCTCTCTCTCTCTCTCTCTCTCTCTTTATTTCTTTCTTTCTTTCTTCCTCTCTCTCCCTCTCTCTCTCTCTTCTCTCCTCTCCACCCCTCTCTCTCCTTCTTTCTTACCTGCCTCCACCCTCTCTCTCTCTCTCTTTATTTCTTTCTTTCTTCCTCTCTCTCTCTCCTCTCTCTCTCTCCTTCCTGCCTCCACCCTCTCTCTCTCTCTCTTTATTTCTTTCTTCTCTCCTCTCTCTCTCTCTCTCTCTCTCTCTCTCTCTCTTCTACCTGCCTCCACCCTCTCTCTCTCTCTTTTATTTCTTTCTTTCTTCCTCTCTCTCCCTCTCTCTCTCTCTCTCTCCTTACCTGCCTCCACCTCTCTCTCTCTCTCTCTTTCTTTCTTTCTTTCTTCCTCTCTCTCTCTCTCTCTCTCTCTCTCTTACCCTCTCCACCTCTCCTCTCTCTCTCTCTTCTTCTCCCTTCTCTCCCTCTCTCTCTCTCTCTCTCCTCTGCTCTCTCTTTCTTTTATTTCTTTCTTTTTCCCCTCTCTCCCTCTCTCTCTCCTTACGCTCCACCTCTCTCTCCTCTCTCTTTCTTTCTTTCTTCCTCTCTCTCCCTCTCTCTCTCTCTCCTTACCTGCCTCCACTCTCTCTCCTCTTTATTTCCTTTCTTCTCTCTCCCTCTCTCCTCTCTCTCTCTTACCTGCCTCCACCCTCTCTCTCTCTCTCTCTCTCTTTATTTCTTTCTTTCTTCCTCTCTCTCTCCTCTTCTCTCTCTCTCTCCTTACCTGCCTCCACCCTCTCTCTCTCTCTCTTTATTCTTTCTTTCTTCCTCTCTCACTCTTCCTCTCCTCTCCCCTCTCCCTCTCTCTCTCTCCTTACTGCCTCCACCCCTCTCTCTCTCTCTTTATTTCTTTCTTTCTTCCTCTCTCTCCCTCTCTCCCTCTCTCTCTTCCTACCTGCTCCACCCTCTCTCTCTTCTTTCCTTTCTTCTCTCCTCTCTCTCTCTCTCTCTCTCTCTCTCTCCTTACCCTGCCTCCACCCTCTCTCTCTCTCTTTAAATCCCTTAACCTGCCTCCACCCTCTCTCTCTCTCTCTTTATTTCTTTCTTTCTCCTCTCTCTCATCTCTCTCTCGTCTCTCTCTCCTTACCTGCCTCACCCTCTCTCTCTCTCTTTCTTTCTTCCTCTCTCTCCTCTCTCTTCTCTTGTCGCTCCACCCTCTCTCTCTCTCTCTTTATTTCTTTCTTTCTTCTCTCTCCCTCTCTCTCCTCTCTCTCTCTCCTTACCTGCCTCCACCTCTCTCTCTTTCTTTCTTCTTCCTCTCTCTCTCTCACTCTCTCTCTTCTCTCTCTCCTCCCTGCCTCAGTCTTTCTCTCTCTCTCTTCTCTCTCTCGCTCTTCTCTCTCTCTCTCTTTCTCTCTCTCTCTCTCTCGTGTCGTGAGTAGAGAGTCCAGGATTTAAACTCGTCTCGTCGTGCCCATTTCCTACGACAATAACCATTACAACATGCGCCTCCCTGGCTCGCTTTCTGAGTCACAAATGTTTGAAGGGATGGTTTAAATGTCCAGTTTATGATCGAATAAAATCTCCAACCTTGACATCGCTTGACAAATCTCTAATGTGTCACGTGTCATGTGTCACGTTTTGCAAGATGCTCTCTATCTTTCGTTTCTCATTAAAGTGCCGAAACTACAACACAATTAAAGGAGTTTGGTCTTTAAAAATTATTTGGTTTTGTTTATTTCATTAATCATAAGTGACAAAAACGTTACATGTGATCTCATAAATAAGTAAATCTCATCGATCAGAAGATGAGTTTAATGTCAGTTGAAATAAAAACACGACCAAGAAAACAAAATGCACGTATGGTTTATCAAGCTGAGAAACAGAATCTCCGTAGTTATATATACTAGCAAATATATGCACCCTCTGGGTGCAAGTATTTAAGTTTTAATATAATAAAATATCATGTTAAATTAGAAAGGCTAATGAAACTGAATAAGAATTCAGATAAAAAATATTTAGAACAGAGGGGGTATGATTGAAAAATAGAACAACTTTGAAACTAACTCTTCCATCATTTTCCCTTACTCCCGTCTTTCATTGGTAAATTTTCCTAATTTAACTATCTAGTTAAAATAGGAAGTAAAGAATAATATTACAGTTATTTCTTCTTGTCAATGGATTTCTTTTAAGATTTATCTCCAAGATCTTTGCTCATATTCATTAATATAAAACCAAACAATTAGAAATCAATAATACTAAGCATATATTTATTAAGATCACATTTTCAAGATCAATATGCAAATTAGCCTTCCAATTCACACTGTAAACCTCTATTTTGTTGTATATATAAATACAATTGCATGTTATCAATATGTAGAATCTAATGATGTAAAACAATTTTATTAATAATTAAGGTTTAAATAAAAATGAAATCATGGAGAATGTGATGTAAATAACAAAGGGAATTGTGATTTGAATGGTAATATAGTTTCGGTTACAGACATACAAACCCACAATCTCCATTATAATAAGATATATATATATATATATATATATATGAGGTTAAGTAAACAAACAAATGTGTTTATTTTTATATGGCTTTAAGCCGACAATTTTTGGAGGACATGTGCTTAACTGAAGTCATACCTAATCTTGAAAATTAATTAGTTAATAATTAATGAATTTTAGGCGGGCATATGTGTTCAAATGTAAGGCTAAACGAATCGAGAAAATGTCAATCCCTGAATGTACATTTCGACCTGGGAGACTGCTCCGTGTTTGACTCGAAACCTCGACTGTCAAGCTGACTTCAATTAAGCACATATCCTCCAATAATTATATATAATATATATATATATATATATATATATATATATATATTATAGTAAAGAAAATAACAAAAGACTTAGAGATTTTGCATTATAGTCTATTTCAAGGAGCTTAGACAAAGTGTCTAACTCTTCCGACGCATCTGATTAGTCGAGAGAGTTATACACTTTGTCTAAGCTTCTTGAAATAGACTATAACGCAAAATCTCTAAGTCTTTTGTTATTTCTTTACTTATATATCTGCTCTGTGACTCTAACATTAAGAGCCCACATTGAGCTCTCAAACTGCGACAGGTTAAAAAAAAACCCTCTTGTGTCGTAAGGAAGATTTCTTTTCTGGACTTCTGGATTATATATATGTATGTATATATATATATATATTATATATATTATATTATATATTATGTATATATATATATATATATAATATATATATATATATATATATATATATATGAGGAAAAAGTGGAAGTGAATCCGACAGTATGTAATATGAAAAATTAAAAAAACACAAGTTCATAAACGTGTAATGTTTATTTCACCTACGCTGCAGTGTTTTGATCTGTTTCAATAGATCTTTTCAATATATCCTGATGAAGATCTATTGAAACAGATCGAAACACTGCAGTGTAGATGAAATAAATGTTACTCTTTATGAACCTGTGTTTTTTCAAATTTTCATAATATTACACACACACACACACACACACACACACACACACACACACAATTGTCGGCTATCGCTATCTCAAACAGATTATTTGTCCACTTCATACTGTCGTGCTGTAAGTCAACCAAAAAAGTGTGATATATATATATATTCAGTTTAAAATAAACGAGAAAATCTGAGTAAGCCAGCTAGTCTAATGGTTAGAGTCCCCGCCTGTCAGCCTGACAGGTAGGGTTCGAATCACGCACAAAGCACTGCCATGTCTATAACTCTGCTGATGAGGCCTAATAGGCTGAAATGTACAGAGATTGACTTTTTCTCGATTTGTTTACGCCTTACATTTAAACCGATATGCATGCCTAATTCATTTAATTATAACTAATAAATTTACAAATTAGGTATGACTTCAATTAAGCACATAATCTCCCCCAAAACACACACACACACACACACACACACACACATATATAATATGTGTGTGTGTGTATGTGTGTGTGTGTGCATGTGTGTATGTGTGTGTGTGTGTGTGTGTGTGTGTAAATGAGTCGATTGCGTATAAACTTCGTTTTTGTGAACGTTGTTTTTGGATATCGTGGAACATGGAAAATGAACAAGTGAACAAATAAAAAATGTTTTTAAAAAAAACAGAACAAAAAACAGAGTTCAAATATCCAGCCGTTGTTCTGTCCCTAGTTCGATTTATTCCGATATTTCGGGTGACATTCACCCTTTATCAAGGTATGATGACTGTGAGTGGAAAAGTGAAATCAATCAAATATGAAAAAAAAATGATGTGAAAGGAGTTGGCATAAGTAGCCGTTATTTTTCTTTCGAAATTGTGTGAGGTATCTCACGCAAATTCGATCACGGTAATCTATATATATATATATATAAAGAGGTTTGGTATGTACGTATAACACTGTAGTGTTATGGGCTGATTGGCGATATCCGATTAGATACTTAAAAACAAAACAATTGAGTCTAGAGTCGTACAAGCGACTTAGATTAGAGTACAAGTCAGTGGTGTGGTAAAGTCAACACTAGATAAAATTAATTACTCTAACACAAAGAAATTCTAATGGCTAAAAGTCGGTTGATGGTTGATATAACACAAATGACTTTTTCTTTATACAAATGTTTTCATATAAATATATTATCATTCTTGTAGCGTCGAAACAAGATGATAAATAATTTTTGAACAAAACCAATCCTAATGGCAGAAATAGGTTGATGTAAAGCAGAAGTCTGTTTTATCATATTATCATTTACATGGAGACTCCAAAAAGATAGGTACCACTTTATCCAGGCTAAAAGTGGTTGATATGTCTGACTTTTTATGACTGATGACATCCATATATATTATTGTTCTTGTGGGGACTGTGTAAGATAAGGGCATTTATTTAGCAAAAACAGTTTAAAGATTAAATCTTTAAAATGTTGATAATCTCAATTTACCCGGGTGGTCTTAGGCCAGTTCCTGGGAATTATCATAGCAATTGACAGGACCATTTATACAATAACAAGAATATTATCAGGTGCCTCACCAATCAGGGAACTGGGCGGAGACTTGTTACCCCTCCGAGATAAGTAACCCAATGCCATGATTTTGATTGGCCGTCCAATCAAATGCGACGCGTGGGTGGGTTTTCGTACACTCCTGATGTTTACACTGTAGGGCTATTGGTCCGGCGTTTCTATTGGCTGGCCAATGAGAGCCCTGGATTCGGGGGTTTGGAATCCATAAAAGAGGACCAAAAGGTCCCAGGCAGATTGGAGAGCTGGTTTTGACCAGATTGGAGAGCTGGTACTTGACCAGAGTGCAAAGCTGGTCCTTGACCAGATCGGACAGCTGCTTCCCTAGCGAATTGATAGCTCCATCTCATGGCCCTTGTCACCGTCTTTGCTTTGTCATCTTGTTACTCAGTCCTGAATTTGAATCAGAACCAGCATTAATCGCCAGTCAGTCCAAAAATACCGATTCAACTTCAACTCGATACTCCTTTGTGGTTGTACATGATTTTTAATCACTGTATGATTAATAAAGGTCTTTTATTGTTAAAAACGTGTTCGTATTAATTGTGGAACAACCTTGGTGAATTTGGTCATTTTCAGGTACAGCCCGGAACAAGCACTTCAACTTTCCTGTGGGTCAAGGAACACCCATCGCGTTGGATTTGACGCCGCGACAGCATAGTATTACATTTGGTCCCGTGACCAGATCATAGTATTACATTTGGCACCCCGACCAACATCGTACTACATTTAGAGCCGTGAGCAAGCAAGGAAACCCCGTATTATTACATTTGGTGACGTGACCAGCAAACTAGATATTATTACATACGTGTCGACATATAACCCCAAAAAGGGCGGTCACTCAGATTCGAAATCTTGCATACAACTTACTATCCTAAAAACTAAGAAACACGCCAAATTTTTATTGATTTTTACTGATTAAGAGATATAATTAATTAATCAACTGATTTGCGGAATTGTCTGTATACCAGCTGCTGCTGATAATAAAATATTGTTCGCTGCCTGCTTCCTATTATAGAGGTACCAGCAGTTTAGTTTAATTTTAGTGAACAAAATCCCAGTCAAAGCCATTCAGCTCGGAGTTTTTCGCTTATTTTTGGTCCAATCTTTAAAATATGTATTTGTTTCGTAAGAAAATAAAATAATCTTTCTAAATATGTAATTTGTATGTGATTTTATCCATTGAATTATTTTTTAGAGCGAGTTAAAAAAACCCAACATTTTGCTTCCGACAACCGAGAATACGATTACGAAGTATGATTTTTTTCAGACTAAATTTTAACGAAAAATCAAATTTTATCTATCGCATATTTCTGGTCCAATCTTTAAAATATTTATTTAGTTAGAAATAAAATAAAATAATCTTTCTGAATATGTAATTTGTATGTGTTTTCATACATTGTATTATTATTTTTTTTTACAGCGAATTAGATAACAAATCAAACGAAAACATTTAACGATAGCTCAACTTTTTTAAAATCAATAATTTCATTTTTAGAATAATCAATATAAGTAAAATCTTTTTTCGAAAGAAACAATTCATGAAATAAATATTATTAAATAAATACACGATATATTCCACCTACAAATAAATTAATGTTTAGTTATTAGCTTCTTTGTTACTTTTCGAGGTTAAAGAAGGAAATAAATTAAACTGACAAATTCTCCAACAAGAAATTAAAAACTGAATTTAAATTTGTCGTATGTACAAAAGAGTTTTAGAAAATAAATAAATAAATAAAACTATTATAAAAAAAAGAAAGAAATTGTTATACGAACAATTGTATATATTTAATTATTAGCGTTTATTGTTACATTAAACGAATACATTTTCTATCATAGTAAATCAAGATTGTTTCAAAAATGTAAACAACAAAAAGAGACTATTCTTAAAATAAACGATTACTATAATACACTCATTCTTAGCTTTGTTTATCGTCAAATATTTAATAAACGAACAATTTACATTCGAAGGAATCAATGTTACTGTAATTCAAGGAATCTGAAAATAATATTGTGATTATTATTATCATTATCATTTTTATTATAGTATGAAGCAACAAGGAAAAAAAATCAAAGACTTACAAGAGTTAGTAAAAAAGTAATGCCATTTTGTTTTGGACAGGTATAATTACCAACACAGGAATGTGTATCATGGATCACATCCCTACTATTCCACATAGGTGAATCAAAAAGTAATGCCATTTTGTTTTGGACAGGTATAATTACCAACACAGGAACATGTATCATACATCGAAATGAAGCTGGTCCTCTGTGGATTCTTAGCTGAACGCTCTACCGACGGAGCTAAATCGGCCCACAGAGACTGAATACACAAATGAAAATCAGCTTTTTTTATTGAAAACCTTTTGCATACATTTAAAGTAATGTAAGTAAAGTCAACCTACCACCAGCTCCAACAAAGGAACATGTAGCATATATCAAAATGAAGCTAGTCCTCTGTGGATCACATCTCTACTTCTCCACATAGTCACCGTTTCTCTCAATAGCAATGTTCCACCTTTGAATGAGAGCATGTATCCTTGCCCCATAAAATTCTGTTGACTGTTCTTTGAGCCACTCCTGGATGAGGCTAGTAGCTAATAATACCCTAGGGAAAGATAGGGATCCAACTATTTGTAATATATTGTCTGATCAGTGAACCCAAGGACCAGGCTGAATAGGAAGTGCATGGGGGCCAGGTGCAGCTTGGAAACGAAAACAGGATGTGGCCCTGACCTGACCTTTTGCACCTGGAAATGCAGGTGAACATTTGATATGATTTAGGTGCAGAAATCTGTAGGCGTAGCCCATAGTCAATGAAAACAGCCTGCGTGGGCAAAGAGGCGTGTCTACAGAAAAACTGCGTAGGTGTCACGAACAAAGAGGCGTGACACCGGGGGTCAGACTACAGTAAAATAAGCCCGTAGAGATCGATTAGACAGACAACAATCAGGTTCGAGATCACTTGAAAAGAACTCCCGAAGGCTCCAAGTTTGCGTAATCCTGCCAAAGACTCTCAGCTGTACACAACCGAGGGAATAAACATCGCATCTTACATTTTCCTAAATACAAGTGTTTGTGTTCTTTGACGGGTCCAGTTTGTAACATTACAAAAAATTTTCCTCCTACAATAAGACACATGGATTTGACATGTTACCCTTGAGTGATTGATGCTGAAGTCCTGTTTGTTTATTCCTTATTATTGTTTTTTTTATTTATGTATTTACCTCATAGATGGGACTCTTACAGGTACTGCACTCCGGGTCAGAGTGGACAGAGAGTAATGGCAATCAGGGGGTAATTCACACTTCCAAGACTCCAGAATGGGAAACTCACAACGAGAAACAGTTTAGCATCATCACTGTTATATATACAAATATAGATATCTCCCGATTCCTAATTCAGCAATTCAATTCGCGCACACACCGCAATAAAGAGATATACTCGACAACAAAATAAAATATAGGTTCTGACGCCAAACGGAAGTTATCATAGTATTAAAACGAAGTGACCAAAATAACATGGTTTTACGCATAGGCTCCAGCAGAGCTTCCTACTGGAAAACAAGAATTCCTAAACAACAAAGAAAATAATATTGTAAATAAAATTTGCATTTTCATCCAATCCAAACGATTCCCGGGTAAAATGAAAAAGATTTCAGTCGATCCGATTTAGCATCGCGACAACCTATATAACCTTTGAAAAGCGGACAAGTCCGAGATATCCTGGCGTCAACGTCGAGCACATCAACTAGGGCCAACCTCGCAGAACGAAACATACATCAACAGGCAGCGGACTTACTTCTATCCCTAACCCCTACTCTGACCGACCGGCAAGTTAAAGGGGCAAACATCCTACAACAACAAGAGTACACCAACTATGATACACGATACCAACCCGCTATCGAATACTAAAACACAAGATGCTGCCCACCTAACCAACCCTAACCACTACCACTGGTTCATCTGCCCACATCACCGCACACTAAAACTGATTCGGCACCGGACATTTCCTGACTTATTATTCACGTTACAACTATCACCCAAATCTCCTTTAAATTCACTTCTAGCTTTTCCACGCTTTTCATGTTCCTTTTTCCAATACAATTGTTGAAACTTAAAATCTGTGTTTGTTTTTCCTCGTCACCATACGCTTCATACTAACCTGTTTATTACATCACCTAAGACACTAAGACCCTCAGCAACCGCCTTTTAGCAATTTATGATAAAAGGGATGGTAGTTTGCCAGAGCAATACGGCAGTATAATCATAGAGGTTCTAGGGCTTGACAGGCCCAGCCGACCGACAGTCTAGCCCAAGTAAGAATCAAAGTGGAGTGTAGCATGTCATGGATTGCCCAGCATCAGGATTTCGTCCATAAGCATCACGGGTCACCACCTAAGGCTTACAGGTGGCCAATTGAAGGATGACTCAACTTCTCAACAGAGGTGCAGTCGGCGTATTATACAGTCCCAACAGACAGACCTAAATAAAGGAAGTTCAATCCTAGATCCTTTAAATTGTTACTTTTTTAGGGTAAAAAGAAAATAAACTAAACGAATTTATTTTTATCATTTCAAGCAATTGAATTTAAGTTTTTGTCGTATACACAAAGGTTTAAAAAATGATTCAAAATACTCGATTTAAGGAATACATTAAAAATTTATATTTTAAATGTAAACAAAAAAGAAAAATTTTCCTAATAAACATTGTACTATTCGATAATCGCGCTTAAACATTTGATTAATCATTTTCCTCTCTTTTTAAAAAATTTTGATAAATCATATTCTCTCTCTTACTCCCGTTTTCTCTTTCTCACTCCCTCTCTGGTGGTCCTAATTTTTTTATAGTCCAGTCATGGACCGGGTACTTTTGCTAGTGATATATATATATATATATATATATATATATAATATATATAATAATCCACAGACACGTGTTTCAAGGTTTCACCTTTCATCAGTGTGGCTATACCGTAATAGCTACCCCTGGCCAGGTTTGAGACCGAATGAAATTTCGTTCGCCAATCCTCTTACCCATGCGGCAGAGGCAGCTGTCAAATATAGGAGAATATTTAATCGCTACATTTCTAAGCGGAAATGAATTCACTAGAGTCCTCAAACATATGTAAACAATGCGAGGGTTAGCTAAACGCCAGAACAGTGAATCTGCAATTAAATCCCTATTTAGAGAACTCAACCAAGTGGGAGTATATATAATAAATAAGTAATCCACAGACACGTGTTTCAAGGTTTCACCTTTCATCAGTGTGGCTATACCGTAATAGCTACCCCTGGCGGGTTTGAGACCCGAATGAACTTTAATTCGCCAAGCCTATGGAGTAAATATGGAAATAAATCCGACAATATTAAGAAATTTGAAAAAACAAGTGTTCCAAAAATGAGATGAATTTATTTATCGACGTTTAAACGTTTCGGTTTCTTTAAACCTTCATCAGATGTATTAAGGGGTGAAGAAATTGATGGATGTTTTATAGATGACAGGAGATAAAAAAATCTTTTTATTGTTGTGTAACTGTATTTTATCTCCTGTCATCTATAAAACATCTATCAATTTCTTCACCCTTAATACATCCTGTGAAGGTTTAAAGAAACCGAAACCTTTAAGCATCGATAAATAAATTCATCTCATTTTTGAACACTTGTCTTTTCAAATTTCTTAATATACATAGTATAATATATATAATATATTATATATATATATATATATATATATATATATATATAGTACTAAACATTTCCATACACATGTCTATATGCTAAATATTTCGAAAAATTAGTTATAAAAATAGTAATGAAGTGAAACCACGAATACCAGATTTTATATTAGTTTAGTTTGGTTTGGTTTTGTTTTACGGCATATCAACCTCAATGGTCATTTAATGCCGATAAAGTTTTGAAATAAATCAATTCTTAATGGATAATACAATTTTTTATTAATACATTTTTCTATTTAACCCATAGATGGGACCCTAACAGGTACCACTCCGGTCAGAGTGGACCAGGAGCAATGGGGATGAAGGGGTGCTCCACATTCCCCAAACCTCCAAAACTGGAACCTCACCATCAGAGTTTAACGTCATTCCCAGGACATGTAGACCCGCAGTCATCGCTTCTCGCACCCATATGATAAAAAGTGTTGGGGGTTGCTATAAGGGCAATAGGGTTGGGAAAATCATATAGGTGCTAGGGCTTGACGTGACCAGCTGATTGATCGGCTGGGCCTCTCCGACGACCGTCTAGCCAAGATAGGGCCAAAGTGGAGTATTGCAAGTCATTAACTGCTCATCCACCTGGGCTCTATCCTTAAGCATACAGGTGGCCACCCACGGCTAACAGGTGGCCATTGGGGGAGTCTTACCCCTCTGCAGAGGTGCAGTCGGTGCATTCTAATGCCCCAGACGACAGGGCGGTTAAATATTAGTTTAGAACAAACGTCGAAATGGTCGTTGTCAAAACCCAACGCTAAGTAAAAAGAACAAAGAAAAAAGAAGAAAAAAAACCCACAACTGAAAGTAAAAAACGCCTGCAATAGTGAAATAGATGTCTTGGAGCCAAACAAAAGAGACACTTATATATCAAAATGTAGGAAGCGCGTAGTGTAATGGTTAAAGTCATGAAATGGACTCGTCGCCCGAGTTCAAATCCTGGACGTGGTAATTGCATTTCACTTAGCGCTAAATACTTGGGAAAGGTATGAATCCTACTCTCCCTCCAGCTATGGGTAAATAGTAGGGCAGACTGGCCTCTTTAACCTTGGTTAGGCAACCGGTCTAGGAGAAAGAAAACTCTGAATTCAAACCTGCTGAACTCCGCTAAGAAATTGACCTTGTGTCGCATCCTGCTCGTGCGGAGGGTTGGTAATATATAATAAATATATATATTATATATATATAATATATATATATATATCAAAATTTACAAATGCTTTATTCACTTAGTAAAACAAACAAAAAAAAGGCTAGTGCGCTGCAAATAGTTCTCTATACAGGAAATCTTTTTATCACTATTTAATAAAATGACAAAAACACACAAAAAAAAAGACAAAACAACAAATAAAACATTAGCTTACTAAGAGAAAGTGTGCATTGGAGAATTATGATAATATAGATAACGAAAGAAAGAAGAAAGAAAGAAAAAATCATACATTAATTGAATACGAAAAAGAAAGAAAGAAAACGAGAGAGATGTAATACGCAGTAGAATGAAAACAGATGCAGAAAGAAAGAAAGAAAAAGAAAGAAGAAAGATTATAAAGAAAAAACAAATAGGATTTTAATATATTAATAATTTGAAGGCAATTACAATGCGTATAAAAAAATAAAAACAAAAATTGTTATTTTTGTCTAATCGATTTCAAAGAAAACTTTTCTTCAGAAACGAATATCAGAAATGAACGTGCTTGATTTTTTTATTTTGCGTGGTTATACTTTTTTTTCTTCTTTGTTTCCTGTTCTTCTTTTTTCTTTCTTTCCTTCCCTTCTTTTTATGTTATGAATGAAATGGGCGAATAACTGTAATTTCTTTTCTTTTTTTTTCATCTTTCTTTCTTTCACTCTGCGTCTGTTTTCAAATTGAATAAAACTCACGAAGAAAAAAGATATAAGATGTTACATTAACTTGTCACAAATAAAAAGGCACCTTTCTTTATTCGTTTTAATATTTAAAATAAAATCTCTCATTGAATTAGGGTCAGTTCAAACCACTTCAGTGACATTGTTTTTCTTCAGAACCACAAATTCATTGTCCTTAGACTCTAAATAATCGGGTTCAAAATCCCCTTGTGCTGACATCATCATAAACTTCTCCACAGACCTTTTATAACTGATATATATATATATATATATATATTATATATATATATAAATATATATGCACACACACACACATATATATATACACATACATATATGTACATGTGCACACGCACACACACATACACAACACATATATTATATAAAAGATAAATCTAATGAGTCAGATAAACCTACTAAAGTTTCGCTTAGTGCTCTCAGAGTCAGATCTTAGCCCTGAAGAGCACTAAGAGAAACTTTTAGTAGGTTTATCTGACTCATTAGATTTATCTTTATTATTTGCTCAACTTAGGTATATTTTTTTTACTTATTAGCTTGTTCCTGGCGTTTTTTTTATGATATATTATATATATATATATATATATATATATATAATATATTATATATATATATATTAATATATATATATAATTGTTTTTTCTTTTGGACAAATATTGTACCAATAGATTATTTTTGGTTGGTACGATTATCTTTTTTCTTTTCATATATCCCAAAAAATTTTTCTTCCCGGGTGATGTTTGGTAGTATATTTTTACAATCAAACTATTTGCTGGGTTTTTTCTCACCGCGAGAATATATATATATATATATATAATATATATATATATATATAAATTTGTTACATTTTTTCGCCTGTGTCCGCCTTTTGAACTGGAAGATTTGGCTTCTTTAATGCGATTATCTGTGACTTTCTTTACCGACGAACCGCTCGACTCCATTGTTGACTCCATTGTTGAGTTAATAATGTTACTGCGTTTATAAGAAAAGCAAAAAATCCATTCTTGTTAATCTTTCACGGTTTGCCGTTATTCACAATCGAGACTTTTAGCAACTATTCTGAAAAGCACTTTTATGCATTTTAACTCGACTGTAAGAGGTTTGATTTTGTTTCTTTAGGTTGACATTAACATTGAACATGTGGAAAAAAACACCAACTTCATGTTTGCTCTTATACACTGGTTTACAAAGAAATTGAGGCAAGCACAAAAATAGCAGTTTGAACCTAATTTGGGGTGCAGTGAATTCAGATTTGAAATCCTTTTTTTACTCATCACCTCTAGTTTTTTTTAGATATGCATACTGTACATTTTGTACACATACTGTACATAAAGGCGTATATGCATTTAGGGTTATTTCTAATATTATGTGACTTATGTCTTCTTTTTAGTATTATGCAATAAAAGTGATAGCATTACATTATAATATATGCTATATATCAAGACAATTTTGGCAGTTAAGCGTAGTCAACACGTCTCAATCAACAGCCAGTAGTGCGCTGGCAGTCAGCGCAGGAGGTTGTCGTCCCTCGCAGCGCAGGAGGAAGGTGTCCCTCGACAATTGTGTTACACAATTAGGTATATATTTGTATTACAATTTCCAACGACGCACATTTTATTGCCTTACATATAATTAATTTTACTTTGTCTTTTTTCATATTCTCCAATAGCTTCAAGCTCGTCAAAACATCGAGGATGCCTCAACAAGGTCAATTCTTTCTGAATTGTGTACATTGTGTCATCCAATTATATCTATTCCGTCAATGTTCTTTATCTATCCTGTTTTCAATAATAAGCTGCTACAACGTTGAAATAAGCACGTATATACTCTGTATATACTAAAATGAGACTGTTTAAAAGACAGAAAACTAGAGGTGATAGAGCAAAACTGTTTATAAATTTGAATTCAGCACACCCAAATTAGTAAAAACTTTCTAAACTAGTGTAATTTACGTTCACGTTAAGAATATTTATCTAAAAGAAAAAACTTGTAAAATCCAATCATTTGCACCGTTCAAGGTGGGTCTCCTTTCCTACCCAAGTATATATACTTTTGCAATCTTTCTGCGTTAATGCATTCGCTTTTCATATGCTTTAAAGTCTCATTTAATCAAATGAAAAAAGGTCCCATATTATTATATTTTTACTCCTTTTGAGTTTTTCACATCGGCGTTAACTGATGGTATTTCCCTGGAGCTGAGTGACAACAAGTCTTCAGGACTCTTCGTATTCTAACGATTGCAGCAGTGGTGTAGTCTGGATGGTCTCAATTCTTCACTCTGATTTCCAGATCCTCCAGTCTTTTTTCCAATTTTTTTTTTTACCGTTCCAAGCGTACCAACTACAATTGGTATCCCTTTCACTCTCATATTCCACAGTTTTTTCAATTCTCTGGCAAGGTCCAGGTATTTATCCATCTTTCATTTTCTTTCAGCTTCCACCCTGTGATCCGCTGGAACCGCAAAAGTCCACCAGTCGACACGATTTTTGTTTTGCTGGGATAGGGTGATCCGTCTTATCTTAAAGTCCCAGAGATTTTTATGTGTTTCATTCTCAATAACAGATTCTGGTTTATGCATATACCATTTTGTGTATGGTCAAAATTTAATTTTTTGCATAATCCCAGTAGATCACCCTCCCACACCAGTCGTGCCTAGCTTTGTATTCCCGTTGTGCTAGTTTGCTACATTCACTTAATACGTGGTTTACAGTCTTATCTCTGTCACCGCACAGTCTACATCTACTGTTTGTTGCGCTTATCAATTTTTGCTTAGATATAATTTTGTTCTAAAGGCATTATTTTGTGCAGCAATTATTAATGATTCAATTTCTCTCTTGACGTTTCCTCTTCTTAACCATGTCCGGGTCTTTTTATGTGCAACCTTTTCCGATTTTATTATTATTATTAATTTTATTATTATTATTATTATTATTATTATATTATTAACTAGCAAAATATATGCACCCTCCAGGGTGCAAGTATTTGAGTTTATATAATAAAATATCATATTAAATTAGAAAGGCTAATGAAACTGATAAGAATGCAGATAAAAAGATTTGAACAGAGGGGGTATAATCGAAAAATTGAAAAGCTTTGAAACTAACTCTTCCATCATTTTCCATTACTCCCCTCTTTCATTGGTAAATTTTCCTATTTAACTATTTAGTTAAATAGGAATAAAGGATAATATTACAGTTATTTCTTCTTGTAAATAAATTTCTTTTAAAGATTTATCCCCAGATTTTTGTTTTATTTCTTAAGATAAAACCAAACAATTAGAAATCAATAATATCAAGCACATATTTATTAAAATAAAATTTTAAATATCAATATGCAAATTAGCCTTCTCGTTCAAACTGTAAACCGCTATTTTGTTGTATATATAATACAATTGCATGTTATTAGTACGATAGAATGGTCAACAGTATTAATAATGTAAAACAATTTTTATTAATAACTGAAGGTTTAAAGAATGAAATCATGGAGAATTTGACGTAATAATTAAGGGAATTGTGACTTGAGTAGTAATATAGTTTCGGTTACAGACAGAAAAACCACAATCTCCATTATAATAAGATTATTTATTATTATTATTATTATTATCATGGTTGTTTTTATGTTTTTCAATAACCACATCATTCTTCATTATCTGACAATAGGGAATATAGTACCAGTTATTATCATTTATATATATATATATATATATAATATATATTATATATATATATATATATGACCAAAAACAATCACAGTTAGTTTAAATAAAGCTTCAGTCTTGATACTTTTGAAAATATCTTGTATGAAGAATATGTAATCTCTAATAATAAATTCGAATGTCAGTGTGTCACATTAAAAAACAATATATTCCTAAAAGTCGTAGCCTAATATATATAACATTTTTGAATCAGCCAACTCCGAGATCAAATTAAAAACATTCCTGATCGAATCCGGACCCGCAATCTGACATTTTGATTCCCGAGTTTTAATTTATATATTTACCAACCCCTCCGCACGAGCAGGATGCGACACAAGTCAATTTCTTAAGCAGAGTTTCAGCAGTTGAATTCAGAGTTTTCTTTCTCCTAGACCGGTTGCCTAACTAAGTTAAAGAGCCCAGTCTGCCACTATTTACCCTAGCTGGAGGGAGAGTAGGATTCAACATTTCCCAAGTATTAGCGCTAAATGAAATGCCAATTACCACGTCCGAGTTTTAATTATAGCGATTGTTTTCGATGATTTTTGACTTGATTTTTTTGCCTCGTTTTTTGTTGTGTGATAACAATTTTTTATAACTTGGGAATAAATTTGGGAATAATCAGAATTAATTGCGAAATCCAGCGAAAGTCTCTCTGGAAATAGAATAATTGTTGTAGAGAAATTAAGGACCTACACGAATTATAGAATACAATTCTATATTTACATCAAAAATAATAATAAATACACATACACATTTTCTGTTCCCAAACTTAAGGAAAAGAAAAAATTAAATTAAACACAACACAGTCCTTTTCCCAAACTTAATGAAAAGAGATTAAAGCGAACACACAAACACAAATCCTTTCCTTAAAAGTGATTAAAAACAAATGTTTACACAAAAATCAAAATCGATTGGCTATGTTAGTATTGCTTACTACTACGTACGCACGTTTGCGCCAAAAAGTTAATTACTTTTTGATCCGACTAGATATTTAAAACAGATAGAGAAGAAATCAACAAACACACAGACTTCATCTCACGTTCAAACCGGACACACCCGACGACCACAAACAACACAAATCTCGTCTCGCTGCCAGATAGAACAACGACCAAGAAACAGGTGTTCGATCGAACGATCCCACTGCCTCAACACAATTACTACTACTACCATTATTCTTACCACTTCGTTCTACCTACATCAAGAATCCGTTTCAGCAGTCATATATACAAACTTGATTCTCATTACTGTCCACATCTAACGAACTTTTCCAACTTAACACAAGAACTTTTACATTTACATTACACATTTCTTAGAAAACCTTTCCACATCATATATACACATTCTATCTCTTTTGTACATTCACATTTGTTGATTATCGTAAATTTATTCTCTGAATAAGTTTATTTTAGCTCAGTCGTAGAGCGTTCGGCTAGAAACCACAAGGTTCCTAGTTCGATACCGGTCCTCGCCAACTCAGCGTATGAGTAGCACAGGGATCTGTGCGGTAAGTAAGCGAGCTGACGGTAGTGTGGCGCTCCACCTCAGATGCTAAAACAATCTCCTTGGTCTAGCACTATTGAAAAGGGACAGACTCCCTCGCTGACTGGCTGATAACGACTTTAGGCCGCCCGACGACTTTACTTTTACTTATAATTATATGCATTTGTTTTATCATTTCTCCGTGTTTCTACTTAAACTGTGTCATATTTAATTGAACATTTACTCATACTCCTCTACAGCATCAAATTGTCTTAAAAATTAAGTGACAACAGAAGAATTATCGTTGACCTTTAAGATTAAAATATTTATGCAATGTTTAAATGCAGTGATCAATTTAGAATTCCTCTGTAGTTTATCGTTGCCTTCGTTTATTGTTAGCTTAATTGCCACCCGATAGGGCAGCTTTTAAGTTAGTTTTTGAAAAAAAAGGAAATGATGAATCATTTTATCTTTTAGTCTTTCGTAAAACTAGTCGAGATATCATCCACGAAGGAATCTCGTTTGAGACAAACAACAGCCACCAGTCGAAAGATTATATTATGAAATAGTTAAACAATGAGTCACTCATTGTTGTTGGCAAGTTGAAGCTCTTCAACCGTAACGCTTTGGCCTTGGCAACATATCTTCTTATCATATCATCATTGTGATGTCAGGCCAGTGTGGCTACAGAAAAAAACTGGGTTCACGCTGACATATTTGACTAGAAATCGCTTTATACTATAGTCAATATAGTACATACTATTAATTAAAATGGGTCTTGACTCTTGAAGCAAACAGGTGTATAAACATTAGTCGCGAATTTTTCCTTGTTCAGAAAAATTGCGAACGTAAAACAAAATGACGTCGTCAATAAAAGGGGTAGGAAAAATGAAAAGAATGATGGTCTTATTTGATAATGAATAGAATTTTATTATACAACTTTCTCCACTAAAGGAGGCCAAAAAGAAATACAAAACAATTTAAATAAAACAACTTGCATAAATTTCCCTATGCACGACCAAACAAAGATTTGGGGGTCGAGTAAACACAAATACAAAAAAAGGATAAAAATAGGAAAGAAGTGTATAAAAGAGGCTACACTTACTGTAAACAGAAAGGTATTGAAACAATAAAATAAACCCTTTAAAAAATGATTTCTCTCGCGCAGGAGAGACAAAAGTTCCACAAGAACTCACAGTTCTCTCAAAAATTTCACATTCCTTTTCGTTAAGGAGCTGAGCTCCTGGCTTGGAAATAACGGCTGACCGAAAGATAAACCTTCTTCAGTCACTTGTACTTTCTGTAAAAACAAGGCTCTCGGATGAAAATATAGGACTGGCCTTCTGCGCTGGTATCTCACTTTTCACTCGTTGTCGTCCGTTTTTCTTCAAAGGGAATGGGACACTCCAACAACAATATTTCTTCCGTGGTTTGAAGAATATGCGAGGAAACCGCGACCTTTTTCGCCAAAGATATGAAGAACCGTTTAGCCGTTCTGGATTCTGCTGGTGCAACACTTCCAAAGAGGCAGATCTCGGCTCACACGTGATCAAAAAAAGGTCCAGACAGCGCCACTCACAGTAGCCCCCCCCTCGTTTTCGCAGCAAAAAACGAAACGAAACAGAGAGACAGACCAATAGGGGAAAAAGGCATGCATTATCCACAAATGCTTTTTATTTATTTTAAAAGATAAAAATTTCCAATACATTTACTAAACTTGGTTTAGGGAAGAGTCTCTGTGGCGTAGTGGCTAAAGTGCTGGACTGCGACATCGTAGTGAGCGAGTTCGAATTCCAGACCGCGCTATAACGTTCAATCTCGGACTAATACTCTTGGGAAGGTATGGGCACATCTATGGTTAAATAGTACCACTACTGCTCTTCTACGAGGATGGCATTACCATTAAAACAACGCGAATGTTGATATGTCCTTAAACAACAAAAACGAAACTCAGTTAAATGCGAAGGTGCAGAAAGTGTGACGGTTAAACTACTAAAAAAAAGACGCGCAAAGTGTAACGGTTATCGTCACGAAGAAATGGAATTCGGCACCCGAGTTCAAATCCAGGACGAGGCTGTTTGTGTTTCACTTCACGCTATTGTCCATGGGAAAGGTATGAATTCATCTTTACCACCCCCAGCTCTGGGTAAATATTAGATTTGGGTTCTTTCAAATTGTTAGGTAACCAATCTAAGAGAATGAAAACTCTCTTGTGAAGAGCTTGTTATCTTCTTCTCAGTGTAGATAAAAGACAACGAGTGTCTAAATTTTGAAGATTAATTAGGGCGAAATCCTTGTACAAAATTTGGTAATTTATGAGGAAGTGCGTTCCCGGTCTCCTGCCTCAAGAGTTGCTGCCCGGTGAGTATTAAAATAACGACCCAGCCAGTCTATTCAAAACTATCTATCTAGCTATCTATCTATCTCAATTTGTTCATATTTATCTATATTACTTAAAATACTAAGATTTTTTTTTATTCATGTTGTTTAATGTCTTTGTTTTTAGTTTAAATAAACAAGATTACGACAAAAAAACGAAGCGACACCCCCCTAAATACATTTACTTGTTGAAAATATCTATCTATCTCCATTTGTTCATATCTACTATATTATTTTGTTTGTTTATCTATCTATCTATCTCAGTCTATTCAAAACTATATATCCACCTTCATATCTAAACAAGAATTACGACAATTACGATAGAATAAACAAGAATTACGACGAGCTGGGGTTGTTATTTTGATAGTCACCGGGTAGCGGTTTTTGAGCAGGAGACCGGGACGCACTTCCTCATAAATTACTCAAAATTTAAAAGATATTTGAAGAAATTTGGCCAGAACTCGAGAAGAGAAGAAGAAGAAGAAGAAGAAGAAGGAAGAAGAGAAGAAGAAGAAAGAAGAAGAAATTTTCCTTTGGATAAGGACAGAGAAGAAAGAAGAGATTCCCGCTTGGATAGGGACAGGAAGAAAGGAAGTTTATAAGTGACAAAATTATACATCGATATTTTTTCTGTTATAAAAGGGTGGGGTCTAAGTTTTCTATTGAGTTTTCAAAATCTAATAGATAACAAAATAAAGTAGACTAGTTATTAATATTATTATTGTTTTTAGATTTAAAAATATGAAATTTGAAATTTAAAATTAGAGTTTTATATTTTAAATGAATTTAGGTAATGGTATAAATTGTTTCCTCAAAAGCCTGCATGTTGGCGCTAACAGTAATATTTATTTTAAAGAATTTAGATTACTGAATCAGTTTGATTGAAAGTAATTTAAAAGAAAGAATTAGTCAACACTGAAAATCTATTAAAAAAAATTAAAACCTAACTTTTGGTAATTTTATTTAATATCAGCCTGGACCTCTCCATTTCATTAACATATTTCTCCGCAACAAAAACAAAAAACGCCATATCTGAAAGAAACACACAAAAACACTCCCTAGTTTCCTGTATGTTTGGATAAAAAAACAGCAAAAAACAAGAAGACGTTTTCTTCTAAACTGATATAAAAAATAGTCATTTTTCTGTACATAGTGTATTTAATGTTTTTGTTTTCTAAGAAGAAAACTTGTTAAAATGTTTTAAAATGCTAATAATGGGACTGTTTCTAAGCAGTCCCCTATTTTTTTTACAAAATCTAATTTTAAAATGTATAAAAAATAAATTACATATGTAAACATTTTTTTTTTTTTACTTTTTAATTTTTTTTTTTTTCTGATGTCATTTGTAACTACTTTTTGACTAAAACAAAAATTTGACCTTAAATAATCGATTTAATTAATTTTTAATTCGTTTTTAAAATGAAAGATTGACAGTGCCTAATTTAATCCCTCTCATTCTCCTTTCTAATAATCTTTTGTTCTTTTTTTCTTCTTTCTTTCATTTTTTCTTTCTTTTCTGTCTTGGATTTTTCCTTTCTTCATTTTTATAATTCAATCTCTCTCTCTATAATCTTTTTTCTTCATTTATCCTCTTCTTTCTTTCTTTTCTTTCTTTCTTTCTTCTTTCTTTCTTTCTTTCTTATTTTATTTAATCTCTTTTCTTCTTTTCTTTATTTCTCTCCAATTTCGTCATTCTTTTTTTATATTCCCTCTGACCTTTCTTTCTTTCTTCTTTCTTTCTTTCTTTTTCATTCAACCCTTTCCTTCTTTTCTTCGCTTCTTTCTCTGTCTAGATCTCATCTCAGGATAATTTAGCTTTACAAAGTCAATAGTTTTGACATGATGCCGAACTCCTAAGAGAATGTATTCAATATAACGTGTCGAGCAAATGACGCGGCGAAACTTAAGGATGGGTGAATAACGTGGCAACACGGCCACACACAAAACTAAAAAGAAAAAAAAGAAAAGAAAAAGAGAAATAAAAACAATAGCAAAAAAACAAAAATATCCAAAAAAAAAACAAACAAAAACCACCCCCGCAAAAAAACCCCAAGCAAACAAAAAAAAACAAACAGCAAAAAAACAAAAAAAAAAACATAGAAAACAAAGAAAAAAACAATCAACCCACTGCTATGCAAGAAGTATCATTTGCAATTGTTTTGGTTATCTTACTTTCTGCTCTGTTGCTTTCACAGTGTCACTTCACATTTGACCTTTCCTTAATCAGATTGTCACACTTTTCTTGCATGCGCTACAACAGACGATAGAGAATCATCTCAATTGTTTACGTTTTAAGTCTTCGGTAAATTTATGAAGAAGTGCGTCCCGGTTCCTGCCTCATAAATTGCTTACCACGGTTGACTTATTTTAAAAATACGACCCAGCTAAGTGTTACTTGAAAGAAAACCAACCAACTTAGGGTGTTAATGTTTTTTTTGGGGGGGGGCCTTCTCTTTTTTGTTTTAAATTCTTATTTATTTATAGAAATTTGTCGTAATTCTTGTTTAATTTATCGTAATTTGTCTTTATAAAATTATCTATAAATAAACAAGATTGCCATTATTTAATGTCTTTTTCTTCGAATGGAACAAAAATTGTTTGTTAATGTCTTATTTTAGTTTAACATAAACAAAGAATTACGAAAAAAAAGAAGCGACCACCGCCCCCAAATACATTTACTTGTCGAAAATACATCTATCTATCTAATCTATTATCTATTTATGCTCCATTTGTTCATATCTATCTATATTATTTTGTTTTGTCTGTCTATCTATCATATCTATCTATCTATCTATTCTATCTGCAGTCTATTCCAAACTAATATCCATCTTCATATTTAAACTAAAGCAATTACGACAAATTAACGATAAATAAATAAGAATTACGCCAAAAAGAGAATCCCCCCCTCAAATACATTTTAACGCCTAAGTTGGTTTCGTTTTCTTTTCAAGTAACACCGCAGCTGGTGTCGTCATTTTAAATAGTCACCGTGTGGCATTTTTGAGGCAGGAGACGCGGGAGCACTTCCCTCAATAAATGACAAGTCCTTCTTCAGTATCGTTGGCGTTCTTTAACGCAACGGTGTCCGTATCGTTGGAGGTGAGAAGGAAGGGTGCGATGATTTTGTCTCCAGCTTTGGTTTATCTTTTTAGAGTTGAAGAATAAAGTATAACTGTGTTGTTTATGGTTTTTTTATTAATTTGTTGCCTTATTTGATTCTAGATTTTATGCTCCAAATAATGGGAAGGCGAGTATTATGAGTTATATGCACAGTATCATTTTAGGAGTGCAATGTGTTTGTGTGTTTCAGGAAACATTATATGAAACTTGCCAATATTTAATTTACTTTGTGCATAGAAAATAGTAAATGAAATTAAAAAGGTTAGATACTTTATATATATATATATATATAATATATATATATTATTATAAATATATATATATAATATTCTATTATTGAAAATGGTTTTACAAAGCGTGTGCATTGTGGATTGTTATAATAAATACAATTTCACAAATTCTTTTTTTTTTCTTCTGAAAAAGATATCTTTTTTCGGTCACGTCTCATCAGAGAAGCATACCATGCACTAATGTTTGTTACGAGGAATAAGTGTAAAAAATCCGCAAGATGTGGAAAGTGAAATATATATATATATATATATATATATATATATATTTATTATTATATATATATTTATATTTACGTAGCAAAGTGTGAGAAACTTTCCGATTCACATGTCCCTACTTGATAATCCTGCATGCGCAGCGTCTTATAATCATTCAATGTTCACTATATTAGAGGCCGCTGACAAACGAATTACGTCTTTCAAATTCTTGAATCCTTATTGAATCAGCAAATTCCGTCCTGAACTCTGTATACAAAACATCCTTCAATTCTGTTATTCGGATCCAAACAACCACTCCTCCAACAATAATATTGTTGATATAACTCTCTCTATATAAATATGAGGAAGATGAAAAAGGAAAAGAAAAGAACAGAATGGATAATAAAAGATGAATTTAATCAATTTTTTCAAGATCTTTTATTATCCATTCTGTTCTTTTTTTTCTTTCTCATTCTTCCTCATATTGTCGGATTCATTCCAATCCCATTTTTAACACACACACACACACACACACACACACACACACCCAATTATATATATATATATAATATATATATATTGCTTGAAGGCAATTATAATGCATGTATCGCATAAAAAATTCGAATAATTATAGAAAATAATCTGCCAAGTTGAATCCCGGCAAGATGGCTCGCTATTGCAGGAACACCCGTACAGACTGAAAGGTTAATTTCGCAGGGNTCTCTCTCTCTCTCTCTCTCTCTCTCTATCTATCTATCTATCTATCTAACATACATACACACACACACACATACAAGTTCGTTGAACACGTGAAAATTCCGATAAATAGGATAAGTAGAGACGTGAGAGCTTTACGCCCGAGTTAACTCGCACAGCCGGTTCAGCAACCCACCGAATACATACATACATACATACATACATATATACATACATATACATACATACGTACATACATACATACAATTAATTTATTTTTCATCTTTTTTTTTTTTTTTTTTTTTTTTACTTCCGTTGCTAAAAAAAAGGGTAGACTACCAACAAATGCACATCCCTACCGTACAAAAGAAGAAAGAAAAAACGCATACACACCTTGAACAACGAAGAAGCCAGTTGTAATCAAGAAACGGCGGGGGGTGGGGAGAAATGGTAAGCGGTTTGGTGGGAACTTCAGGAAAAAGTACACCAAAGTTCACGTCTAAGAGTAGGCCGACAGTAAATGAATAGACTGCTCTAGAGGAAAACCAAGAATAGTTGCCTAGAGCAAAAGTAAGGGCGGAGACGGGGGGTCGCGGCCTCCTTGGGCGTCTCGAAGAAAAAAAATACACTAGCGAGTGAAATTTGAAATATTCAAGCTGTAGGATCATTATTTGCTGGTTATTGCAATATTACCTGTAAATATTTAAAAACAAACCCTGAAATTTTAAATTTAACTCCTTGCCTACTTTAAACCGCTCACAGCGGCTCTCCCACTACTGCTGTTTCTACACACACTACTACACCCAAGCAATGTATAAAAAACCGATGGCTAGTTCATTATAACTGAGCAGAAGGACAATGGCCGTTTTAGCTCAATCGGTAGGGCGTCCGACGTAAGGAGCTGGTGGTAGGTCTGATGCTCCACCTCAGACGCCAAAACAATCTCCTTGGTCTAGAGCTAGTGAAAAGGGGATAGACTCCCACCCTGTCTGGGTGACAACGACTTTAGGCCATCCCGACGACGACTTCTTACTTTTATTTGAATAGAATGAGTTCTGAGGTGAATAGATAGTGAACTTTGAAATATCTCTTCATACAAGTTAAGAATACCGAGAAATTTTGGTACAGCCGCCGGGGAAAAGAGTTAATAAATAGTTATTTACTAAGTCTAATTAGGTGTGGCACAGGGCCGGATTTATTTACCCAACCCCTCCGCCACGGGCACAATATGACTCAGGGCCACTTTTAAAGTGGTGTAAAGATGTTTTGAAATCGGGGTATTTCTTCTCTTAAACTAACCAAGGCTAAATAATCCAATTAGACCTAATATTTACCTATTATCTACCCGTTAAATTTTTCGCCAGTTTCCTTGTGCTGTGAGAATACACGGTTTGCACTCACTGCACCTTCGATGCACAATGTCGATGACACAAACGTTGTGATGTTCTGTGCTGGTCGATTCGAAGGGCACGAGTCAGAGACAGGTTCACAAGGATTTAAAAAACAAAACAAACACAAAATTCTGATAAAATGGAAGAGGAAGTTGTGACACTTGTGCAGTTTATGGTGGAGTAGTGTACACTTGGTTTATGTCAGCAGTAGTCTAAGTCTATAACTAGCTTCATTGATAGGGGTCCCTGGCTAATTTCTATCTGCTGCTACTGAGATGATACTATCACCCCCGACTGCCGGCCGAAAACTGACTAAGGCTGGAGCTTGACTGAATATATGTAAAATTCCACCCTACACATCCCCACGGACCGGACCACCCAGATGCTCGGCACTTAATTTAATCTCAGACTTTCTGTCTGCGTTATCCCTTAAAATGAATGCAATTATTTTTTCAGACTCAGCGTCCCCAATATTTCGACCATTAATTTCCTCAAAAGATATTTCCTCATAAAAATAGCTTTTTCCTTTTAAGACATCAATACCTAAAGATATTATCTCTAAGTGGCTTAACTTCATTGGTGGCCGTTCAATTCTCTTAAACTTTACTGCCCAATCTTTTGTGTCCGTAAAGGACAACCCCCATATACATATGACTGGGCTTACACATTCTATTTTTTTTTACCATGTTCCTACTTAACCATTTTTTCTAATTGCCACTACTCAGGATTGAACTCGGGATCCAGAGATAACTGGATAAAAAAAACACAATATGAGTTTAGGTAAAAAATCATACATACGTAAATAAGTATGATAGCCAAATCAAGACATTAGGTTTATAAGTTCCCAAAATTCACACTCAATTGTCTAATTGGACACATGGCCTAGTGGATAAGGTAGTTAGGTTAAGACAGTTCAAAGTGACAGTTATCTCTGGATTCCGGGTTCAATCCTGAGTAGAGGCAGTAACATAGAAAAATAATTAACACAACTCCAGCTATGGTTAGCGGAATAAAATACCCCCGTGGACTAAATAAAGGGTTAAGTTCAAAGATCCGTGATGGCTCCCGATTACGACAAGAAAGTTACTGAGTTCGAAAAGAAGGTTCCCGAGTTCGAGAAGGTTCCCGAGTCCGACAAGAAATACCTGAAGAAGGCCGGAGGGTATATCGGCCGAAACGTTGTACAAATAACAATGAAGATGGGGACAATAGTCCGAATAACGCAGATAATACTAATCTCAAACATTCAGAGAAAAATCTTTATGTCCTTTTTATGATTTGGACTGGAACTGTTTCACCTTTATACGTTTTTAACTTTATGTTATCTCGTATAACTTGACATGTCTTTTCCTTACCGAATATTATATGTTGGGTTACCCTGGTCTGGATAACCTAATGCATTATAGGAGTGTAGGTGTTAGCTTCAAACTAACACAGCGCTAATTCTTATTATAATGGAGATTGTGTGTTTTTCTGTCTGTAACCGAAATTATATTACTACTCAAGTCACAATTCCCTTAATTATTTACGTCAAATTCTCCATGATTTCATTCTTTTAAACCTTCAGTTATTAATAAAAATTGTTTTACATTATTAATACTGTTGACCATTATCTACGTACTAATAACATGCAATTGTATTTATATATACAACAAAATAGCGGTTTACAGTTTGAACGAGAAGGCTAATTTGCATATTGATATTTAAAATTTGATTTTAATAAATATGTACTTGGTATTATTGATTTCTAATTGTTTGGTTTTATCTTAAGAAATATAAACAAAAATCTTGTGGATAAATCTTAAAAAAGAAATTTATTTACAAGAAGAAATAACTGTAATATTATCCTTTACTTCCTATTTTAACTAAATAGTTAAATTAGGAAAATTTACCAATGAAAGAGGGGAGTAATGGAAAATGATGGAATAGTTAGTTTTAAAGCTGTTCTATTTTTTGATTATACCCCCTTCGTTCCAAATCTTTTTATCTGCATTCTTAGTCAGTTTCATTAGCCTTTCTAATTTAATATGATATTTTATTACATTAGAACTCAAATACTTGCACCCGGTGGAGGGTGCATATATTTGGTAGTTCTTATAATATAATTTGTCTATCTGGAACTTATTGCAAAGCTGCATGATAATCAAAATTGTTGGTTTGCCAATTAGAGGTCAGTACGAATAGCTATGCCATAGGCAACAATAAACTACAGAATAACTCAAAATTAAGCACGGCATTTAAGTATGGCATTAATATTTAAGATTACATTTGCTATTTAAGCTTACCTCTTATATCTAAGCTTACCTTTTAACAGTTCAACGATAAATCTTCTACGACTTAATTCATCCTTCCCGGCTCTACTCTTAACTATCTCTCAAACGTGGTCACTCTCTCACTCGCTCTATCTATCAATATATCTATCTATATATCTATTCTAATCTGTTTTCTTCCCTAAGATTTGAAAGTCACCAGATTTTCAGTTGCTTTGTGAAAATATTATAAACTTCTGGTCTGACCTATTCAGTCGATCTTTAATTTTGTTTTTAAATAGCTTTTCATTTAGGTGTATCTTTTTAACGTTAATCAACTCCTTTTGGGTTATGTAGCGCCGAAATATAAATCATCTGTAGATTATTGTAATAACTATATAATATATATATATATATATATATATATATATATATATATATATATATATATATTTTTGGATGTTTGTTTTTTATAGAAGCAATGTTTGAATAAATTATTATTTTTATATTTTGCTTGAAGGCAATTATAAATGCATGTATCGCATAAAATTCGATAATTATAGAAAATAATCTTGACAAGTAAATCCCGCAAAGGATAGCTCGCTATGCCTGTGAAGTCCCGGTTTCGATTCCTGTCGGAGGGGAGTCGTTAGTATACATCGCTGAAGAGACTTAATAAAGTCGAAACAGTCTGTACGGTGTTCTGCATAGCGAGCCATCCTTTGCGGGATTTACTTGTCAAGATTATTTTCTATAATTATCGAATTTTATGCGATACATGCATTTATAATTGCCTTCAAGCAAAAATATAAAATAATAATAATAATAATAATAAAATATATATATATATATATATATATATATATATTATATATATATATATATATATAAATAACTATATATATATATATGGGCCGGCCTGGTGAGTCATCTGAGAAAACACAGGAATGGAGAGTCAAATACAACTGGCATATAAATGATGAAAAAAAAATTAATAGCAGGAAATGGTCTTACTCGAATCACGAGTCTTTTTTAAGTCTCATCAGCGATGTATACTTGCGATTTCCCTCCGACAGAAATCGAAACCGGGAATTCAGCACGCAGAATCAGAGACTCTACCCCTGGGCCACCGATACATGCGAAATTAACTTGTCATGGATAAACACGTTACTACTATACAAAGTACAGTGGACGTTGAGAAGATCGCAAATTAGGCCTATGCTCCAGCGTAAGAACTGAGATTTGATCATTTTGCTTTAGAAGCATTGTTGAGTAAAGTATATTATTATTCATATTATTTATTTTTTTTGCTTGAAGGCAATTACAATGCATATATCGTATAAAATTCGATAATTATTGAAAATAATCATGACAAGCGAACAAGCAACTTAATAAAGTTGAAACAGCTGTACGATGTTCTACTTAGGGCACAATATTTGCCGAGTTCGCTTGTCATGATTATTTTTAATAATTATTGAATTTTATACGATATACGCATTGTAATTGCCTTCAAGCAAAAAAATATATAAATAATAATATACATTACTCAATAATGCTTCTAAAGCAAAATTATCAAAAATTATGCTGCCGATATATATATATATATATATATATATATATATATATATATAAATTATACCAACCATTCCGCATGAGCAGAATGCGACACATGGTTAATTTCTTAATTTTAATAGGTTTGAATGCACAGTTTTCATTCTCCTAGACTAGTTTTCTACCCAAAGTTAAAGAGTCCGGTATGCCCTACTATTTACCCATAGCTGGAAACAGAGTACGTGGATACATACCTTATTAGCGGTACGTGAAATTCAAATAGCCTCTTCTCGGATTTGAACTCGAGTCGACGGGTCCATTTTCCTACGACAAAAACCAGTACACCACACGTCCCTGCTTGTTTAAATGTAGAGTTTCCTTCTCGTAGACTGGTTGCTTAACCAAGGTTATAAATCGAACTGGAGAGAGAGAATTGAGGGGTCTAAACCTTTTCCAGGATATGCCAAATATATACTATCAAATATATACTAGAAGGCGATGGCTGAGGAACTTAATGTCCTGGGAATGACGTTTAACTCTATCTGATGACGAGATTCTAGTTCTAGAGGTCTGGGGAATGTGGAGCACCCCTTCATCACCATTGCTCCCAGGTCTACACCGCCCTGTCGGCTGGGCGCTGGAATGCACCGACTGCAACTCTGCAGAGGGGTAAGACTCCCCCAATGGGGCCACCTGTTGGCCGTGGGGGGCGACCCGTGATGCTTAAGGATAGAACCCAGGTGGATGAGCAGTTCATGACTTGCAATACTCCACTTTGGCCCTATCTTGGGCTAGACGGGCGGTCGGAGAGCCCCCCTCCGATCAATCGGCTGGCCACGTCAAGCCCTAGCACCTATATGATTGTCCCAGCCCTATTGCCCTTATGGCAATCCCCAACCCTTTTTATCATATGGGTGCTAGAAGGCGGTGGCTGCGGGTCTACATGTCGTGGGAATGACGTTAAACTCTATCTGATGGTGAGGTTCCAGTTTTGGAGGTTTGGAGAATGTGGAGTACCCCTTCATCACCATTGCTCCCTGGTCCACTCTGACCCGGAGTGGTAGTACCTGTTGGGGTCCCATCTATGGGTTAAATAGAAAACATGAGTTTTTAAACAAAAATTGTATTATTCATTAAAAATTAAATTATTTCAAAACTTTGTCAGCATTAAACATTTTTTTTATACCAATAGAAGTATTCGGCATAAAATGACCCAAGGGGGTTGACATGCCGTAAAACCCAAACAACCAATCAAACCAGGTCTACACTCTGACCCGGAGTGGTAGTACCTATTAGGGTCCTATCTATGGATTAAATAGAAAACATGTGTTTATAAAAAATGAGTATCCATTAAGAATGAATTTATTTCCAAACTTTGTCACCGAGGTTTATGTGCCGTAAAAAACAAAAAAAACAAAAACAGACCAGGCCTTTTTCCAGGAATTGAACTCGTGTTGCCGATTACAATTATGTTAAGCACGCCTCTGATGAATTAAGACCTTATAAGATTGGTCGTGCTTTTTTGGAATTTTCAAAACAGTTCTTATTCACAGCATCTGCAGTTAAAATGACTTTAATTAACATACAATTATTTCTTTGCTTTTGTTTATTGGGGGCGTATTTTTTTTGGGGGGGGGGGGTTGCTTGTTTGTTTTTTGTTTTTTTGTGTTCTTTTTTTGTTATTTTTTTAAATCATTAGTTTTAATTTGGTTGTACGGCACCAGCTGTGCTTCTGTATCAATTATAAAAAAAAAAAAAAATCTCAGGTGACATTTTCGAAGACTATCTGAAAAAAAAAAAAAATGAACATTAACTGAATCTCTCTTCCCAATTCCGGAAGTCGATCGATATTTCAACCGTGTAAGATATGATACTTGTCTGTAAAAGTGTCAACGGCAAACGTTATACGTATTTACCAAATTCCTCCACACGAACAGGGTGTGACACAAGGATAATTTTTAAGAGTTTATCAGGTTTGAATTCAGAATTTTCCTTCTAGATCTATTGCCATACCAAGGTTAAAAAAAAACTAATCTACCTACTGTTACACACTGGACCCGTCAAAGAACACAAACACTTGTATTTAGGAAAATGTAAGATGAGATGTTTATTCTCTCGGTTGTGTACAGCTGAGAGTCGTTGGCAGGATTACGCAAACGTGGAGCCTTCGGGAGTTCTTTTCAAGTGATCTCGAACCTGATCGTTATCTCTCTAATCGATCTCTACGGGCTTCTTTTATTGTAGTCTGACCCCCGGTGTCACGCCTCTTTGATCGTGACACCTACGCAGTTTTTCTGTAGACACGCCTCTTCGCCCACGCAGGCTGTTTTCATTGGCTATGGGCTACGCTTACAGATTTCTGCATCTAAATCATGTCAAATGTTCACCTGCATTTCCAGGTGCAAAAGGTCAGGTCAGGGCCACATTCTGTTTTCGTTTCCAGGCTGCACCTGACCCCCATGCACTTCCTGGTCAGCCTGGTCCTTGGGTGCACTGATCAGACAATATATTACACCTACTATTCACCCGCACTGTCAACTATAACCTAAGAATAAGGTGATCGCAACTCTGCAGAGGGGTAAAATCACCCAATGTGACCACCTGTTTGACCATGGATTGTGACTCGCGATGCTTAAGAACGGATTTATTGTGTCTGAGCTGTCAATAACATGAAAAGGGAATTGACTCCCTTGCTATTCAGCTGATACCGACAATAGGCCACTCCACTAACTTTACTGTTGATACTAGAGTACCTGGCTAGGAATCGCAATGTTCTGGGTTCAATACCGGTCCCTGCCAACTCAGTTCTGGTCTAGCGCTAGCAAAAACAGAACAAAACTCCCTTGCTGTCCGGCTTGAATGTATTTGATTTTAATGAGTCCCCTGGAAATTTGATATAATAACATGCAATACTCCACTTTGGCCTTTATTTAGGCAAAACGGATGGGGAGACCTCCTGCAATCAATCGGCTAGTCACATCAAGCCCTAGCACCTAAATGATTGTCCCGACCCTATTTTCTTCATGACAATCCCCCAATCCTTTTGATCATATCTGTGCTAGAAGACGGTGGCTGAAGGTCTTATTGTTCTAGGTATGATGTTAAACTGTATCTAATGGTGAAGAGCCAATTTGGGGCTTTGGTGAGTATGGAGTACCCCTTCATCACCTTTACTCCCAGGTCCACTCTGACCCGGTTCCATCTATTTGTTAAACAGAAAAAAATTAGTTCTAAAAATGTGCTTAAAAAATCGTTTAAAAATTAATACCCAATTAGAATGAATGAAACAAAGACGTCTTCGATATAAAATCAGCCAACAAGGGTTGACATACCATAAAATCCAACGTACCTACTATTTACCCATAGCTGATGAGGAAATAGTTGGTTTCATACCTTTCCCAATAGTATTAGCGCTATGGAAAACACAAACAGCCTCGTCCATGATTTGAATTCTATTTATTGATTCTATTTTCTACGATAATAACCATTACAGCACAAGCATTTCCAAGTATGGGTATACTCCTAAAAACGCATATTGCTAAATATCATGACGGTTATTAGCACGGACATTGGGATCAGACAATCGAGTTTTAATGTCAGCTAAGACTACACCAGGCCCCCATAGCGTCACGGAGGGGGTGCTTTTAGAATCCTCCACACTGCCCTCACTGAAACACACCTAAATCTTCGTATTGGAGCTTCCAGTGTAAATGCCAAGTAATACAGCATGCTGTTTCCAAATTTCTAGAGAGTGAATTGCGTCATGGTGCTGCTTTCCGCCCAGTGTCCAAATGACTGTAGATTACTGTGCTGTAGACAAAATCTGAAACAAACAAAGTGCGTGCACAAAATAAATCATTTAAAATAGAAACAATTTATTCATCGTATTATATATATATATATAATATTTGGGGCTGGAAATGGTCGCTCACCTATCGTCATATCGTCATAGGAAGTAGAATCGGCAACCCAAGTTCAAACATGAAGGTGACGGTGATACCAATCGTAGTTGGAGCCCTTGGAACAGTCCCTAAGAACCTAAAAAGGTTTATAGGTGAACTGTAAGTCAGAGAAAGAATCAGGAACACAGCACTGCTAAAATCAGCTAGAATAAGTAAGAGTAAGGGCCGGTTTAGTTCAGTCAGTAAAGCGTCCGCCTGTGAATCACAAGGTTCCTGGTTCAATACCGGCCCTCGAAAACTCGACGTATGAGTAGCATTGTGATCTATGCGGTAAAGAGAAGAGCTGATGGTAAGTGTGGCCCTTTTTTACTACTTATATCTTGAGTTGATGAAGATCGGTATCGAACCCAGAACCTTATGGTTCCTTGTCAGACACTCTACCGATTGGGCTAAACCGGGCCTATATATACATAAGCTAAAAATACATACATACATACATACGCATTCACACAGAGTGACAATTTAAGACATGCATGAAGTGGAAAACAACGACTAGAAATTCTCTTGCGGGAGTCACTTCCCCTTCTTCACATTGTTATTCCATTAATGCAGTTCTCGCAAGGTCCGGTAGAGGTCGCCTCCTGTCACACGTCAAGTCTTCCTTTAGACACACGTCATTTGATTGTCATTACAGATAAGCGACCGTGACGTCAATACGAAAATCTTTCCCGACACTGATTTTGGCGCCAATGCCACCTACGCTTTCTACCCCGCCCCCGGAAACAGACTCCATTTGATGAACATAATTCTCATTTATTTCTAGGTTATCCATTTTTAACTACGACTCACATACCGTAACACAATATATATATATATATATATATGTGTGTGTGTGTGTGTGTGTGTGTGTGTCTGTGTCTGTGTGTGTATATATATATATATATGAAAGTAAGTAAACAAACGATGTGTTTATTTTTTATATGGCTTTTTTTTGCCGACAATTTTTGGAGGATATGTGCTTAATTGGAGTCATACCTAATTTTGAAAATCAATTAGTTAATAGTTAATGAATTTAGGCGGGCATATATGTTCAAATGTAAGGCTAAACAAATCGAGAAAATGTCAATCCCCGTATGTACATTTCGACCTATTAGGTCTCATCAGCAACGTTATAGACATGGGAGACTGCTCCGTGTGTGACTCGAAACCTCGTCTGCCAAGCTGACAGGCGGAGTCTCTAACCATTACACTAGCTGGCCATTCCCAGATTCTTCGGTTGTTTTGAACTTTGAATTTATATTCCACTTTTTATTGACTTGCTACACGACAACTAATTAATTTTCAAAATTAGGTATGACTTCAATTAAGCACATATCCTCCATATATATATTATATATATATGTGTGTGTGTGTGTGTGTGTGTGTGTGTGTGTGTGTGTTCAGAGTATCCCAAAATTCTTTTAAAAATGGAAAAACCTTTGAATGAAAAAAGATAATGGTGATAGCGATGTACCGAAAGCAGAAGTTCTGCTACGTCGGACACATCGTAGGGTTAACAGACCCGTACAATTGTCGAGTGGTGTTCGAGAGGCCGGAAACAACCTCTCGGAAGACCTCCACAGCGATGAGAGGAGGAAATTGACAAGCGATTCGGGCTGATATGGAGAAGGGTGAAATTAAGAACGAAATGAAAGCGCATTGTGGGTAGCGATGTGGAAACCATCAGAAGGTCTACCCAATAAAGGAATATATATATATATATATATATAAATATATATATTATTATAGTTTGTGACAAGGCCGTCACAAACTGGTTTACAACAATAACGAACAAAAACAATGCAGCCTTCATCCAATTTGACATTACAGATTTTTACCCCTCCATCACAGAAGACACACTAAATAAGGCATTAGAATTGGGAACCAAACACGTAAAAATATCGCAGAATAACATCAAAGTGATAAAACACTGCCGCAAATCACTACTCTTCCATAATAACACTCCATGGATAAAAAAACAAAATTCATTGTTATTCGACGTGACCATGGGTAGTTTTGACGGAGCAGAAGTGTGTGAGTTGGTTGGCATTCTAATACTCTTCCAGCTATCCCACATAATCGACAAGAGAGACATGGGCCTGTACAAGGACGACGGCTTAATTATGATAAAAAATCCCAATGGCCCCGCACTAGATAAATATAGAAAAAACATAACCAGCATACTAAAATCACTAGGATTTAAAATCAAAATAGACATAAACCTAAAAATAGTAATTTTTTAGACGTAACCCTAAATCTAGAAAAAGGAATATTCGAACCTTACAAGAAAGAAAAACGACACACCTCTCTACATACACACCTCTTCAAACCACCCACCATCCATAATCAAACAAATACCGAAATCAATTAGCCGCAGGCTATCTGACAACTCCTCTAGCATCAGCATCTTCAACAAAAATAAAATATATACGACAATGCATTAAAAACCAGTGGTTATAAGCAAAAATTAGAATACACGCCACCAAAAACAAAACAAGACACAGACAAAGAAATATCATCTGGTTCAACCCACCATACAACAAATGTGTAACATCCAACATTGGTAAAGATTTTCTAAAACTCATCAACAAACACTTTCCAATACACAGCCCTCTAGCCAAAATTTTTAACAAAAACACTTTAAAAATCAGCTACAGTTGCACAAGGAATATAGCCCAAATCATGAAAAGCCATAATAAAAAGTTGGAAAACCAACAAAACACCACGCGAAGTAACAACCAATGCAACTGTAGGGACAAGAGTTCGTGCCCTCTACAAGGAAACTGTCTCCAGAAAAATGTGGTGTACAGAGCTACTGTGAAAACAGACACCTCCATCAAACAATACATAGGAGCAACGGAAGGAACCCTGAAACAAAGAATTTACAACCATAGACTTTCATTTCGAACAGAAAAATTCTACACAAACAACACTATCCACACATATATGGAACTTGAAAGATATGGACATTTCGCCAGATGTGAGCTGGGAGATTCTGAAAGTTGCACCCGCTTACAGCAAAACATCTAAAAGATGCCTTCTTTGTCTCCAAGAAAAACTTTATATTATTACTCATCCATCACAACAGACCCTACTAAACAAAAAATCGGAAATCCTATCAAAATGCCGACATGAAAATAAACACCTGCTATCACACTTCGATCCATATACATAACCCACACACACCTCTTCTACCCAATTATATATATATATATATATATATATATATATATATATATATATATATAAAATAGTAATATAATTTGTAAACACTACAACAGATCCGCCAAACTGTAAGTATCTTTCCCTCTACCTATATACATTGTACAATAATATCATACAAATGTAACGTCCACATTGCACCACCAACGCAATAAATAACATGTTCATTATTATTAACAGCATAATTTTAAAAAATACATTTAAAAAATACATTATATTAATTTGCACATAACATACGCAACCAAGAATACCAAACACAAATACGCATATTTATACGCACACACGCGCGTGGAGACAATTATATCATCACAGCCTTCATACATTCCCACGCACACACGCACGACATCACATACATACGCACAAACAAAAATACGCACACACGCGCGTGGACACAATCATATCGTCACAGCCTTCACGCATTTCCATGCACACGCGCATGACATCATACACATACGCACAAACAAAAATACGCACACGTAGAAGCAAAAAAAACATTCCGCATCACGTAAACACGCAAACACGAGAATACAGTTAAAAAAAACGCACACATTTGACCATTTACACAATTTCTGACATTTTCAAAGGAACTTTTCGTCTTACCCGATGAATGCTTTCAGCAAGAAACCGCTGGTTGTAATACCGTTCCCGTAATTAAATAAATAAAAGCAAAAACTTTTATTTTTTTTGATTTCTCATTGAAATATATATATATATATATATATTATATAATATATATATATATATTATATATAAGGGTTTTTTCATAGTTTGTTTGAAGCATTGTACGTATGTGTAAAATAGAAATTAGAAGGCAATTGACAATGCAATGGAATAGGTGTTAAAAATGATGTTTATTTACCTTTTTTCCTAAATATTTTCGGGATGAATCCCATCTTCAGAGGTTTTAGAAGTTCTTGTGTTTTTTAGTACTTATCTTACTGCGCTGGCGTAAACGTCTGTTGTTTATTAAGTTTATTAAGACGAATCACCACGGAAAAAATCGAATATTTTCAAACATCCGGCGTTCCTTCAATTTAATAAACAACAAACGTTTACGCCAGTGCCGTAAGATAAGTATTAAAAAACACAAGTATTTTTTTTTTACATCATATCTCAAATATATCTTTAGGAACTTTTTGAGTTTTCTTTTTTATTTCTTTTATTCTAAATTGCACAAAAATTATTATGTATATATAATTTCATAATTTTACCATGCCATTTCCTCGGTCGATGACTGTGAATGCCACCCGCGCATTCTAATACAGACGAGATAAATTGAAGATGGCGGATTCACGCATGCGTAGATTGACATAATAGATTATTTCATTGTTTTGCACAAATCAAACAGACGAACAAATACCCATTGTTAGAAACAAATTTATCCGCTTTGCTGGGCACTCAAAATATTCAAAGCTCGTTTTCCATCTTATTTTATTTTAATTTAGTGGTTTTCGATAAATCATTGAACTAATATTATTGTAAACGGCTAAATTATTGTATTTTCAAGATACTTATCTTGCTTGGGGGGGGGGGGAGTCTATGTGGAGTAGTGACCAACGTGCTGGATTGTAACATCGTAGTAAGCGGGTTCGAACTCCAGTCGTGTTATTCGGTTCACTTTTGGATTGTCTAGTACCTTTGAGAAAGATAATACTATTATGAACGGCTAAATTATTGTATTTTTATAAACTTATCTTCTTCATGTGGGGAGTCCACATTGAGTAGTTGCTAACGTGTTGGATTGTAACCTCTTAATAAGCGAGTTCGATTTCCAGTCTTGCTATTAAGTTCACTTTCGGACTGAATCGTACCCTCGGAAAGGTATGAACCACTCACACACCACTTGCGATTAAATAGTACCACTACTGTTCTTCTATAAGGATGGCTTTGGCATTATATAACCCACAAAGTTTGATATGCCATTAAACAAAAAAAAACCCCAAACCAAACTTTGCTCGTGAACAAATAAAACATTGTTTCGGACATTTAGAAATTTAGAAAAGCGATAGACAGAAATACAATCCTACGAATTTGAAGACAGTTGGTTGGTTGGTTGGTCGGATTTATGCATGTTAAGTTATTTAATGCCGAAGTCAGATTTAAAAAAATATTTTTTAGTAATTAATGGTAATAATTGTACCCAACACTAGATTCCGGGTTTGAACACGGCCCTCATCAACACAGCGCATGAGTAGCACAGCTTGGATCTGTGTGATAAAGTTGGGAGTTGATGGTAGGTGTGGTGCTCCATCTCAGACACCAAAACAATCTCCCCAATCTAGCACTTATAAAAATTGTATACACACCCACGTTATCCGGCTGGTATTTTTATATTGCAATTAATTTCTCTTTACTTTTTTTTTTATATATATATTCTTCGATTCTTTGAATTGTCACATCTACATAATCCTCAAAACCGAGAAGACCTCTACCTTATTATGAATCAGATATAAGATACAACCAAGAAACTTTCTATAAAAATACACCTGTAAAGGAAACTTGAATACCAACGTTTGTCTCTCACTCTAACAATTTGTTTAAAAACAAAATATTTACCTTCAAACTATTCTCTTACAAATCTAAAAAAAAAAATGTTTCGGCATTAAATAACCCACAGGGTTGATATGCCATAAAAAATAATCTTCCTCTTTTTTTTATGTCCACTACATCTATCGGGTGTGGACATGGCATCGTTATCAATTTATTTACAAAATATTTACCTGCAAACTAATCCCTTACATATGATATTATAAAAACGTTTCGCATTAAATAACACACATGGTTAAAATGTTAAAATGCCATTGAACAAAACAATCTTTGTTTTTGTTTTGTTTTTGTTTTTGTTTTGTTTGTTTTTTTTTTTGTTTTTTTTTTTAAATTTTTTGTTGTTGTTTTGTTTTGCTTTTTTTTTTTTGGCTTGTCCACTTCATCTGTTGGGTGTGAGGCCAAGGCACCATTATCAATTTATTTACAAAATATTTACCTACAAATTATTCCCTTACAAATCATATAAAAAAAAAAATTGACAGTAAATAACCCACATAAGTTGATATGCCATCAAACAAACAAACCAATCTTCCTTATTTTATTTATTTATTTATTTTATTTATTTATTTATTTTTTTGAAAATGTCCACTTCATCTGTCGGGTGTGAGCCAAGACATCGTTATCAATCTTCTTGTTCTGTGGTTCATTTATTTTTCGGTAGAGGGCGCCCACTGACACACGACAATATATGAACCTTTTAAAATTACCAACATAAACTGACGATGTCTAATTACAAAAGAAAGTATCAATTGATAAACTTGTCACTTATAAAAAAACCTTTTCGAGCCACTGATATTTTTTGTCTCCAGGCAACCGTTTCGCATTTCTCTGAATGTTCCAATGCTCATTGATAAAAATCGGAAATTCCTGAAAAGAAATTCGACGTCAAAAGATTTGATATTTAATTGCAATTCCGACGTTTCTTGGATTTCGCCTTCGGTGATTCGATTACCAAAATAAAAAAAAAAAACTATCGATTACATCTTTCCATATGAAAGGAATTAAACAGTCGTTCTTGAATAATTTTTTTGATATGTAAAAATATGGGATTGAAATATGAATTACGGAAAAGTACCAAGGCACCCACATGTAGAATATTATGGGGAACAGGAAATATATATATATATATATATATATATATAATATATATATAGAGAGAGAGAGAGAGAGAGAGAGAGAGCTTTGTGATAAATGATACCTAATAATATTCGTTTTGGTTGTATACTGTTCCACTAAATGATAAAATCATAACTTCTTTTGTTTAGAAGAAAAAGACATTAGAATTCTATTATTTCTAATGGAAGCAGAACCCGAACAATTTTTAATCAAAAAGGCAATTTTTTTCTAAAAATAAGATATCAGTACTTTATTTATTTATGTAGTAGAAGTTCATAAAATCGAAACGACTATCATTAGGTATTATTTATTTCCAAACTCTTCATCATTGAAACACTGAAATAAAAAATAAAAATATGGATTAAAATATGAATTGCGGAAAAGTACCAAGGCACCCGCACAGAGAATATGCCGGGTACATATATATTATTGCTCAAGAATAAGCACAACCATGACAATTCTTAATTAAAAAGGTACTTTTCTTCTAAACAAAAGATATCAGAATTTGATTATTTCTAGTGGAACATTATACAATGAAAATGAATATTATTATTATCATTACAAAACTCTGCAGCCTTGAAATTCTATAATTAAAATAAAATTGCATAATGTATTTTTTTAAAGTTTACTTATTTTGGGATTGTTACATATTTCAATTTGGAGTATCCCCATGGCGTGGTGGTTAACGTGCTGGATTGTAACATCGTTGTAAGCGAGTTCGGACTTCAGTCGCATTATAACGTTCAGTTTCGGACAATTACTTTTAGGAAAGATATGAACTCCGAACTTAACCTCACTGAGGAGACGTCTAAACACGGTGTCTGTGGATAACAATATATATATATATATATATATAATATATATATATATATATATATATTGTGCTTAATTGAAGTCATACCTAATTTTGAAAATTAATTAGATAATAATTAATGAATTTAGACTACATTAAATCTTATCTAATGAAGCTGTCTACTTCTGTTACACACTGGACCCGTCAAAGAACACAAACACTTGTATTTAGGAAAATGTAAGATGAGATGTTTATTCCCTTGGTTGTGTACAGCTGAGAGTCGTTGGCAAGATTACGCAAACGTGGAGCCTTTGGGAGTTCTTTTCAAGTGATCTCGAACCTGATCGTTGTCTGTCTAATCGATCTCTACGGGCTTCTTTTATTGTAGTCTGACCCCCGGTGTCACGCCTCTTTGATCGTGACACCTACGCAGTTTTTCTGTAGACACGCCTCTTCACCCACGCAGGCTGTTTTCATTGGCTATGGGCTACGCTTACAGATTTCTGCATCTAAACCATGTCAAGTGTTTACCTGCATTTGCAAGTGCAAAAGGTCAGGTCACGGCCACATTCTGTTTTCGTTTCCAGGCTGCACCCGACCCCCATGCACTTCCTGGTCAGCCTGGTCCTTGGGTGCACTGATCAGGCAATATATTACACTTCGTTCATATTTTATCATAGCTCTAGGAGGAGGATTTCAGACGTTGTCAGCTATGGGTAAATAGTAGGGCAGACTGGTCTTGCAGAGGGATTGTGTAAATGCCTACGTTAAGCAGTTCTGTGCGGATTCTGGACACCGTACGGAAGGGATTGCCTGGAACTATGTCCGATAGGAACGGGTGGCGAGAAAGTCATTGGAATCCGTGCTGTCATCAACACAATCTGCAACTGCTATTGATGTTGCTGCTGCTGCTACTGCTGCTGCTACTGATGATGATGATGATGATGATTTTTAGCCCTAAACACTGGAAGACACGATTGGAATTAGAATGCAAGTTGGAAAAATAACCAATTGTTCTTGTTTTCAACCTGTATTGTCATTATTTCTTGCCTTGACCCTGCACACTTGAACACGTGACTGGAATTAGAAAAAAAAGAAGCGGGAAATAAATTATTGTTCTTGTTAAGATTTAAACGTGTTTTCTCGTAATTTCCTGATTTCGTCTTAAACACTAGAAACGTGACTGGAATTTTGGGTTACAAGATGAAAATAAATTATTTATTTTCTTGGTTCGTTTGATTGGTTAGATTTTACGGCATCTTAACCCTTGTTGGGTTATTTTATGCCGAAGATGTTTTGTTTTATTCTTTCTTCGTTGTATTCAATTGGCTTTTTATTTTTATTTTTTCAAACTGAATTTTGTAACACATTTTTTCTCTTTCATCCATAGATAGGACCCTAACAGGTACTACCACTCTGGGTAAGTGTGGAGTAGGAGTAGGAGTATAATGAGAAGGGAAGTATAGCAGGCTATTCAACAACAATTTTATATTTTATTTGATCGGTATTTATTTTTTTCTTTAAACTCAATTCTTATAACACATTTTTAAATTCAAGTTTTTTTTCTATTTATTCTATAGATGGGACCCTAACAGGTTCTACCACTCTGAGTCAGGGTGGACCTGGGAGTAATAGTGATCAAGGGGTACTCCACACTCCCCAGAGCTCCAGAATTGGAACTTCTCCACTAGATGCCTACTTCTCTCTCTCTCTCTCTCTCTCTCTCTCTCTCTCTCTCTCTCTCTGGTGGAGTACACGTTGGATCGTAGCTAATAAATATCAAGAGGTTGCGTATATTTCAGGGTATCGTATTTTCTTTCTTTAGTAAATGTTTATTCCTTTATTAACCTTTATTGTCCACGGACGACTTTTTTTTCTGTTTTTTTTTTTCAGATTAATATCAGATCAGAAAGAAAAGAAATATCAACATCTTTTGTTTTTTAACCTTTTAATAAAACAGTGGAAGTTGCTGGCCATATATTGATGCAACTGTAATGGCGTAGCTGGCATCTTTCTTCCAATCAGTGAGTCATGTTTGTCACCCTTCTAAGTCGCTCGAAGAAAACAATTTGCCGCCAGTCATTTCTTGATTATCCAAAAATGATCACTCAATGATTCTTCTGCTTCGTTTAGTCGCCATCTTTATTCGGGTGACCTTGGTCTAATCTTGTGGCGGTAAAGGTGGATAAATTGGAACAATATTGACATTTCTATACGAATGCTGAGCTAACAATATTGTCCATCTATCAAGATGTCGTCATATATGTGAGATAACCTGTCCATGGTGTTGTTACCTTGTTTGTGAATTGATATGGTCATCATCAAGTTTAGGGCATTTTTTCTTTTCTTTCTTTCTTTCTTTTTCTTTTTCTTTCTTTGTTTTTCCTTTCTTTCTCGCTATCTTTATTTCTTTTCTCTTTCTCTCTTACTTCCTTTCTTTCTTCCTTTCTTTCTTTATCTCTGTCATTCTGTCTTTCTTTCTATCTCTTTCGTTCTTTTCCCCTTCTTTCTCTATTTCCTTATTTCTTTTCTCTCTCTCTGTCTCTCTCTCTCTGTGAGTCTCTCTCTCTCATGAAGAAACAAGGGAAGAAACTCTTTCTTTCTTTGTCACTTTCTTTCTTTATTTCTCTCTGTCTTTATTTTTCTCTCTCTTTCTTTCATCCTGTTTTTTCTTTCTTTCTTTCTCTTTTTTCTTTAGCTCTTTCTATCTCTCTTTATTTCCTTATCCCTTTCTATCTTCCCCCCCTCTCTCTCTCTCTTTGGAGTAGTGGCTAACGTGCTGAGTTGAGACATCGTAGTATGTGAGTTCGAACTCCACTCCAGAGAGTAATGCCAATGGAAGAGTACACAACCCCCCAAAGATCTGTAGTATAACCGGAAGTTCTTACTACGACGAACAAAAGTCAAGTGACAAAAATTAATGGTTTGCGCAAGCGATTGCGCAGCTTAGTAAAAAAAAAAAGAAAATTGAAATAAAAATTTGTACATTTTCGACCAATCAGAGACGTTCGCGCCCAAAAAGAAATTTACAAAAATGATTCAATTTGGAGTCTACCTTTTCTTATAAATAGCGGAGTTTTCAGACCCCAACCAGAAAGAAATTATTCGTCTAATTAAATCCACGTCACTCTAACGTAAGATAAAATCACATTCTCTTATAAGAAGGTATGAGCATTTATATCTTTCTATCTCTCTCTAATCAGCCATTTAAGAGATCAGCAATTTACTTGCACCCGACTGTTTTGTGACTTTGAATTCTTACTCTTTCTTTCTCACTTCAAAACTTATAATATCTTTTACTTACATGTTATAATGAACTTTACAAAAATTACTTTTTGTACAAAAGACTGATGAAAGAACTTTGCCCGGTATTCTGCATTACCTTTTTGTAAACCTTTTCTCAATACAATTTGTTTGTTTTAAAACTGAGTCTTGTTATTTATGCCATGTGCCTACAATAATTGAATGTTTTATGGTGAAATAGGCATAAAACCGAGGATTATAACGACGGGATGCAAGTTATAGAAGTAAATCCGGTGAGTAGCACCCAGGGAGTATCAGGCAATCTCGATGTCTCACAGTTCCTTGTACTTCGTCACCTTCCTGACCTCTGCAAAATCATTCGAAGCTGCCAAATTGTGCCGAATTATTCCTCACGTTACCAAAATATTGTAAAACTTTTTACTCGCCCTAATAACACACCTCGTGTACACACACAGATGTAATGTGTTTGTGCGTATTTATGTGTGTATGAGATAGAGAGAGGGGGTGCATGTGTGCGCGCGCGTGTTGGAAAAGGGCGCCCTGGGCCTATTCAATTATCATTTGGTTTCTAATTGGACCACACGAAGGGCCATAATTGTCGTCAATCCTCCTTCCAGGGTTGGAATGTGAAAGGTTTCTTAGCTAATTTAACCGAGCGCGGTTTTTTAGGGGGATGCCTTAGCTAGGCACATCTGTATGTGTGTGTGTGTGTGGGGGGGCTCAGCTGAACTCTATGAAATAGGATCAGCGCTTTTTTCTTTATTTATTTTTTCTTTCTTTATTATTTTTTTGTTTTTGTTTTTGTTTTATTTTTTAATTTATATTATTTTTTAGAATCGCAAAATCACACCAACATCATTATGTCATGCACTAAACAGATACTATACTTTTATCTTGTAACCGTGTAAAAAAGTGGTTACACAATTGCATCCTAAGTCCGAAAACTGTATAACCGTCTTCTGTGGGTCTCCAATTCATTTAATGTTATAATTGCTAGCGAATTTAACGCACTTAGTGGGTATTTGCGCTAAGCTTATACGGGCGGTTTTAACAAATCCTGGATGTGATAATTGCATTTCACTTAGCGCTAATACCCTTGGGAAAGGTATGGATCCTACTCTCCCTCCAGCTATGGATAAATAGTAGGGCAGACTGGGCTCTTTAACCTTGGTTAGGCAACCGGTCTAGGAGAAGGAAAACTCTGAATTCAAACCTGTTGAACTCCGCTTAAGAAATTGACCTTGTGTCGCATCCTGCTCGAGCGGAGGGGTTGGTAAATATATATACGGGCGGTTTGAAGTTATTTTAAAGTTATGGGAAATGGATTCGTCGCCCCAAGTTCAAATCCTGGACGTGGAAATTCATTTTCACTTAGCGATAATACCCTTGGGAAAGGTATGAATCCTACTCTCCCTCCAGCTATGGGTAAATAGAAGGGCAGACTGTGCTCTTTAACCTTGGTTAGGCAACTGGTCTAGGAGAAGGAAAACTCTGAATTCAAAGCTGTTAAACTTCACTTAATAAATTGATCTTGTGTCCTCTGCAGGTATTTTTCGATGACACTTGCACTTCTTAACTTTGCACCTGACAATATCAGTGTCATTTCCGGTTCATTTAGATTACACACGTGCTGTACGTGAAGAGATTTGTGTGCTGCTACATTGAGCGGCCATATTACAATTATTTCCTTCTGTTTTTGTATCTCCTACGATTTGTAAACACAACAGGCCTCAGAAATGTGTGTCTGTTCTTTCTTTCTATTTCGTATGCATCGCTTACAATTTATATATAGAAATTTTAGCATCGCTTCCACAGACGAGTGACGTAGCGAACGTTTTTATGTAGTAACCAGGTTAAATGTAAACTTATATTTCTATTAAGGTACGTTTACATGAATGAGCATACGTTCACAGTAAATTCATATAGGTGTTTATATGCACATTCTTAAATGCACTGACACTCGTTGAGTGATGCAGTCAGATCGATTATGCATTTTAAGTAAACAAGAATCAGACTGGAAAGGAAAGGTCAAAGTTGTTTTGAGTTGAACTGAGATAGATAGATAGATAGATAGATAACAGATTGGGATAGATAGATAGATAGAAAGATAGATAGATAATAACCGATTGGGATAGATAGATAGATAATAACAGATTCAGATAGATAGATGGATAGATAGATAGATGAGAACAGGATGAGATAGATGTGAACAGAATGATAGGTATGAACAGATCAAGATAGATAGATAGATAGATATGAACAGGATGGGACAGATGTGAACAGAATGAGATAGATATGAACAAACCAAGATAGATAGATAGATAGATAGATAGATAGATATAAACATTCCTGTCCTGAAGATGGAATAATACCGAAAAACTTAAGTATCGACACATAAAATGGTTTCCTCTGATCATAACATCCTGTGTTTGTTATATTTTAAAAATATTTTCTTCTCATATTGTCGGATTAATTTCCTCACCGTGTTTCCATATATATATATGGAAATATATATAAAATAATACATATAGTAAATAATATATATATTTATACACACACGCGCAACCACACATTCATAAACACATAAAAAATGCACAATGCTTTTTTTTCGATACAAACACTTACACATTCTAATACTCACACCGCAAAAAAGAATATTTGACGTCATATTTCAAACCGTTCATTTTTTCAACGTTCTTTTTTCTCAGACTTCAAATTTTAAACAGACCGATAAACAAGGACTATTACTCGCCTTTCTCTTTATTCTGAGATAAAAAATTTTTTTATCACCTTCCACATACCAACAAAAGCCCTGAAGATGATCTAATTAATAGATCGAAACACTGCAGCGTCGGCCAATAAACTCACCACTTAACTCATTTAAACCTGTGTTTTTTCAATTTTTTATTGTACTACATACCGTCGGATTAACTTCTTTTTATTCACACACACACACACACACACACACACACACACACATATATATATATATATATATATATATATATATATATGAGTTAAGGTAGCGTGGACATGAAGTCAACACTTAGTTACTGACAGTTCCTTGCCTATGGGATCTTTCTTTTTTTTTGGGGGGGGGTCTGTAGATCACATAGGCTAGATACTGTCAGTAACCTGTTGTTGACTTCATGTTCACGCTACTTTAATTCAAATATAAACGCTCTATCAAAGATATTGAGTACTGTCTGCCAATGAATATACCACCCATATTATCTACAATGTCGTCGTCGGGGCGGCCTAATGTGGGTATGAGCCACACAGTGAGGGGGTCTATCCCCTTTTCACTAGCGCTAGACCAAGTAGATTATTTTAGCCTCTGAGATGGAGCGCCACACCTACCATCAGCTCCTTACTTTACCGCACAGATCCCTGTGCTACTCATACGCTGAGTTGGTGAGGGCCGGTATTGAACTAGGAACCTTGTGGTTTCTAGCCGAACGCTCTACCAACTGAGCTAACACAAGGTCAACTTCTTAAGCGGAGTTTAACAGATTTGAATTCAGTTTTCGTTTTCCTTCTAGACTGGTTACCAAGCCGAGGTTAATAAGCTCAGTCTGCCCTACTATTTACGCATGACTGGACGGAGAGTAGCTGGGTGTAGGCCTTTCACAAGTGTATTAGCGACGAGTCCATTTACTACGACTCCCACCATTACACCCCCCCCCATCTACGCCATATATAGGGAGTATTAAGGTGCATATAAAAAACCTACTCAAGTTTCACCATAAAGGATCTTCAGGGTTATTTGTAATGAATTAATCAAGATATTGATTAATTACAGGCAATTGCGAATAAGTGATTTATAACACTGACTTATTCGGTTAATATTCATATCGACCGTCGATATTGCGATTAACTTAATATTATATTTCCCAGTAATTCATCTTCTTTATCACACACAACACACACACACACACACACACACATATATATATATATATATATATATAGTCGTAAACTCTGAATTCAAATCTGTTAAACTCCACTTAAGTTGGCCCTGTGTCATATTCTGCTCTTGCGGAGGGATTTATATATATATAGAGAGAGAGACAGACAGACAGACAGACAATCAGAGACAAACAGACAGACAGACAGAGATAGATAGATAGATAATGCATACATACATACATACATATGTTGGGATTATCTTCCCTTTTGCCTAGAAGAGTTATCTTCCCGCTGGGTTTCCGTGCCGGTCACCAGGGAGGTCTGGTATTTAAGTGCGAGGTCCAAACTCTTCTGCCTCTTTTATCTACATCTTCTGGGACGAACACATGGGTT
>CM042159.1:71821820-71844320 GCA_023376005.1 Doryteuthis pealeii | reverse complement strand
CTGTTTGCATTTCACATAGTGCTAATACCCATCGGAAAGGTATGCATCCATCCTCCCTCCAGCTATGGGTTAATATTAGGTTGTTACAAAAATAATGGCCGATTGAAGTGCTCGGTTTTGAAATGTCATTTTAACATAGAATTTGTTGTTTATTTCAGGTGAATTTTTGCATATATAATAATTAATGAGTGCTCAAAAATAAAATTTAATTTATTTTCAGATAGAAAGTATTTTTGAAAAATCGGGGCCTTCAAAGATGAACATGCCTAAACATGACCTTTACCTTCTTATGTTGCATGAGTTCAAGCTTGGGCACAATGCCTCCGAAACTGCAGCCAATATCCAACAAAGCATGGGGAGATGAATCCACAAGTGATCGGACTGTACGAAGGTGGTTCCAGAAATTCCACAGTGGAGATGAGAGTCTTGAAAATGAAGAAGGTAGAGGACGGACATGCAGTCTTGACAATGAACAATTGCAGCCAGTTGTTGAGCAAAATCCACGACAAAGTGTCAGAGAAATGTCTTAGACACTTGGTGTCAGCATTGCAACAGTTTCCCGCCATTTACAGAGTATTGGAAAGGTGAAAAAGCTTGATAAATGGGTTCCTCATGAGCTCAATGAGCAGCAAAAACTTAGGCGGTTTGAAGTGTGCTCGATGCTCAGTTTGCGTAACACCAATGACCCCTTTCTTGACCGAATAGTCACTTGTGACGAAAAGTGGATCCGACTGAACTGTCGAAGACAGGTCCATTATAAAATATAGAAAGGTCCATTATAAATCCTCAAGGCTATTACAATTATTTATTTTGGAAAAAAAATGGCGTATTTATGAATGAAATGTGATGCATTTTGATTAAGCAGCAATTCATGAGGAAACGAATTATTCAATATTCATTTCTGAATACGGAAGTTAATTCGTCGATTTCATTCATTTCAATTTTGAATTAAATTTCAAAATTGAATTTTATTGATTATCAGTTTCTTACAAAATCGAAGTTTCTTCTTCTCCGCTCATGCAATATTTTCGATTATCTGCCCGTGTTCAGAACTACGACACCAGGGGGCGACACTTACTATTGGTACTGGGTTGCTCGGCGTTTAGGAGGATATTTAGTCAAATTCCCGTTCACCAAGGATCAATATTAGTATTAGTATATCCGTGATGCACAAACACTGAATAGAAGGAAGGAAATACAAGATAAATTCATTTACACATATAGAAACATACAATATACTAGGGACTGTCAATTTTGTCGTCTGCTACGAATTTTAAAAGCGAATTAAGAATAATTAAATCTATTATTTAAGGTTAAACTTTGTCTAAATCGATAAGTAGTAACATAATAACCATCATTAAAAAACGAAAAATAACATTACATATGCAGTTTATTTTTAATAGATTTAAAACTATTTGTTTTGGTCAATTTCGACGCGATCCGCCATTTTGTCTATTTTTTCCTTTTATTATACTTCCGGGATGCAAAAAATTCATTATTGTTTAATTNCAAAGGGGTCGATTTAATATCCAAGTAGCAAAGGGCAATTAACTATCCAAGTAGAAAGGGTCGATTTACTATCCAAGTAACAAAGGGTCGATTAACTATCCAAGTACAAAGGGCGATTTACAAATCCAAGTAGCAAAGGGTCAATTAATATCCAAGTTGCAAAGGGTCAATTAACATCCAAGTAGCAAAGGGTCGATTAACTATTCCAAGTAACAAAGGGTCGAGTTTACTATCCAAGTAGCAAAGGGTCAATTAACTATCCAAGTAACAAAGGGTCGATTTACTATCCAAGTAACAAAGGGTCGATTTAATATCCAATAGCAAAGGGTCAATTAACCATCCAAGTAACAAAGGGTCAATTAACTATCCAAGTAACAAAGGGTCGATTTAATATCCAAGTAAGTAACAAAGGTCAATTAACATCCAAGTAACAAAGGGTCAATTAACTATCCAAGTAACAAAGGGTCGATTTACTATCCAGTAACAAAGGTCGATTTACTATCCAAGTAGCAAAGGGTCAATAACCATACCAAGTAACAAAGGTCAATTTACTATCCAAGTAGCAAAGGGTCAATTAACTATCCAATAGCAAAGGGTCGATTTAATATCCAAGTAGCAAAGGGTCGATTTACTATCCAAAGTAACAAAGGTCAATTAACTATCCAAGTAGCAAAGGGTTCGATTTAATATCCAAGTAACAAAGGGTCAATTAACTATCCAAAGTACAAAGGTCGATTTAATATCCAAGTAGCAAAGGGGTCAATTAACTATCCAAGTAGCAAGGGTCGATTTACTATCCAAGTAACAAAGGGTCGATTTACTATCCAAGTAGCAAAGGGTCGATTTACTATCCAAGTTAACAAAGGGTCAATTAACTATCCAAGTTAGCAAAGGGTCGATTTATATCCAAGTAGCAAAGGGTTCAATTAACTAATCCAAGTAACAAAGGGTCGATTACTATCCAAGTTACAAAGGGTCATTTAACTATCCAAGTAGCAAAGGGTCGATTAACTATCCAAGTAGCAAAGGGTCATTTACTATCCAAGTAGACAAAGGGTCAATTAATATTCCAAGTAGCAAAGCGTCGATTTAATATCCAAGTAGCAGAGGTCGATTTACTATCCAAGTAACAAAGGGTCATTAACTATCCAAGTAGCAAAGGTCGATTTAATATCCAAGTAGAAAGGGTCAATTAACTATCCAAGTAGCAAAGGGTCGATTTAATATCCAAGTAGCAAAGGGGTCGATTTACTATCCAAGTAGCAAAGGGTCAAATAACTATCCAAGTAGCAAAGGGTCGATTTACTATCCAAGTACAAAGGGTCGATTTACTATCCAAGTAACAAAGGGTAAATTAACTATCCAAGTAGCAAAGGTCGATTTAATATCCAAGTAGCAAAGGGTCGATTTACTATCCAAGTAACAAAGGGTCAATTAACTATCCAAGTAGCAAAGGGTCGATTTAATATCCCAAGTAGGAAAGGGTCAATTAACTATCCAAGTAGCAAAGGGTCGATTAATATCCAAGTAGCAAAGGGTCGATTTACTATCCAAGTAGCAAAGGTCAATTAACTATCCAAGTAGCAAAGGGTCGATTTACTATCCAAGTAGCAAAGGGTTCGATTTACTATCCAAGTAACAAAGGGTTAATTAACTATCCAAGTAGCAAAGGGTCGATTAATATCCAAGTAGCAAAGGGTCGATTTACTATCCAGAAACAAAGGGTCAATTAACTATCCAAGTAGCAAAGGTCGATTTACATCCAAGTAACAAAGGGTCAATTAACTATCCAAGTAGCAAAGGGTCGATTTAATATCCAAGTAGCAAAGGGTCGATTTACTATCCAAGTAACAAAGGGTCAATTAACTATCCAAGTAGCAAAGGGTCGATTTAATATCCAAGTAGCAAAGGGTCAATTAACTATCCAAGTAGCAAAGGGTCGATTTACTATCCAAGTAGCAAAGGGTCAATTAACTATCCAAGTAGCAAAGGGTCGATTTAATATCCAAGTAGCAAAGGCGTCAATTAACTATCCAAGTAACAAAGGGTCATTAACTATCCAAGTAACAAAGGCGTCGATTTACTATCCAAGTACAAAGGGTCGAATTAACTATCCAAGTAGCAGGGTCAATTAACTATCCAAAGTAACAAAGGGTCGATTTATATCCAAGTAGCAAAGGGTCAATACCCCAAGTAACAAAGGGTCGATTTAATATCCAAGTAGCAAAGGGTCAATTAACTATCCAAGTACAAAGGTCGATTTAATATCCAAGTTAGCAAAGGGTCAATTAACTATCCAAAGTAGCAAAGGGTCGATTTAATATCCAAGTAGCAAAGGGTCAATTAACTATCCAAGTAGCAAAGGCGCAATTAACTATCCAAGTACAAAGGGTCGATTTACTATCCAAGTAACAAAGGGTCAATTAACTATCCAAGTACAAAGGGTATTAATATCCAAGTAGCAAAGGTCGATTTAACTATCCAAGTAACAAAGGGTCAATTAACTATCCAAATAGCAAAGGGTTCGATTAATATCCAAGTAGCAAGGGTCAATAACTATCCAAGTAGCAAAAGGGTCGATTTAACTATCCAAGTAGCAAAGGGTCAATTAACTATCCAAGAACAAGGTCGATTTAATATCCAAGTACAAAGGGTCAATTAACTATCCAAGTACAAAGGTCGATTTAAATATCCAAGTAGCAAAGGGTCAATAACTATCCAAGTAACAAAGGGTCAATTAACTATCCAAGTAACAAAGGGTCGATTTACTATCCAAGTAGCAAAGGGTCAATTAACTATCCAAGTAGCAAGGGTCAATTAACATCCAAGTAACAAAGGGTCGATTTAATATCCAAGTAACAAAGGGTCGATTTACTATCCAAGTAGCAAAGGGTCAATAACTATCAAGTAAACAAAGGGTCATTTAATATCCAAGTAACAAAAGGGTCGATTTACTATCCAAGTAACAAAGGGTCGATTTACTATCCAAGTAGCAAAGGGTCAATTAACTATCCAAGTAACAAAGGGATCATTTACTATCCAAGTAGCAAAGGGTCAATTAAACTATCCAAGTAACAAAGGTGTCGATTACTATCCAAGTAGCAAAGGGTCAATTAACTATCCAAGTAACAAAGGGTCGATTTACTATCCAAGTACAAAGGTCAATTACTACAAGTAACAAAGGGTCGAATTTACTATCCAAGTAAAAAGGGTCGATTTAATATCCAAGTAACAAAGGGTCAATTAACATCCAAGTAAACAAAGGTCCAATTAACTATCCAAGTAACAAAGGGTCAATTTAACTACCAAGTAACAAAGGGTCAATTAACATCCAAGTAACAAAGGGTCGATTTTACTATCCAAGTAACAAAGGTCGATTTAACTATCCAAGTAACAAAGGTATTTACTATCCAAGTAACAAAGGGTCAATTAACTATCCAAGTAAACAAAGGGTCGATTTACTATCCAAGTAACAAAGGGTCAATAACATCCATAAAAAGGTCATTTACTATCCAAGTAACAAAGGGTCGATTTACTATCCAAGTAACAAAGGGGTCGATTTTAATATCAAGTAAAAAGTCGATTACTATCAAGTAGCAAAGGTCAATTAACTATCAAGTAACATCATTACTATCAGAACCAAAGGGTCGATTTACTATCCAAGTAGCAAAGGTCAATTAACTATCCAAGTAACAAAGGGTCGATTTACTATCCAAGTAGCAAAGGGTCAATTAACTATCCAAGTAACAAAGGTCGATTTACTATCAAGTAACAAAGGGCGAAAATCCAAAGTAACAAAGGTGTCGACTACTTATCCTAGTAGCAAAAGGTCAATTAACTATCCAAGTAACAAAGGTGTCGAATTTTACTATCCTAGTAGCAAAAATCAATTAACTACCAAAGTACCAAAGGGTCGATTTTACATCCAATACCAAGTCCAAGTAACAAAGGTCAATTAACTATCCAAGTAACAAAGGCGTCGATTTGCTATCCAAGTAAGCCAAAGGGTCATTTACCACCAAGTTAACAAGGTCATCCAAGTAACAAAGGTCGATATATCCACAAACATATTACTATCCAAGTAACAAAGGGTCGAATTAACTATCCAAGTTAATAAGAGGGTCGATTTACTATCCAAGTAGCAAAGGGTCAATTTAACCATCCAAGTAACAAAGTTCGATTTTTACTATCCAAGTAACAAAGCGTCGATTTTAATATCCAAGCTAACCAGAGAGATAAAGGGTCGTTAATATCAAGTGCAAGGTCAATTAACTATCCAAGTAACAAAGGGTCGATTTAGGGTCTACTATCCAAGTAGCAAAGGGTCGATTTAACTATCCAAGTAGCAAAGGGTCAATAACTATCCAAGTAACAAAGGGTCGATTTACTATCCAAGTAGCAAAGGGTCGATTTAATATCCAAGTAGCAAAGGGTCAATTAAACTATCCAAGTAACAAAGGGTCGATTAACTATCCAAGTAAAGCAAAGGGTCGATTTAACTATCCAAAGTAGCAAAGGGTCGATTTACTATCCAAGTAACAAAGGGTTATTAAGGGTCCTATCCAAGTAACAAAGGGTCAATAACTATCCAAGTACAAAGGGTCGATTTACTATCCAAGTAACAAAGTCAAGTAACTATCCAAGTAACAAAGGGTCGATTTACTATCCAAGTAACAAAGGGTCGGTAAACAAAGGGTCAATTTAACTATCCAAGTAACAAAGGGTCAATTAACTATCCAAGTAACAAAGGGTCGATTACTATCCAAAGTAACAAAGGGTCAATTAACTATCCAAGTAACAAAGGGTCGATTTACTATCCAAGTAACAAAGGGTCGATTACTATCCAAAGTAACTAATATCCAAGTAACAAAGGGTATATCCAAGTAGCAAAGGGTCAATTAACTATCCAAGTAACAAACTATCCAAGTAACAAAGGTCGATTTACTATCCATGTAACAAAGGGTCAATTAACTATCCAAGTAACAAAGGGTCGATTTACTATCCAAGTAACAAAGGTCAATTAACTATCCAAGTAACAAAGGGTAACAAAGGGTCAATTAACTATCCAAGTAACAAAGGGTCGATTTACTATCCAAGTAACAAAGGGTCAATTAACTATCCAAAGTAACAAAGGGTCGATTTACTATCCAAGTGGCAAAGGGTCGATTTACTAAGTAACAAAGATTCGCTATCAAGTAGACTGGTCAGGTAACAAACGCACAGTACGGCTTGAAAAACGAAGCAATATTTGAAGTGAACACGCTCACGTACTCACTCCAAATTCTTTATTTCAAAAAACATGAAGTGAATACATGAGCGTTACATCACGACTCGGCATATAGCCGGAAGGTTAGTTTTTTTTTGGGGGGGACAAAGCTGGTCTTACTACTTCATGGATCTATTTAGCTAGGTTCACTCGCCGACCGATCCATTCAAAAATAAATCTGGCATTCTCTCCTTGCACAGCCTACTTGCACCAAAATACCACTTCAGCTCTATGGCTTTATCCTACTTGAAAAATTTTCCCTTTCGAATGATTTAGGATTTTAAGCGTATGTTCGCTTCGTATGATTTGAGGGAAATGGAGGGGTTGGGGTAACAAGAAACAAAAGATTCCCAAGAAACTGAAGGTGTAACAAAATAAAATTGTGGGCCATTTTGATACCCCCTTTCCCTCTACTATTGTATTGTCTTTCGATCTTTTCAGGGATCGAAAGCAAGCTGATCGGTTCTTCTAAGATGGGAGTGGTATCCTTAGTGGGGAGTTGGTGAAAAAATTAGGGTTTCTCTGTGGGTGGGGTGGGTTGGGTTAACTAGAAAAATTCGACTTTCCAGGACTAAATGTGCTAGGGTAAGATGGATGGTTTTATAAAAAACTGGGGTTTGGGGTCCTGGATATGTCCTATGTGAAAAAATTGGGGTCATGATCATTCAGCCACCTAACTAGAAGGATCTATGGTGTATGCAGTTTTTAGGCTTTGCCTTTGTTTTTTCTTATTTTATAGACTTTGGTTGTCTATCTAGGGGTGGGGTCCCGAACAGGCGGCCCGTCAGTGCTGGCCATGAAGTAGGGCAGGGAACAATGTTTCTACTCCTGCCCCCGTTCTCACACACAAGCTTGCAGCGTTTATCAACCCTTCGTTGAATGTCATGGGTTCGAGCATCCTCCTGTCGCACCTAATCTTTACCCCAAGCTGATGCTTGAAATAACAGATCAGATCCTGGCAGGAGAATTTCCCGTTCTCATGCAATTCCTTGTTTCGCGTCGACCATATCACCATTCTAGCTACGGCTAGTATAGCGAAAAACACCTTTCGTTTTTCTCCTGTGAACGGTGGACTGACATTATCCACGACGTAACCAACGTCGAGCGGCACCCACTGATTGGGTGCGATACGGGCCGTAACCTCGTTCACGTACTTCCAAAACGAACTGACCTTGACACAGTGGAAGAAGGCGTGCTCAGTCGTTTCTTCTAAGCCACTGTTGCAGCGGGTGCAAGATGGAAAATCAGCAGCGTTCACTTTGTATTGCACGCTTGCGAGCGGCAGCGCATTCCGAGCAAGTCGCCAGGTGAGGGAGAGTTGTTAAAAAATCCAGCACCTGGCGCCCAATTCCATTGTGAGCGGACTTCCTCCAACGACGAGCCGTGCCGCTCCACGAGCGGATCCGAAACGGACCCCTCCACTAATGCCCGATATAGTGTCCTTCGAGGCCATGAGACGTCACTAGACTCAGGTAGTCTTCGAAGGGCGTTACGGCACTCGAACAGAAACTTTTAATTCCGACGCATTTTGCCGGACCGCGGGTTCATGTCCGGGAAGGTGGCCCGGATCCTTGCTGACCACACGGTTTCTGTGTGCAACGATCGGTTCAGAAATGCCAGCCTCTCAGCGTCTCGATGAGCCGCCAAGTCCGGCATCCCCAGACCTCCATTGCAAGGCCGCTGGGAACAAACCTGCCAATAACCGAGCCGTAGGCAGGGGAAGTACAGACAACCGGTAAAGGATCAGGGGGAAGATGTAGGTAGCACAAACCTCCGCACTGCCCTTTAAGGACAACCTCCTTGGAAACCATTTTCGGATCCGAGCTTCCACCTTTGCCTGTACTTCCGACCAATTTTTCTCGACCTGGAGATCCGGCCCAAACCACACGCCCAGGATTTTAATGGGACCGTCACTCCAGCGGAAGGGGCCCGGCAGGGTATCGGATCCGCCCAGGCTCCCAGCCGCAGACCTTCGCTCTTCTTGAAATTGATCTTTGCCCCAGTGATTCGTTCGTACCTTGTAAGCGCCTTCTTCACCGCTTCTATGTCCGAGGCGCATGACACGAACACGGTGATATCATCGGCGTACGCGGATACCTTGGCCTTCACGGGCCAGAAACATCAATTCCGCGCAGGAACGGACATGCCTCCCCATCTCTAAGCCTACGGAGCAGAGGCTCCAAAGCGAGGACATAGAGAAGAGGAGACAGGGGGCAACCCTGTCGCACAGATCGCTCGATCGGAAAGGCTCCCGAGCGCTTCCCATTCACTTGTACCACTGCCCTAGGGGATTGGTACAGAATCTTAATCCATTTGCGGAACTCCGGTTTGAATCCGGTGGTCTCCAAAACTGTCTCCAGGAACTGGTGGTCCACCCTGTCGAATGCCTTGGACTGATCTAAATTGATCAGCGCAGTACAATTGTCGTCTTTTATCCCCTCTAGGATCATGCGTACCAAGTGCAGATTGTCTTGGATCGATCTTCCTTTCACAGCGTAGTTCTGTTCCAGTCCGATCAGATCACCGACAACAATCCGCAAACGGTTTGCTAAGACCCGGGCCAAAATATTTAACTCTGTGTTTAGCAGAGTTATGGGCCTGTAGTCATCTAAGCCCTCCCAAACATTCCTGCCACCTTTCTTCAGCAATGTGATCACACCCTTGGTAATGCGCTTTGGGATTGCTCCCAAGGCAAACGAATTGTTGAACACATCCGTCAGAATAGGGACAAAAATGTGCGACATCCTCAAGTACAATTCGTAGGATAGACCGTCCAGTCCCGGAGCTTTGTTGAGGCCGACCTGCTTCAACGCATTACGGACTTCAGAGTCTGTAATCCTCCCCTCATAACTAGCCGCTTTCGCCTCCCTAAGGCGGGGAAAGTCGGCTAAATAGTCGTGGAACTCCTGTGCCGGGAGGTTCGGCAATCGGGTAAATCGTTCCTGGAAATGCGCCCGAAAGGCTTCCCGCATCTTACAACCTGCACGAAGGCTGTGCCCGTCCGGGGTTACAACACTTTCGATGTACCGTTCCGGGAACCTTCTAAACTCTTCCTGACGCAATCCTGCGTCCAATTTCACGGCTTCGTTGGACACTCTATTTAGCCTAGATCTAACTATACAACCCTGATAGCGTGCGCTAGTCTCACGCTCAAGGTCCCCTCTTGCTAGATCTAAAGCTAGGGGATCCCCATCCACCGCCCGGGAAATTCTATCTTCTATGGCCTTCACTTTCGCTGTCTTATCTAGGGCGAGCCGTTGGCAATATTTGATAGTGAAGTCCCTAATCCTAAACTTAACGTCAGCCCAGAATCTATTCCCAATAACCGCCCCACTAACGCCTGCTTAATAAGTAATACCAGCCTCTCACGGTAGTCACGTACCCCAGTACTGAGGTATTTAACTTCCAGTAAGAGACTAGTCTAGGCCTATCGCTTAAGCGAAGAGTGACAGTAAGCAATCTATGGTCACTCTTCGCATATAAGTGGAACACAGGACAATCTAAAATGTCTACGTCGGTTCTTCTAACTAACACTCTGTCCAAATATGATTTAATTGGAACAGAGGTCGAGCTATTCGTCCATGTCCACATCTCCCGCCCTGGGTGAGATACGCGAAACCTGTCGACCATATCGAACTCGGCCATTATATCGCGCAGACTGCTTTCGCACCCATCCGACCCGCTAGCTCCCCGACCCGTCCGGTCTAACTTGGGATCAAGGATCGCGTTCCAATCTCCCATTAAGTCTACTCGTCCCGGATACGCCATGTACGGCCCAAACTGCCGAAAAAAGGATTTTCTCTCCACAGAGGTATTAGGCGCATAAACCGCGATTACCCGGAACTTGCTGCTTGCTACGGCAATATCGGCCACAATCAGCCTGCCACATGCGCCAGCATAAACAATGTCAGTCACCGCCCCCACCGCTCTTTTTTGTTGTGAGCTTAGGTACCTATCCACCTGATCGGGCTCCACTCTGCAAATGTTTTCGGGATAAAGATCCCTTTTCTTACTTCTGTTCTTTTGTTTTTTCTTCGTCATTTTCTTCTTCGGTTTGAGGTTGAGGGGGAGTTATTTCGGGGTCGGGTGTGTGTTTTTTTTTCACAGGGCTGGGAAGAAGGTGTAGGGGGTTGGGCTGTATTTGTTTTTTCATCTTGTGTGTGTATGTAGTGGGTTCTACCACTGTGTTTGTGTTTAGGTCTTGGGTTTGGGATTTCTTCTTTTTTCCGTTGACCGCTATTTTGCGATCAGCCCTCTCCCCCTCTGCCTCAAGTCATCTTTTCACCCCAAGTGGAATAACCACTTGTGTGGCTGATGGAGCCAGTTTGCCGGGGGTTTGTTTCTGAGGTGTAGCCTTTGGGGAAGGCTTTTTGGGTGTGGCCTTCGGGGAAGGCTTTTTGGGCGTGGCCTTCGGGGAAGATTTTTGTGGTGTGGCCTTGGGTGAAGGCTCTTGTGTGTTTTTAGCAGGAGAGTTAGAAGTGGCTGAGGTGTGGGAGATTTTTCTCCCTTTCCGTGTCACCTCAGACCCCCCCTCCTACCTCTGGCATATGATCAGGTGTTGCTTCTGCTGGTGGGGTCGCTGCTGCTGCTCCCGATGTTGATGTCGCTGCTGCTGCTGCTGCTCTCGTTGTTGGTGCTGCTGCTGCTTCATCATTTTCAGGTGTTGTTGCTGCTGCTGATGGTGTTGCTGCTACTGCTGCTACTTCTTTTGATATTGGTGTAGCTGCTGCTGGTTTTAGGGGGCAGTCTGTGGATACGTGGCCCCTTTGCCGGCAATTCCAGCAGTGAGGCCTGCGGCCCTCCACCACTATGGTCATCGTTCTGAGCCCGAAGGAGATGCTATCTGGGATGGTATCAAAGCCTTCTCGCTTCAGGCTCATCAGAAAGGCGAACCCTCCTACCCTTACTCCTCCTTCTGAGGTGGTGCAGGAAGCGACGACGTCCCCGTAGTTACTGAGTATCGCCATTAGATACTCAGCAGTTATTACTGCGGGGACGTTAAACAGGGTCACTCGAGTTCGCCTTTTTCCTTTGTACTCAGGTTGCATTGTGCAACCCTTGTGGTGGAGGTTTTTGGATGAGAACCTCACTGCTTCGGCCTCGCTTAGGAGGAGGACATCCCACGTAGCAAATGATCTTTTGTTTATGTGTTGTGCTGGGATTTTATTTCCCAGCAGGATGTCCAAAACTCTGTTCCTCCTGAGGCCGATGAGTTTCCTGGAGGCCGCTTCTGTGGTGATAAAGGACAGGATCCTCGGCTCCAGGTCTTCAGCTCCTTGTGGAAGGGATTTGATGGTATTTCCCTCCACTAGGTCTTTGTATTTGTTGGCCCAATTGGCTTTGTGGAGCTCCGGATCCTGTTCTTGGAAGTTGTCTTCCTGAGGCGGTCTCCAGTATGATTTTCTTGCCAGTTCAGGGGCTTTTGCTGGTGTTGGAGTCTCTGGTTTTTTGGGTGGAGGCAGCAGCTCTCGAAGGATTTCTGGGAGTTTAGGCCATTCAGGGAGGTTTCCCGATGTTCCGGCCACTGTTGGTTCGGGGAGCAGAGTTTTTCTTTTCTCCTTCGAGAGGGCTGTCTCCTCTGGTGATGTGTTTTGTTTTGGGGTGAGTGCGGCCTCTGTCCGGGCTGGACCAGCATCACCCCCCTCTGGTTTAAGGACTGCTTCCGGTGAGGTGATTTCTGCCCGGTTTGGGCTAGTTCCTTTTTCGGTGTTGGTCTCTTCTTGGTCAGATGTGACCTCGGCTGGCTTGTCGACTTCCATTTAAAAAAGAGGTGAAATGGAAGGAGGAAAAATAAAACTGAAGAACTTGCCCAGCTTGGGCAGAGTTCTGAGTAGAAAAGCCCCAAGAGGGGCTAAAAAAGGGAGAAAAAGAAAGGTAAAATTTAAGTGGTAAAAAGAAGGGACACGGGTGACAGAAAGTAAGTAAGAAAGAAGAGTATAGGAAAAAAGACTGCCAGTAGACAGGGGGAAGTAAGAATATTCCTGACCTGCAAAAGGTTGGGTAAGGAATATGTCCTTAACCAAACGCTTTTATAGGCCTAATAGCTCAGATCAAAAAAATAACAACAAACGCAACAAGCCGAAGACGAGCTGGCTTGAAAAACGAAAACTGGCGATCTTTCTGGTTGACGTTTATTTATACAAAGAAATACCCGTTCACATCCGGTAGTAAGGTATAAATCTCCATCAGGCGCCGATCTCGCCTTTGGTACCTCGTAATGGACACCGCCACTCCAGCCGACGCCATACACGTGAGTAGAGGCCCCCCTCAATATTTTTTTCCACACACTCCCAGGGACAGAAAGGAAAAAAAAAACGAAAAAAAAGAAAAATGGAAAAAAATAGATTCTTCCTAGTGATATTTCGACGAGTACCACTATTTGGGCTAGAAATAACCTTGGAGTATTCTAACCGGGAAGCAGACTAGGCCTGTCTCGTCGTCGTTTTCGTGGGGCGCATTCTGCACAATACCACTTCTGTCTTTTTGGAGGGACTTTCTTCACTCCTGCGCATCGGAAATGAAACCACTCGTCGCAGTGGTCACAGGCAATCATATTTTCATCTCCTTGAGGGGAATTACAGATCGGGCACAACCAAAGTCCGGCCGCCTCCCCCTCCAGAAGACTGTTCGAAACGTCGGGGAGAGAAGTGGGGGCCACAGTCACCCCGGCGGATTCGGTGGCTTCTGGAGAAACGGAAAGTTCTAAAGAGTAAAGATGTTTCAGAGAATGTATCACCACTGCGCCGTCACTCTGTCGTACACGGGCTGATCTAATAATATCCTTATCGGATTTTAAAAGTTCAAGTATGGATCCCATAATCCAGAAAGGTCTCGGCTTGAGGAGGCTCTTAATGAGAACTATGTCATTTACCTTTAAACGATTACGAAAGTGTTCCTGTGATCGGCCTTGGGGTCTTTCCCTAAGACAAAGGAGATATTCTTCATACCACAGACGCCGAAAATCCTCCAGCCATCCATTGCGCAGCTCCATAGCCTCCACCAACTTCCTCCAGGGGGGGGGAGGTCGACAGGTCATCCTGTTGTATTCTCAACATCAGTCCAGTATTCTTGCTGGGTCCAGGAACATGCTGGGGGTTATGGCATCCAGTCCCCTGTCTGCGAATTCCCAGTAGGTCAGGGGACGGTTATTCACTGCTCTCTGTATATCAGAAACGATAGTCAAGAGTGTGAAATAATCCACTCTTCCCCGGCCAATGGTCTTGTACATGCAAGTTTTCACCGTTTGTATGCACCTCTCCCATACACCTCCATACCAAGGAGAAAAAAGGGGAATAGTGCGCAACTTGATATTGGAAGAAGCGAATCTTTCCTGGTACTCATGAAAAAGTGCAAGCCGGGCGAACAGTTTTCCACCGCCCACAAAGGTCCTTGTATTATCCGAGTAAATGGTCTGAGGGACACCGTAAAGGTTGGTAAACCTGACCAGCGCTTGCACAAAGGGCAACATGCTCATATCTGGAACTACCTCCACGTGTATCGCTCTAATAGCCATACAAGTGAATAGTAGGAGGTAAACCTTTTCTTCCGCCGATCCTCTTCTGATCCAAAAAGGTTCTGTGAACTCAACACGGGAAACAGGAAGGCTAGCAGAGTTAGGGGGAAGGACAGGCCTTGAATTGTATCTTCTACACAAGTGACAAGAAGCCAACGTCTTGGTTACCGCCGGTCTCCCCTCCACTTATATGGGTTGCCACATAAACAGTTAAATAAACAAATGCTTCAGTTACATTTTTTGAATAAAGCAGTCATGCCTAACTGTTATATACCCACATCAAACATCGAATATCGAGTATATAAACGAGGAAAGTTACGAGAGATGATAGAGAGAGGAGGATGGTCTTACTCTAATCAGTCGGGGGGGGGGGCACGCACAGTCAAGTCTGACGCAATGTTCTTCCAGGCGACAGTCTAAACACTCTCCCAACTGTATCACGCTCGTCTCACCAACAATATCGAAAATTATTTCTCTATCCCGCTCGTCTCACCAACAAAATGCTACTGCAGTTGTTCTCTCCTTGGTTTGGGAGAGCAAGTCCTTAAAATATACCTCAATCTCACCACATCCGGGCTCCTCACTCAGAATTGTCCGTGCAGCACGTGCGACACTCATCAGCACTGCAAGTACGCGTCAATCCTTACGGCGCGACCACCTACATCCGGACCACTCTGCTATTTCCTATTTCGCTGCTAGTCCACAGCGCTCTCACATTCTGAAGGACGCGGGTTCGACTCTAGGTCAGTCCTATACACACCAGGCAAAGCCTAGCCCGCTTCCTTCGAGAATACGGCAAGTTTCACACCCGCCACTCTCTCTGTCACACACCGTGTTGCAGGAGGTAGGTCTCCTCTCTCACTACACTTACCTTCTATTCTGGTTTCTTCTTCTGGGTTTTGCTTTTGGTCATTGTAGTTCAAACAAGACTTGATGTATTGTTCGAGATACGACTGACTAAAGAGCGCTGGGCAGAGTAGCGTCGTCAGTTATGTTATTAACTGGTTTCATTGGGAGATTTCGGGTCTTCCAACATAATACCCCCTCCCCCCGCCAGTCAGACCCCATTAGAGATGATCAAACCCTTATTAGCTGCCCGTTTGTTCAACGCCATCAGAAAAAGGGTTTAAATAGTATGCCAAACGCAGACCTCGGCCTCTTTACATCTGGTTGGCTAATTCGACAGCCAATCATCGTTCAGAGTAGTTTTTCGTGCGGACAAGATCCCCTGAGAGACTGCAATCACGTCTAAACTCTCTGACGGCCGGGTTGAATCTGAATCCAAACTAAAACTAAAAACTGTCATGTGTCTATCATGACGCGTTTTCCAGGGATTATGACTCCATAAGTTGTAGCATAACAAATATCTTCTCACTTTGTCGGCTGGAACAGCAGAATACGCTGACTGCACCTCGGCGGTGTGGGAAAACCCCTTCAATAGTGTCATATGTATATTCTATATAGGTTAAATCGAACCTAATGGACCTAAATTCCACCATCGTATGTCACCACGCCGAAAGAAAAGAAAATCAAATCTAACTTTGAACCACATATCTTTGAGGCGTAACACAGATTCTCAAAGATACGTGGTTCAAAGTTAACTGACCTGAAAAAATGTAAAAGTTTTTTAAAATAAATAAAATAAAATAACTAGTGCATTATATCTTTTATTCATTAATATATCAACACTGAAAATTTCATTAAATTCGGTTAATTCCCTGATTTTCAGTATTGGTGGAATTTAGGTCCGTTAAGTTCAATTTAACCTATATGTGTATGTGTTTTTTGTTTCTAGTATACGTGCATATAGATGTATATTCTCTGTGTGTGTGTGTGTGTGTGAGAGAGAGAGAGAGAGAGAGAGAGAGAGAGAGAGAGAGAGAGAGAGAGAGAGAGAGAGATCCAATGGATGCATGTATTGGTAAATGGTGTGGTGTGTGCGCGCACAAATATACAAACATGTATATTTGTGTATATACAAACCCGTATACATTTATATTTTCCAGGGTATTAAGTTTAATCACACACACACACACACACACACACATATATATATATATATATATATATATATATATTATATGGTGGACTCTCCTATCGAGAACGATAGATGAGGGTCAGCAGTGAGTGATTTGATTCCTCCCATGTTGTGCATGCTGTCAAGAAGACATTTTGTGTTTCCTCGAGTGTGACAGTAGCCCAGCCCTGCTGCGAGCCATGAAGCCACACTGACAAACGAAATGATCCAAGGCAGCAGTTAAATGTTTTTCTTTTAAAGTTAGGCGGAGCCAATTTCTATGCTTCAGTCTATTTTCTTCAAAGCTCTTTAGTCTACCGAAACAGGTCTTACGCCATTCCTTCCGATCCGATGCTAGATCTTCCCAAGCACTCAGGTCAATATCGAGGCGTTTCAAATTGTCCTTCAATTTGTCCTTGTAGCGTAAGAGAGGACGTCCAATGGAACGCTTAGCATTATATATATATATATATGAGGTTAAGTAAACAAACAAATGTGTTTATTTTTATTAGGTCTCATCAGCATGTCTATAACCTTGCTGATGAGACCTAATAGGTCGAAATGTACATTCAGGGATTGACATTTTCTCGATTTGTTTAGCCTTACATTTGAACATATATGCACGCCTAAATTCATTAATTATTAACTAATTAATTTTCAAAATTAGGTATGACTTCAATTAAGCACATATCCTCCATATATATATATATATATATATATATATATATATATATATATATATATATAGAGTAAACAAACAAACAATGTGTTTTGATATGGCTTTTTAGCCGACAATTTTTGGAAGAATATGTGCTTAATTGAAGTCGTACCTAATTTTTGAAAATTAATTAATTAATAATTAATGAATTAGGAAGGCATACCTATTCAAATGTAAGGCTAAACAAATCGAGAAAAATCAATCTGTATGTACATTTCGGCCTATCAGGCCTCATCAGCAGAGCTATAGACAGGAAGACCGCTTTGTGTGTGATTCGAACCCTGACTGTCAAGCTGACAGACGGGGACTCTAACCATTACACCAGCTGGTTTTCCAGATTTTTCGTTTGTTTTGAAGTAGGTTATATTCCACTTATGGTGACTTTACTACACGACAGTATGAGAAGTAAACAAACAAACAATGTGTTTTGATATGGCTTTTTTAGCCGACAATTTATATATATATATATATATATATATATATATATATATGAACGCCCTTTTGTTACTGATTTATAACGCTTTTCTGTTTTGTTTTTTTGATCGGGGTGAATCAGTCAACCATTTTGTAATAAATCAGACATCGAAGAGGCGTAAACAAAAAATCACAATTGAGCGTCGCTCAAGAAAAAGGATTCCCAAAATCGTCGTCACAGAACAAGAGAGAGAGAGAGAGAGAGAGAGAGAGAGAGAGAGAGAGAGAGAGAGAGAGAGAGAGAGAGAGAGAGAGAGAGACTGTGTGTGTCTGAGAGAGAGAGACTGTGTGTGTGTGTGTGTGAGTGTGTGTGTGTGAGAGAGAGAGAGGGAAACTCTGTGTGTGTGTGTGTGTGTGTGTGTGTGTGTGTGAGAGAGAGAGAGAGAGAGAGAGAGAGAGAGAGAGAGAGAGAGAGAGAGAGTGTGTGTGTGTGTGTTTTCAAAATGTGTTTGGCAAACTCAATAATCGATTAATATTTTCGATTTTTTTTTTCGATTAAAAAAGAAATCAAACTTTTACCTTAAAGTCACCTTGAGTTGAAATGTTTTGTTTTGTTTTTATAAAAGAAAACAACAACAACAAAAATATAAAAAATTTTGCCCCAACTCTGCCCCCAATGTTCAGTCCACGCTCCGTCAATTCGTAGCCATATACTTTAGTGAACCTTACTCTCGTACGGCTTCTTTGAAAGTTGCGATCGTCTGAACAAAAAGAGGTTGATAATTACTAAATTTTGCATCGAGGCGCACTTAGCGTAACAGTTATCATCGTAGGAAATGGAATCGGGAGAATCAATAAAAACGGTCATATGATTGTGTTCTTTCTTTTTTCTTCTTTGTAGAGCTGACTCATCGCTTATACAGTTTCCACTAAACCTGATTTGCCGATTTCTCTCTAACGTTGTAAGGACAATAAGTTATCTTATCTTGGTGTTTGGAGGTGTGTATTCTTTTTGAAGATACCTAGAGATATCCATTTTCTCATCTCGTGGCCGTTGACCTCGTGAAAAACCAGACCCCTTTCTTCATTCAATAAATCTAAAAATTCAAACTCACATGACAATAACATTTTTTTTAAATCAATTACTTACCTAAAATGCATCAACTGAGTTCTTGAAAACAATGTTTTGTTTTGAAAATATCTTTGTTAAATTACTTAATTCTGCAAAATTTTATTAAAATTGAACGAATGTTAGTTTAAAAATTAATCCACAACTTGAAATCTATCACTATTTTCCATAAATTGCTTTCAAACGTCAACATACATTTAGTTTAGTCAAGTGTAATGAAATATTATATTAACAGGTACATAAGAATAGAGGGGTCATTTTTTGTTTTTACACCGCTTTTTAAAAAAAATAAACAAACCGATATATGCGAAGGAAAAAGATTTAAAAATAAATATTTGTACACAATTCTACAAATTGTATTTTAATTGAATGAATGAGTAAAAAAAATACTTTTTATTATCTTATAACTTAATAGCTCTATTATCTTTCGTTACCGTAAATTTTGTCCGTATCTGTTTCCGTTAGCAGATATGGACAAAATCACACAGGTAAGAATTTAAGGTAATATATGAATAAGTGACTCTATTTATTTATAGATAAATTTCTCGCAAAACTTTATAAATTAGATAGTTATAGATACAAATCAAAATCAAAATAACTATGTAAAAATGTATATAACTAAACATGCATTTATTGAAAGATTCGTTAAAAATCGCCTAGACCATCGGATGTTACAAAGACAATTTCATAGTGTATATAAACCAATGTCCTTCTTTAAATTTTATGTATAAACTATATTGATTATAAATTAGGTTCTCATTGATAAAGGCTTTAGATTATTGTGGAATCTGTGACGTAAGCCGTGACGTAGTTTCGGCTTCAGACAGAAATGCAATCTATCTCCATTATATATAGAATTACTCGAGTTTGATCTCACTACCAGGAAGAACGGCTGTTGTAAGTTTGTCTCTTTTTAATTTTAAAATTTTTTCCCCCTCTCTTTGTTAAATTTGAACCATTTTTCCCCTTTTTCCTATTTATTTTCCCTTATTTACAAGAGAGCGGTTTTATTCTACCATTTTTCTTGCATACTCTATGTTTTTAAACAATACGGAAGTCGTAACAAATCCATTATATGTACTACGATTTAAAAAAAAACAAAAAATTTTTTCTGTTAAAGTTTGCTAATACGCATCGAATAAATACAATAAGACTAGTTTTTACATATATGAATATGATAGAGGACAATTAAAACAAATTCGTAACAATGTTACCAATAACACTAATCTAAATAAAATGTCGGATGTTTAAAATTAATACGCAACGAATGTAAACAATAGGCCTAATTTTACTTATATAAATATTATACGCTTTACCATATGCCAAAACTATTTACATGACCCCATATTCTTACTATTATAATAAATAAAACACACACACACATATATATATATATATATATATATATATATATATATTGGTTAGGAGGTTGATTTAGAAGGCTATCACAATGCAGTTTGGAATAAATAAAAAATAATAATACGGTAACAATGGTGTTGTGTGTTGACCTGTATTTTTTTAATTATTTCTTGAATTTTCGAGGTAATACCTCTTTATCAAAAGAATTGAACGAAGCAGTACAGCTATGGCATTTCTTTCTAAATGAATTTTTTTTTTTTGAAAATGACGTTATTTTTAAATAACTGTATTCCCGTGTGAGCGTGAATGCGTTTATTTTTATTTATTTTTTTTGTACGTGTGCGTATGTTGTCACAACCAACACGCATTTTCAATGTCACGCGCATTACAACATACGCACACGTACAAAAAAAAAAAATAAATAAACGCATTCACGCTCACACGGGAATACAGTTATTTAAAAAATAACGTCATTTTCAAAAAAAAAAAAAAAAAATTCATTTAGGAAGAAATGCCATAGCTGTACTGCTTCGGTTCAATTCTTTTGATAAAGAGGTATTACTTCGAAAATTCAAGAAATAATAAAAAATACAGGTCAACACACAACACCATTGTTACCGTATTATTATTTTTTATTTATTCCAAACTGCATTGTGATAGCCTTCTAAATCTACCTCCTAACCAATACATACACAATGCTTCAAGTTATGAAACTCTCATATATATATATATATATATTATTTAAGCAGGTTTTGTTAAATTTCTCAGAGAGAGAGAGAGCCTGTTTGAATGTTTAGATTTATTAAAAGTTTTATTCTATTTAAGGAAGGAAAATAAGTTATTTGTGGAGATATATTTCTTTCGGATTTGACTTCTAAAATGTAACATGGACGTAGACGGAAAAGTTTTGTTTATTTATTCTTTGTTTTTTTTTTGTTTTTTTTTTGTTTTTTACTGATCAATTAAAGAAATTTATTTATAAGTTTTGCTCAATAGATTTAAATTTTGTATTTGCAAACTTTTATAAATGTAACTGTAAGATCTTTTTTTTTTAACTTTGAAAAAACGTAAACCTACCAACTTATTTTTTGTTTACATCTTTTACGCTGGAAATGATAAATTTTGCTTAAAAACTGTATTTTTATTATTCCGTGTAGTGTATTATCTATTTAATAAATAAAACACTGAATAATAATTTAAAAAATACACCCTTCCTTTTATTTTAATAAATTTTATTACGATAAAAAGGAAGAGTGTTTTTTTTATTATCATTCAGTGTTTTATTTATCAAAATAAAAAGAAGATATTTTTATCATCTTCACTCTACAGATTTATCTATTAAAATAAAAAGAAGAATTTTAAAAATATATTTTGGCATTGTTGGTTTTTTATTACTTTGATTGATTTATTAATTTTACTTGGATACTACCCCTCTAACATTGAATTTGAACTCCCACTCCCCTCAGGCTATATTTTTCAAAAGTTTATTTTTACAACGGCCGAAGGGCGGTTTTGTTTTACTAGTAAAATTAATGTAATATAAATAAGGAGAGCCCCATTATCATTAGTCAGCGGTCAGGTGACCTGTACAATAAAGCTATGGTCACCAGGAGGCGAGGTCATTTGCTGAGAGGGAAGGGTCGGGATTTGATCAGCCCCGATTGGTCCGTTGGGGGAGGAAATCCGTTGTTGAAAGACCAGAAATTTCCAATGATCCCAAGGATATAACAACGCTGATTACCCACCCCATCAATCATCTTATAGATGTATTTTACAATATATATATAATATATATATATATATATATATTTATGAAATGAGGAGGATAAATGAAAAATCCTTTCCAAGGGACGCTTCTCAAAAGTATTAGAACACTTTTTGAGAGTGGGGTCCCTGATAGAAAGTTTTTCTCATCTATTATTAGATTCCTTTGAAGCATCAAGTTAATATAAATATTTTATAAGTTATTACTTTACGGCTGACAAATATATCTAAATAGTGTTCTGCAGATCGAAGAATGTACGTAAATAGTGTTATGTAGGCTGAATCATGTGTCTATGCAGTTTAGTGTTCTGTTAGCTGACAAATGTATTTAGTATTCTGAAGACTGAACAATTTGTTTAGTCTTCTGAAGCAAACGAATTTAGTGTATGTATCTAAATAATTCTTTTTTTTTCGGATGACAAATCTTATTATAATGGAGATTGTGTGTTTTTCTGTCTGTAACCGAAACTATATTACTATACATGTCACAATTCCCTTTATTATTTACATCACAATCTCCATGATTTTATTTATATTTAAACCTCAATTATTAATAAAATTGCTTCACCTTTTTATTAGTGTTGTCCATATCTACATACAAATAACATGCAATTGTATTTATATATACAAAAAATAGCGGTTTACGGTGTGAATGGGAAGGCTAATTTGCATATTGATATTAAAAATGTGATTTTATTAAATATGTGCTTAGTATTATTGATTTCTAATTGTTTGGTTTTATCTTAATAAATATGAGCAAAAATCTCGGGGATAAATCTTAACAGAAATCTATTAACATAAAGAAATAACT
>CM042159.1:71781820-71819320 GCA_023376005.1 Doryteuthis pealeii | reverse complement strand
CCTTTTAAAGTTACACTACTTGCGGACATTTTTGACATCCATGCACGACTCGCCATACACTTCTGTTATTTAGAGATGGATTTGCATTCAAAAACTGAATAACTGTGCGAATTTAACACGTGGTGGTAGCGTCAAAATGACTGCCAAGCCAAGAGATAAGCATGGTAACCACGATACCACCAGCTTTTGTTGAATTGTTGTCACACTGGGGAACAGTTATATCCACGCTGATGCTATTATGGCCTCTTGCTGGATCTTTTTTTAAAATACATTTTATCATAAATTTGCTCTAACTAGTATTGAGCACTTTGTATTTGTTATATCGCTGACTTACCCCTCAGAATTCTACACTTACTACCATTTACCGGTAAGTCAACTTTTCCTTTATCAATATATATATATATATAATTGCATTTCACTTAGCGCTAATACCCTTGGGAAAGGTATGAATCCTACTCTCCCTCCAGCTATGGGTAAATAGTAGGGCAGACTGGGCTCTTTAACCTTGGTTAGGCAACCGGTCTAGGAGAAGGAAAACTCTGAATTCAAACCTGTTAAACTCCGTTTAAAAAATTGACCTTGTGTCGCATCCTGCTCGTGCGGAGGGGTTGGTAAATATATATATATATATATATATATATATATATATATATATATATATATATATACTAGAAGCGGTTATTCAGCATCACCTGGGTAGAGGGGGACCAAAAATGTGGTTTAATGGTTAGCAACTTAGTCTCACAGTCCGTTAATAAGCATTATTTTATCTTTGTAAATATAAATCAAATCATCGCAATTTTTGAACAAAAAGCCAGAACCGGTGATATTTAATGTGTATAATAATTGTCTGATAGTAAAAATCGAAGATTATATATATATTGTTGGCATCCTTCCGTCTAGGAGAGACGATGGAGTAGTGTCAAGGTTTTTGTTAACTTGAACTGCATAGCCTGGGCGGGTTCATATGGAGGATAAGCTGTTGCCCGTGCAGCAAATCCCCCCTCTCCACACTGCCGCTGTGACCCAAAGGAAAGGTAAGGTACCAATGTGGTTTGGCAACGGTAGTGTCGCAGGAGTTGATGGGTAGCACTGGATTTCAGCATCACACCACCCTATATATATATAATATATATATATATATATATATATATATATATAATATATATATATATTATTTTTTATTTATTTTATTGACGATCTTTCCAAACTTTCTGGCCAACTGTTTTACATTTGGATGAAATCTGTAAATTAGTCCACCAAACTTCATATCCCAAGTACTTTCGGCACTTCGATGTGCCATTATCAGGGGTGATGTATTTATGTTCCTGTTTTTTTTTCTCCAGTTAGTGATGATGGCATAAAATAAAATTGTTAAACAGGAGACGTGCCTTTTGTTTAATTCCACACACACACACACATCTATATATTTATATATATATATGAGTGAGATTTTTCAGTGACCACGTGTCTAAGTTTCTCTTTCCTGTTATGAAATTCAAAATGGGGTGGGGGGTGTTATATCATTGATTGGTAATGACCTTTAGTTGACCCCCTGGATTCCGTCAATCGGAGCATGAGAGCGGAAATTAAGTTTAGTTTGTTAGATATTGGCCGTTAGTTGAGATTTTAATAAAGAATAAAGAAAAATATAAAGTCTTGCTTAATCATTAAAACCTAGAAATAAGCAAAGGCACTCATCCCAGCCGAAGGAAGAGAGTACGGAGAAAGAGGATGACATAAGAGTATTTACGGGTTTCGAAGGAGCTCTTATTTCTCCGTAGTTGTAGGCAAATTGTAAGATAAAATTTGTTAAGAGATCAAGAAATGAGCACAGAAAAGTGTCTTTGTTATGTCACTGGTAACAATATAAGAACAGGTCAAGAGCAACAAATGGAATGACATGAAGATGACAAAATGGTGACAATGAGAATAGACATAGATGGACAACAAGAATAAGAGCAGCAAAGTGAAGAGATGGGCGCTGGCCAATATCAAAGAGTTAAAAAGAAAATAGAATATAAATTAGAATATAACATCACAACCTTAGAAAAAAAAATTCCACCTACCCCAAAATGTTCTTTTAAAATGACATGGCAAAGCAGCTTAAATTTTATTTTCATTACTCAGTATTCAGATAATTAGTTTCAATACTTTTTCTGATGAGAAGAGAGTTAGTGAGTTAAAAAGAATTACAAAAAGGAGAACAACTAGGCAAAATAACAGCGTGATCAAATGAGATCCAAGCATTATTTGACTAGCTACGCATGAGTTTCGGTTTGTGTGTGGCTACCCACGTAAAAAGACCTTGTGTCACACCCAAACCTGGTGGGAGGTCTTGGTAAATACCAAGATGAAGACAACATACAAAAAGTAAATGATACAGAAGATGAGAACAACAGTCTGAAAAATCTAAATAATACAGAGGTAGTAATGTCTTTTATTTTTCTTCTTTACTTTCTTTCTTCCTACTTTTAATTTGTGTTATTCTCTCCCTTATAATGAATATCTGCTGTTGGTGCCTTTTTTGACAAATGAAATCCAAGCACTGTAACACAGAAGTATATGGACCACAAAGTGGGACTATGTGAAGAATGACCATTTTCAGTCAGTGTGACACAATGGTTCCGACGTGGAACCATGATGGAGTTTTGAGTCATTAGTTAGGGAAAAATTTGAGTGGTGACATAATAGGTAACAGAAATATTTGAAAGATGATGCCAGAAAAGACGCGTGGCATTGTTTTTGATTGGAAGAGGAATGACGTGACGAAGGGGAGAAAGGAAAATTGAGAGGTGATAGTTGAGAGATTCAGCCTGGCCGGCGAAGGGTTAAGACAGGCTGAGGCCTGGTCTCCCCTGTGCAGTGATCACGGGCAAAATAAAATAAAAAACTACTTGATCAAGTAACAAAAAGATATCTTTGTAATTCATTTAATTTAAACAAGCAAAGTTCAACAAAAGCCCTTAGAAGAACTTAACTCCCTTAGTTAGAAGTCAACCCAACTAGACAACAAGATGGTAGAAAGATCAACAAGAAAGAAATAAGATCTCCGCACCAAGTAAGTCGAATCTCTCTCTATCTCCGAAGAACTTTCTTATCAAAGAACTCTCACTCTCTTCTTCAACCTTCCTGGTACCAGATAGGCAAAATAACAGCGTGATCCAGTTGGATTCACGCATTTTTTGACTAGCCACATATGAGCTTCGGTTTGTGCGTGGTAAATACCAAGAACCCATCTCCTCTCCCCTCACCTCTCTTTTGCCTCCCATTTTATACCCGATGTAAAGAGGTATGTAACAGTCTTTTATCCAGACGCCAACAATACGACAAAGAAACTGAGATTTTGTATTTCAAATCTAATGAAGTTGAATAAAATGATATAACTAAAATATAGAAAAAAATATTTGATGCAATTATTTTTTTTGTTTTTAGTAAATCTTAATTTTTTTCGTGTGAAGTTTTTCATTGGGCGAAATGGTTGTTATTTCCGTTATTAATACATTTACTGACTTGACTGGAAAGATGAGTTTATCGTCTACCGAAAAAAAAAGTTGTCTGTGTGAACATTTCTTTGATCTTTTCTTCAAGTTTTTATTTCTCTTTTGGCAAGAAATACTTTCCTTTAAAAAAAATCTAATTCAGAAGTAATACTGATTGGGAAGCACAATCCTCAAATATAAGACTCAAAATGCAATAAATAGGCGATCTCTATATTTGGGTGACATGTACTAGCGTTCGTTTCTAAAACACCACTATACATAACATCGTATAAACACACACCCACACACACACACGCGCACACACACACACACTCACACACATATACGATGCGACACAAGTTTATATGAAGATTTCTTGTTTATAAATAATTTTCTCGTGAAAGTCTATACGCTAGATAACTTTAAATATATATTAGAATAAAAAAAAACTTTTAAGTTTTTAAATGCCATCCTTGGCTAGTTGAAAAGGACTTAAAGTAAGTAAGTCTTGAGTTATGGAATCCTTTGGTAAGTGAATAAGTCCTGAGATATGGAATCCTTTGGTAAGTGAATAAGTCCTGAGTTATGGAATCCTTTGGTAAGTGAATAAGTCCTGAGTTATGGAATCCTTTGGTAAGTGAATAAGTCCTGAGATATGGAATCCTTTGGTAAGTGAATAAGTCCTGAGATATGGAATCCTTTGGTAAGTGAATAAGTCCTGAGATATGGAATCCTTTGGTAAGGGAATAAGTCACATGGAGTAAAAGACACAAAGTCTGAAAGATCAAAGACGCATATTCAACCCTTCTACCCAATAAGGGTAAAGAAAAAGTGTTGTTCTGAGTCTGTCTGTCTCTCTTTATATATATATATATATATATATATATATATATATATATATATATATGCTTAATTGGAGTCGTACCTAATTTTGAAAATTAATTAATTAATAATGAATTAGGCGGGAATGCCTATTTAAATGTATGGCTAAACAAATCGAGAAAAATCAATCTCTGTATGTACATTTCGGCCTATTAGGCCTCATCAGCAGAGCTATAGATAGGAAGGCCGCCCTGTGCGTGATTTGAAACCGGACTGCCAAGCTGACAGGCCGATACCATAACCGCTACACCAAACGGACTTCTTAGATTTTACGATTTGTTTAGAGTAGGTTAATATTCCTCTTCTAGTGACTTTTATTACACGACGATATGATAAGTTGTAAACAAGGTATGTTTGGAATGGCTTTTTTGCCGACAATTTTTGGGAGAATATGTGCTTAATTCATTATTAATTAATTAACTAATTCATTATTAATTAATTAATTAATTAATTAATTTTCAAAATTAGGTACGACTCCAATTAAGCACATATTCTCCAAAAAATTGTCGGCAAAAAAGCCATTCCAAACATACCTTGTTTACATATATATATATATATAGTCACCCAAAGACACCATATTTCGACGTTTCACGTCTCTTCAGTGTGGCTAGACATTATCAGGCTACTTTCAGCCGGGATGGAAATCTGATCGATTTATCATCAGTCAGGCTGATATATATATATATATATATAAAGGCCACCAGAGAGTGCTCCATCAATTGTATTGGTGATCGTTGCTTTTAAGCTTAGTCGGCGGTCGTTAGCCAAAATCCATTCCAAAGTGCTCAGCCCACCAGGTGTGGGGAGCATATATAGTCACTCGCAGACGCAGACACACACGCGCGCGTGCACACACACCTACACACACACACACACACACACACACATATATATATATATATATATATATATATATATACATATATGAGATTTATCCAAAACTTGGTAGTAAGGGATGATTCTATATGTGATTTCAAGATCCACTATACTAATATTGATGATCCAGTATGTATAAATACAGTGAATCATTAAATCACTAAAGAGAGCTCAATGTAAAATAACCTTTTAGATTATATACAGAGCAATATTTATCAATAAAGGAAGAACTCAATACAGTAATCTCATAATAAATTTATTTCGACGAAAATTGGGGCCCATATAAATCTAAGTTGATTTAAACCGGCTCCCCAAATTTTCGCCTCATCAGATGGGTCTCAATTCACTTATGGACAAGCATATCACAAAAAACCCCAAAGAGCTGAATATTCAGCTCTTTGGGGTTTTGAGACCCATCTGATGAGGCGAAAATTTGGGGAGCCGGTTTAAATCAACTTAGATTTATATGGGCCCCAATTTTCGTCGAAATAAATTTATTATGGGATTACTGTATTGAGTTCTTCCTTTATTGATAAATATACATATATATATATATTGTATGAAACGAAGACATCGTTCGTGCTACACAAATAGTATTTATGTTTGTCAACATAAATCAACGGTAGACGTTCCTCAACCCAAAATAGAACACATCTATAATGGATAAAGACGCCTCTAGAAATCAAATAAGAAAATAAAGAAAACACATTCGACGTTTTATCAGCGTACAGAAGATAAACGCAATGGGCTGTGTATTTTTGTGTTGCTAGCATTTCTAACGGACACTGACACACGCTGTGAGGCTACTGTCACAGATAGACAACAGAAGAGGAAATAAAAAAAATGAATTAATGAGATGGAAGCATTCTTAACGTCTTTCCTAATATGACCGGATCACGGCAGTGACAGAGAGAGAGAGAGAGAGAGAGAGAGAGAGAGAGAGAGAGAGAGAGAGAGAACAAGAAGAAGAAGAAGAAGAAGAAGAAGAACAACAACAACAACAGCAACAACAACAACAAAAAACGGGAGAATACAAAGGAAAGAAAACGGGATTCTTAACGTTTTTCTTGATCACGACAGAGAGAGAGAGAGAGAGAGAGAGAGAGAGAGAGAGAGAGAGAGAGAGAGAGAGAGAGAGAGAGAGCGAGAGAGAGAGAGAGAGATGCAATCAGCCAGAATACCCAGAAGAGTCTTGGAGACCTGAGGAGACTTGCTGTCACTCAGACTCCAGTGAAAGACCATCAGCTAATGCTGATGTGAAAACCCAAAAGGAGTAAATCTTATTATAATGGAGATTGTGTGTTTTTCTGTCTGTAACCGAAACTAAATCACTATTCAAGTCACAATTCTCTTAGTTATTGACATCACATTCTCCATGATTTTTTTTTATCTAAACCTCAATTATTAATAAAATTTTTTACATTATTAATACTGTTAACTATGTCTACATACTGACAACATGCAATTATATTTATATATACAACAAAATAGCGGTTTACAGTGTGAACGGGAAGGCTAATTTGCATATTAATATTAAAAAATCGAATTTAATAAATATGTGCTGAGTATTATTGATTTCTAACTGTTTGGTTTTATTTTAATGAATATAAGCAAAAATCTCTTCAATGAATCTTAAATGAAATCCATTAACAAGATAAAATAACTGTCATTTTATTCTTTACTTCCTCTTTTAAGTAAATACTTGAATTAAAAAACAAACAATGAAAGACGAGAGTGGTGGAAGAGTAAGTTTCAGTTGTTCCATTTTTTATTATACTCCCTCTGTTTCAAGTCTTTTATTATACTCCCTCTGTTTCAAATCTTTTTATCTGTATTCTTATTTAGTTTCATTAGCCTTTCTAATTTAATACAATATTTTATTACCTTAAAACTTAAATACTTGCACCCGGCGGAGGGTGCATATATTTGCTAGTATAATTAATGAGCTTAGGCAATTAAGAGTTGCAAGATAATCAGTTTTAGTAAAAGTAAATTATGGATGAAGAAGAGAGAAAGAAATATTTTGGAAAATTATTTTGAAAGGATGAATCTGGCTGGAATGCATTTTGTGAATTGTTTGTTTGAATTCCAACCAGAGAAAATTCCGATGTTAGATAGTTTGATCCTTGTTTGGTTAAAATTCCAATATACTTATATAATAACAATATACAATGGAATTAGAATATACAGAAACATTAGAAAAATGTATAGAAAAAATACTGGGCGTAATGTAGGGACTAGCAAAAAAAATCGGATACTACGAGTTTTAAAAGCGAATTAAGAATAATTAAATCTATTATTTAAGGTTAAACTTTGTCTAAATCGATAAGTAGTAGCATAATAACCATCATTAAAAAAAGAAAAATATAATTACATATGCAGTTTATTTCTAAAAGATTTAGAACCATTTGTTTTGGTCAATTTCGACGCGATCCGCCATTTTGGCTGTTTTTCAATGGTTTTAGGCGCTTGTTTACAATTTTAACGTAACATTTGGGATGTTAAAAAAAAAATTACCAAAAATCAGGTAATTATCCGATTTTAATGAAATTTTCATATTGATTTAACAATTAATGAATTTTATAATGCATTAGTTATTTTATTTAAAAACTTTAATTTAGTATTTTTGCTATGAAAAATTAATATTCTATATATTAATTTTTCATTTAAAATATGAAAAGCCTGATGTTAAGTTTAAAATGTTATTTTTTTAGATTCTAAAAATAAATATCTACTTAATGCAAACCTTATTTTTTTAGATGAAAGTAATAAGTTTTGAAGAAAAACTCGATTGAAAATGTACCCCCCTCCTCTTTTTAAGCAGAAAAATATCGATGTATAATTTTTTCTTTTATAAAATAATAGCAAATTAAATAATTATCGAAATGAGTAAAAAAGAAATCTCCAAAAAATAAATTATTTATTATTTTTGTACATTTTATTTTTCGATTTTCGGTACTTATTTTCTCATAGAAGCGCAACCGTAATTTTTTTTTTGTTTCTATTCATAACTTCGGTCTTTTATCTCATTATTTATACTGTAATTAGTATCAGTCAAGGACCAACTCAAAACATTTTACGCCCCCAACATAAGGGGGGTAAAAATTAAGTGACCTGAAAAAAAATGAGAAAGTTTTGAAATAAAATAAATAATGCATTATAAAGATCATTTATTGATAAATAAACACTGAACATTTCATTAAAATCCGATAATTTCCTGATTTTTGGTAAATTATTATATGGGGGTGGGGGGCTAAAGTCATTTTGTCAAAAACACATTTTAGGCTCCGTTTGCCAGTCCCTAGCGTAATGGTTTGCAAACTAGTTTCGCAGATCAACTATTACTGAATAGCGAATTCGATACTTGCTTGATGCTTCATAAAAAATCCACTCGTAAAATAGAAATTGAGTTAATCCAGTCAGAAAAAAAATATTTTTACAAAAGTAAATACCACTTCCTTTTCGTATTTCCTTATCATTACGTAATATTGTTGATATTATAGAAGGGGGGGTATATGGGGGGAAATAGATGTTCGTATCAACAAGCTTCCGCCGAGAGGGTGGGCCAAAAACAAGCAAGTTCACAGTCTTCCAGCAAGCCAAACCTTCCCCTGGTCAACACGTTCTTCGTTTTCGTTTAGCAGCTGCAAAATCCGTCACCGTAGTCGAAATAATCTTTAGCAGTTCAAAATCACATTTCTTTACTCGGTCGTTCGCGTCAGTCAACCTGCTACTGCTGACTCCTGACCGCCCAGCACTTGACTCACATGTTATTTATGTACGTATTTACCGAAACATCCTGGCACTTCGCGTCCGTCCAGTGCCTAAATCGCATCTGTTTTTGCATGCAGGAGGACGCGGGTTCGATCCCGGCAGGCAAGACAATGTCTTGCTCTTTTTCGTTCTCCGTCATATTCTTTTAAAGATCTGACGTTACAATAAACCACCTCACCGCGATGCAATCTTTATTCATATAAACACAATGTTACTATTGTGATAATTTCAATCCTCTTTGGGTACTCAAATATGTGCCTCTGTGGTCGAGAATTTTTTTTCGAACACTGGACTTCACAGTCACAGGAGGTGCTGTAACTTCAGGTGCACAAGAACTATATTCTTCCGAGACTGGAATGCCAATGACTATTGTGGTAATTTCAATCCTCTTTGGGTACTCAATTATGTGCCTCGGTTCCAGATAAAGTTAAGCTGTGTAAATACCGATATTATCCAATAATATCTCTCGTAAATGAGAGAGAGAGAGAGAGAGAGAGAGAAAGAGAGAGAAAGAGAGAGAGAGAGAGAGAGAGAGAGAGAGAGAGAGAGAGAGAGAAAGAGAGAGAGAGAGAAAGAGAGAGGAGGGAGGATAAAGTCACAGGGAAAGCAGAAGAAGAAGAAGAAGAAGAAGAAGAAGAAGAAGAATGACGTCAGAAAAATAATCAGCTGATTAACGGTAATTCTTAAAATAGGGGACGAGTCAAGTACGACAGAAAGTGTCTGGAGAACAACACAACGCTGACCTTAGCTTCTGAAAAGCAGCCTTTCTTTCTTTCTTTTTTTTCTTCCTTTTTCTTTCTTTCTTTCTTTCTTTCTTTCTTTCTTTCTTTCTTTCTTCTCTCGAGTTTGACTGCTAGCTCACTGTCGGGAACGTCATAAGTTTACTAGTTCTAATCATGCCGATTTTGTTATTATAAACATCTCTCTATCTCTCTCTGCGTTAAAGATTACTAGGACGATCAGCGGTCATAATAAACTTGATGACAAAAAAAGAAAAAAAAAAAAAAGACAAAAAAAAAAAAAAAGACTTGCACTGGAGTTTGTTTTTAAAGCCCATTAACGGGTTACCGGGGATCTTAATTTAAGAGTCGTTTTCAAATACGAAGAGACGAACCCATTTATAAAGAGTTACAGATTGAAAATTTGTATTTTAGACATAACAACGTTGAATAAATAAATATGACTAGAATATGGAAAAATATTAATTCCAATTTGTTTTGAATAATTTGTTGAACCAAACTCTTTACCCAATGCTGGAGGGAGGAGAGAATGGTTCATGCATTTCCCGAGGGTATTAGCGCAAAGTGAGATCCAAACAGCTTCGACTAGGATTTGAACGCTAGTCGCTGATAACATTTCCTGTGACAATATCTGTTATAATAAATCGTGTCTTCTATCAGCTGTTTGGCATTTTGAATGTTTCATTTTTTAAATTGGGTGAAATAAAATGGAACAAATAAGACATCTGCGGTTAAGAAACACCAGATAATCTTGGTTTTCATTTTTGCATTGCATCTTGAACAATTCGGACGGTCTCATTTTTAACCAGAGTGTGTTACAGGATGATAACGGACCGAAGCTTTAGGAACACGAGTATTATTATTATTATTATTATTATTATTATTATTATTATTCACTCCTTTTGAGTTTTCACATCAGCGTTAGCTGATGGTCTTTAACTGGAGTCTGAGTGACAGCAAGTCTCCTCAGGTCTCCAGGACTCTTCTGAGTATTCTGGCACATTGCAGCAGTGCAGTGTTCTGAATGGTTTCAATTCTTCCTCTGATTTCCAAACTTTCCAAACCCTTTTCAATCCTTTTGGGACCGTTCCAAGTGCACCAACTACAATTGGTATCACTTTCATATTCCATAACTTTTTCAGTTCTCTGGTAAGGTCCAGGTATTTGTCTATTTTTTCATTTTCCTTCAGCTTCCGGGAAACGGATGCGGGGACAAGGCATTGTCGCCACCCTTGCCCCCGTCAAACCAGTGAAAACTACATTACCAGTTGTTGGCGTCCGGATAAATGGCATGAAGTGTTCGGCACTCGTCGATACAGGATGTTCCAAAACGATAGTAAGCACGAACTACTGTCGGACATGGAGTAAGCGCGACATGGACATTACCACAATCGACGGCACATCCAAAGCATGTTGCGGAGTTGGTGCTGTGACAATTCACACTGAAAAAGGGGATAGTGCTAAAATAGATGTTTTGGTAACGCGTGGAAAGCCGCTTGGTTATGACTTACTGTTTGGAATTGACGCGATACGAGCACTGGGTGGTGCTGAGATCACTTCCAATGGACGGGTTAAGCTCGCAAAGGGGAAGAATTCTGTGTAGCTCTCTCAGTTGAAGAACCTGACTTCTGTGCTTCGTTTGACCATAAACAAAGGGTATGGACTGCACGGTGGAAGTGGGCCATGAATGAAGCACCAGAACAGCTGCACAATGTAATACCAGAGGATTCGGTTCCTGATACCATCAAGACTGCCTACGAGGAGGAGTTAGAGATGTGGATGGAGAATGGGTGGTTAATACCGTATCCAGAGGAGCGGCTTGGACCCCCAAAGGGTTTGATTCCACTGATGGCTATTGTACAACCCAGCAAAAACAAGGTACGACCAGTGATAGATTACTGGGAACTAAACCAACATGTGGATGCCTTCACTGCAAACGCCGACGTGTGTGCTGCTAAACTGCGCGAGTGGCGTCAGCAAGGGTCTAATGTAGCCTTGCTTGACCTAAGGAGAGCCTACCTGCAGATACACGTTCATGAGTCATTGTGGGTATTTCAAACCGTGATTGTCAAGGGAAAACGATATTGCTTGACACGGTTAGGATTTGGTCTTAATGTGGCACCGCTTATTATGAAAGCCATCGTAAATGCAGTGTTGACGCAAGAGGAGCCGATGGGGAAAGCCACATCAGCTTACGTCGACGATATTTACGTAAACGAGGATGTAATGTCAGCAGATGAAGTCAGGAGGAAACTGGAAACCTTCGGTTTGACAAGCAAAGACCCCAAGCGTTTAAAGAATGAGGCTATAGTGTTAGGACTTGAGGTTTGGGGGGAGCACGGCACCCTGCGTTGGAAACGAGGGGGCCCTGTCCCAGAAGTCCCAGATATGTTAACGCGGCGTATCATATTTTCTGTCTGCGGGAAGCTGGTGGGACACTTTCCGGTCTGCAAGTGGCTCCGTGCAGCAACCGGAGTAATTAAGAGACGGGCTAGCGCAGTCACGAGAGGATGGGACGATACAGTGGATGACGTTCCTCTTAAGCAGATGATGGCTGAAGTAGTTACCAAAGTATGCCAAGATGATCCCACCCGAGGTGATTGGTGCGTGGCCGGACGATAGTTAAACGCATGGGTGGATGCAAGCTCTCTAGCAACAGGCGTTGTATTAGAAAGAGATGGTGCTATTATAGAGGACGCATGCTGGCTTCGTCCGAAAAACGACGCTCAGCACATAAATTTGGCGGAACTCGACGCCACACTGAAAGGACTTAATCTTGCGCTGCAGTGGCACGCTGAGGTAGTGCATCTCCACACAGATTCTCTCTGTGTGTACCACTGGTTGACCGATACCCTGACGGGTAAAGCCAGAGTGAAGACCAAAGCTGCAACTGAGATGCTGGTGCGAAGGACATTGACGATCATACAACGGCTGGTTGAGGAATATAGTTTGAAGGTTGATGTCACCCTAATTCCATCAGAGCAAAATCTAGCCGATGAATTAACAAGAGTACCGAAGAGGTGGTTTGACATAATGAAGCAATGATTTGATTCGTCTCCAACGTTGTGTGCGGTCGTAACTGAGCAACTGTCACCTGATCGTATCCGAGCCATACATTGCCAGAGTGGGCATCCTGGAATTCGGCGGACAACATATTTCGTTCGGAAAGTATGTCCATCAATTACGAGAGCGGCCGTTAAATCGGCCATACACGCTTGCGAGGAGTGTCAGACAGTAGATCCAGCGCCAGTTCATTGGAAAGAAGGGAAGCTCGACGTGCAGGGTAATTGGCACAGGTTGTGTATGGACATAACCCATTATAATGGCAATCATTTTGTGACACTGACGGTTTGCGGCCCAACACGGTTCACCATATGGCGTCCACTGGCTCGCCAAGATGCATCTACGGTCATACGACAGTTAAGATCAGTCTTCTTTGAACGCGGTCCGCCAGTGGAAATATTAACGGACAATGCCTCCACCTTTTGTAGCCACGAGTTCCAGACTTTTGCAAGTGAATGGGGCGTGCGAATGCGATATCGATGTGCCTATGTTCCAGAGGGTAATGGTATAGCGGAACGCTGTCATCGCACCATTAAAAGAATTGCGACCAGAATGCAATGTACTATTCAAGAGGCTGTATACTGGTACAATGTAACACCTAAAGATGGAGTAACATCGGCGACTGCGCCATCTAGCGGAATTTACCAATATGAACAGCGTGTAAAAGGGCTAGATGAGATTGCGCCATCCCCTAGAGTCATTGACGGTCCGTATCGGGAAGATCTGGTTTGGGTTAAAGCCCCGAACAGTCATTGCACTACTAAATTCGGCAAAGGCCAAGTTAGTCGAATAGTCAGCCCTCAGACTGTTCTTGTCGATGGTGTACCGCGGCATATAAAGGATCTTCGCAGGCGCTATCGACCAACTGAGGAAGACGAAGACAGTGATACGTCGTCCGAGAGTGAGTCAGGGATTATGTCGGTGGTTGGAACGGGGCCTGTAACGGCAGAGGATGTGATAGCGGAGTTCCACGATGACGATGTGGCCGAGACCGAGGGGGATGATGTGCAGATAGACGAGACCCGTCACCTCTGCGAAGGAGCACTCGGTAAAAGCGAGTACCATCTCCCTGCCATTTTTGTGATCACGAGATCAGGGGGGAGTGTAGTGAGAGAGGAGACCCGCCTCGTGCAACACGGTGTGACGGAGAGGGTGGTGGGGTGAAGACTTGCCGTATGCTCGAAGGAAGCGGGCTAGGCTTTGCCTAGCGTGTAGGACTGACCTAGTGTCGAACCCGCTTCCTTCAGAATGTGAGAGCTGTGGACGATCGGTGAAGTAGGAAATGGCATAGTGGCCCGGATGTGGGTGGTCGCGCCGTGCTGGCGAGTGTCGCACACGTGCTGAACGGACAATTATGAGTGAGAAGCCCGGATGTGGTGAAATTGGGGTGTATGTAAAGGACTGATTCTCAGAGACCAGGCAGAACGACTTGCAGTTGTATTTTGTTGTCGAGACGAAGACAGTTTTGGATATTGAATTTTTGGAGCGAGATACAGTTGGGAGAGCAGTGAATATATCTGCGCCGTAGTTGCGTTTCCTATTTCTGTTGGACTGTCGATTGGAGCCTTGAGTCAGACTTGACTGTGACCCCCCCCCCACTGATTAGACTGGCAGATTGCAGCAGTGCAGTGTTTTGAATGGTTTCAATCTTTCCTCAGATTTCCAAACTTTCCAGACCCTTTTCCAATCCTTTTGGGACCCTTCCAAGTGCACCAACTACAATTGGTGTCACTTTGACTTTCATATTCCATAACTTCACCCTGTGATCTGCTGGAACAGCAAAATCCACCAGTTGACAAGTTCTTTTTTTTTTTTGTTTTTGTTTTTTTTTGTTTATCAACACTAGGTCTGGTCTTCTTGCTGGGATAAGGTGATCCGTTTTTATTTCAAAGTCCCAGAGAATTTTATGTGTTTCGTTCTTAAGAACAGATTCTGGTTTATGCATATACCATTTTGTTGTATGGTCCAAATTTAATTTTTGCATATTCCCAGTGGATCACCTTCCCAACCCAGTCGTGTCTAGTTTTGTATTCTCGTTGTGCTAGTTTACTACATTCGCAGAGTACATGGTTTACAGTCTCATCTCTATTACCACAAAGTCTACATTTACTATTTTGTTGGGTCTTATCAATTTTTGCTTTGATATAGTTCGTCCTTATGGCATTATTTTGTGCAGCAATTATAAGTGATTCAGTTTCTCTTCTGAGGTTTCCCTTTCTTAACCATGTCCGAGTCTTTTTATGTGCAACCTCTTCTATTTGTCGTTTGAAGCGTCCATATAATTGTTTTTCTTCCCATCTTTGTTTTTTAGTCTTTGTTGTTTTTCTGTTTGTCCATCTATCGCTTCTACTATTGTTGGCTGCCATAAGTAGTTTGTCTTTGCTCTTTCTTGTGTAGTCTTCAAGTTGTTGGATTGTGGTTTCTACGCAGTCCTCTATGTTGGCAAGACCTCTTCCCCCTTCATTTTTTTACACATATAATCTATCTCTATCGTCTCTAGGGTGGAGAGCCTTGTGCATGGTCATTAACTTTCTCGTTCTTTGGTCAATTTGTCTGAGTTCTTCTTTTTTCCATTTTAAGAATGGTCCTTGAGTATCTTATAATGGGGACGGCCCAGGTATTGATTCCTTTGATCAGATTTCTGCTGTTAAGTTTGGTTTCTAGAAGTTTTCTAGTTCTCCTGAGATATTCTTTTTTAACTTTTCCTTTAATTTCTGTTTACTTAATATTGGCCGCTTCTAAAATTCCCAAGTATTTGTAACTTTCATTTTCATCAAGTGATTTTATAGTTTCCTGATTTGGTAGTTGTATTCCATTCATTAATTTGTAATTTTTAATATTATTATTATTATTATTATTATTATTATTATTATTATTATTATTATTATTATTATTTAGCAAATATATGCACCCTCCGGGTGCAAGTATTTAAGTTTTAATATAATAAAATATCATATTAAATTAGAAAGGCTAATGAAACTGAATAAGAATACAGATAAAAAGATTTGGAACAGAGGGGGGTATGATTGAAAAATAGAACAACTTTGAAAGTAACTCTTCCATCATTTTCCATTACTCTCCTCTTTCATTGGTAAATTTTCCTAATTTAACTATTTCGTTAAAATAAGAAGTAAAGAATAATATTAGTTATTTCTTCTTGTTAATGGATTTCTTTTAATATTTATCCCCGAGATTTTTGCTCATATTCAAAATGATAAAACCAAACAATTAAAAATCAATAATACTAAGCATATATTTATTAAAATCAAATTTTTAAGATCAATATGCAAATTAGCCTTCCCATTCACACTGTAAACCACTATTTTGTTGTATATATAAATACAATTGCATGTTGTTAGTTAGTAGATATTTTTTACCAAAAATCAGGTAATTATCCGATTTTAATGAAATTTTCAGGTTATTGATTTATCAATTAATGAATTTTATAATGCATCAGTTATTTTATTTCAAAACTTTGATTTTAGTATTTTGCTATGAAAAATTAATAATATAAAATTCATTTAAAATATGAAAAGCCTGATGTTAAGTTTAAAATGTTATATTTTTAGATTCTAAAATAAATATCTATTTAATGCAAACCTTATTTTATTACATCAAAGTATACTTTTTGAAAAAAACTCTATTGAAAATGTACCCCTCCCATTTTTAAGCAGAAAAATATCGATGTATAATTTTTCTTTTATAAAATAATATCCAATTAAATAATTATCGAAATGAGTAAAAAAGAAATCTCCAAAAATATTAATATTATTATTTTGTACATTTTATTTTTTCGATTTCGGTACTTATTTCTCATAGAAAAGCCAGCGTAAATTTTTTTTTTTGTTTCTATTTATAACTTCGGTCTTTTATCTCTTTATTTTACTGTATCAGAAAACGGAAAAGACTAACTTGAAAAAAAAGTTACGCCCCCAACATTTGGTTGTTTTTCAAGGGTTAGGCGTTTGGTTTACCAATCTTCGGTTTTTATTATTCTCATTATTTATACTGTAATTAGTTACAATATAAGTCCAACTTCAAAAATCAATTTTACACCCCCAACATAAGGGGGGTCAAAATTAAGTGACCTGAAAAAATGAGAAAGTTTTGAAAATAAAATAAATAATGCATTATAAAGATCATTCATTGATACATAAACACTGAAAATTTCATTAAAATCCGATAATTCCCTGATTTTTGGTAAATTATTTTCTGTAGGGGGGGGGCTAAAGTCATTTTGTCAAAATTGCAATTTAGTCTCTCATTTTGGGTATCCAAGTAGAGATAGATAAATAGGATTATGTAACATACTCCTTAAATTGCTACTGCAACGTTACATTAAGTGCAGGTGTGTGTTTATTCAGTTTTAATTACTAAATAATATCTAGCGTAATAGACTTAAAATCCAGGAAGAGATTCGAAAGGGTAACTTTTTCCTATTTCTTTCTTCTAATCATTGTTTGGTTTGTGTTTGGTTTGTTTTGTTTACGGCATATCAACCTCAGTGGGTCATTTAATGCCGATAATGTTTTGAAATAAATCAATTCTTAATGGATAATACAATTTTGTTTTACCAACTCGTGTTTTTCTATTTAACCCATAGATGGGACCCTAACAGGTACTACCACTCCGGGTCAGAGTGGACCAGGGAGCAATGGTGATGAAGGGGTGCTCCACATTCCCCAAACCTCCAAAACTGGAACCTCACCATCAGATAGAGTTTAACGTTATCTCCAGGACATGTAGACCCCAGCACCGCCTTCTAGCACCCATATGAATAAAGGGGTTGGGGCTTGCCATAAGGGCAGTAGGGTTGGGAAAATCTATAAGATGCTAGGGCTTGACGTGACCAGCCGCCCGTCTAGCCCAAGATATGGCCAAAGTGGAGTATATTGCAAGTCATGAACTGCTCATCCACCTGGGTTCTATCCTTAAGCATCACGGGTCGCCACCCACGGCCAACAGGTGGTCCCATTCGGGGAGTCTTACCCTCTGCAGAGGTGCAGTCGATGATTTCTAACGCCCTCAGCCGACAGGGCGGTCTAAGTCATTGTGTCCCGATTACACATTGGACGGACACACTCCTATATACTCAAACGGCCTGCTCAAACCGTCCTTCGGGACAGTGGTCCGGTGTGCTTCGGCCACTGGACTGGGTTACGTACAATTATTAGCGTCGATCCAGAGGGCATCCCTCCAGGCAATACCTGACCTTTATGCAGGGCTGGGTTTATTGCCCAGCGCCTGAGACGCCCCCATTGAGGGGGAATGCCGAAGGGGTCGACGCAATTTTTGTTTCTCCCAAAAAATTAGTTCGCTTTGGTGGCCCACGTTAAAACGAGGCCTTGTGCCCAGTCCATACAGGTGGGGTATGAGACAAATACCACTCCTATATACTCAAACAAGAACAACAACCACAGTGTGAAACATGTCAACACTTTGACTATTAACACTTATTCATGGAATGCAGGTTTTTTTGCTCACATCAGAAACTGTATTTTAATGCAAACAATATGAAAGATCTATTTGAAAATGTCAACATAGAAGACATTCTGTTCTTTGTGAAGGAAATAAAAATTATACCATAGAATATAGACATGAACATTATCAATATGATCTCCAATAATGCTAATACATTGTTAAAACCAATTACTGCAAGCGTATAAATATAAATACACAACAGATATTACTTCCTAACCGTTAGGCATGACATACATAACCCCAGACGGGTTGATATGCCGTTAAAATCAATCAATCAACCCACTGTATTGACTAGGGGTATTTTGATGACAATCTGTCCTTCGAGGAAACTGGGACTCAAAAAATGAAGAACTCTAAAAAACAATATCAAGTCCTGTAAACATACCAAATGGTCACGCCCACCCGAGTTCAAATCCTGGACGAGGTTGTTTGCATTTCACATTGCGCTAATCTCCTTGGGAAAGGTATGCCTCCAAATATTCTCCCTCCAGCTATGTGGTAAATAGTAGAACAGACTGGTCTTCTTTAACTTGTCAAGAAGAAGAAAAAAAAAAAACTAAATTCAAAACTAGTCAAACCCCGCTTAAAAATTGACCTTGTGTCACATCCTGCTCGTGCGGAGGGTTGGGTAAATACATAACTCGCTAAAATAGTACATCCATTGTAGGTTGGGCGATATCATAACAAGATTTGAAATAATTGAGCGTTTGATCTGTATCTGGGGAAAAAAAGGGTTAGGGTGCTTATTTCCTTGAAGAATGTGGCATCATATAGCTCAATATGAAATTTGGAATTAACACCAACGTTACTATAAATATAAGGCTAGTCAGGTACAACTCTATCAAAATATATATATCGCATTAAAATTAATACACTCACAGTTTATAAAATGTAAAGCAACAGTAAACCAATAAATTGAAAATTGATCAATTGTGTATGAAACCATTGCAATTAAAACTACTAAAAAATGTAATTTTTGGAAAGGTATTGCTGAGAGGTGGGGATTAAAAAAATTCAATTCCAGAGAGTTTAATCAGAGAGTAAAATCATCAAATTTATTAAGGAGTAAAAAAAACAAAAAAAAAAGAAAGAAACATTTTTAAATGGAAACTAAGAAAATGAAACAAACTATTTATGATATATAATTCATCATCATCATCATGTCGTGCTTGCAGCACGGGTATCCATGACAATCTCTAGCCAACCCTCCCTATCATTCATTGCACATAGGAGGTCCTCTGCTGAGCATATAGCATCTCGCATAGCTGGTCAATGTAGGTACTTGCTGAGCGCCCCACACCTGCATGTCCATGTATTGGCTTCCACCAGGAGAACGTCACTTATGAAGCTCTCGTCCTGCTTCTCCAGCAGTGTCCTGCATGCCTTGTCCGTCTCACTCGGATAGTTTGTGAGATGGGAGGCAAATGACCGCACAGCTGCCTCTTCGTGGGTGCTGCTTCCACGACTTGCTCAAGACTGCACGCAGCATTCTTTGTCAGCTTCCATCTAGCTTATTCTCAAGACGCTTCGTTAGGGTCCAGGTGGTGCAGCCATATAGCACACGATAAACCACAGCCTGGAAGAACGTCGCTTAGCTTGTCAGGGAGATCGACCTCCATATGACTGACAATTGTATGTGCCGACCATGCCTTTGCTATTCGTGTATTAACATCGCTCTCTTTGGATGGAGATATTACTACCTAGGTACGTGAATTGTTCTACAGGCTTGAGAGGCGTGCCGTTGAGTGTGGAGATGTTTCCTTTTTTTTTTTTTTTTTTTGAAACTCATGAACTCTGTTTTACGGAGTTCACATAGAGGCCGATATTTTCTGCCGCCTCCTCCAAGCTAAGTAGCAGTGACTCAGCCTGTGCCGGTGTATCTGCAAGAGGTGTAAGATCATCAGCATAGTCTGCATCTGTGACTGTTTGTGCGGGATATCGCTTGCTTCATGCCTTTTTTAGTGTGAAACCTTTTTTTTTATGGTATCAGGCATGCATTTATCAAAACGTGTTGGAAAAAACAATGAGGACCGTCTAAGCTTGCATGCTCAAATTGTGAGTGCATTTGTTCAATGTTAGGACGATTTTGAGTAATGTGACGTAAGCAGTGGCGTAGTTTTGGTTACAGACAAATAGAGAACGAATGTCTATTATTAATAGAAGATGTATTGGATATATAATACCAGGTATCTATTTATCAAAACTTGTTTTAAAAAACAATGAGGACCGTCTAAGGTTGCATGCTCAAATTGTGTTCAATGTTATGACAATTTTGAGTAATGTGACGTAAGCAGTGACGTAGTTTATGTTACAGACAAATAGAGAAACGAATCTCTTATTATTAATAGAAGATGTATGGTTATATGATACCAGGTATCTATTATATCAAAACTTGTTTAAAAAAAACAATGAGGACCTTCTAAGGTTGCATGCTAAAATTGTTAGTGCATTTGTTCATTGTTATGACGATTTTGGGTAATGTGACGTAAGCAGTGACGTAGTTTTGGTTACAGACAAATTGAGAACGAATCTCTATTATCAATAGAGATATATGAATATATAATACCCAGCAATGTTATGACGATTTTGGGTAATGTGACGTAAGCAATGACGTTGTTTTGGTTACAGATAAATAGAGAACGAATCTCTATCATTAACCGATATAAAATTCTGTAACATTATATTGAGATGTTCGGCTATGTCTGACTCGATGACGTCATCTCTGATTATGACGTATCCTGTTCTCTCGTTAGTCTCATTTCATAATAACCGAGGACGCCATTCTACTCAACGCTGGACGAACAAAACCTCTCATCAACACTGGGAGATTTTTATGATGACGTCGTTACAATTTATGCGGAAAAAAAGCGAAAAAAAAAAAAAATCCCCTGTGACAGTGATAAAGCTTCCGTAGCACTTCTGCGTTTTGCCGTTAATTTCGGATTCTTGAAATGCATTGTCTAATTGAAACATCCGTCATCACTCGGGTGGTGACGTCTGCGCAAAATTTCCAAGTGGACTTCCGACAAGCTCGCGTTAATGCTAATAAATGTATTGCAATACGTTCCTCGCTTCAGAGAATAATGTGGCACTTTAGAAAGAAATCAGTGCACCGGTTTTCAAAGACATGCGACGAGAAAGCCCTTGCTAATGGAATGAATCTGGTTAATTGATGATGGTAATGCTTCAAATTGCAAGAACCTCAGTGGCCAACATTATAAGATTTGAAGCAAATGGTAAACAGTGCCGATGATAATTCTTATTATAATGGAGATTGTGTGTTTTCTGTCTGTAACCGAAACTATATTCCTACTCAAGTCACAATTCTCTTAGTTATAGACATCACATTCTCCATGATTTTATTTTTATTTAACCTCAATTATTAATAAAATTATCATACATTATTAATACTGGTAACTATGTCTACATATTGACAACATGCAATTATATTTATATATACAACAAAAATACTGGTTTACAGTGTGAACGGAAAGGCTAATTTGCATATTAATATTAAAAAATCGAATTTAATAAATATTGCTTAGTATTATTGATTTCTAACTGTTTGGTTTTATTTTAATGAATATAAGCCAAAATCTCTTCAATGAATCGTAAATGAAATCCATTAACAAGATAAAATAACTCATTTTATTCTTTACTTCCTCTTATAACTAAATACTTAAATTGGAAAAAATAACAATGAAAGACGAGAGTGATGGAAGAGTAAGTTTCAGTGGTTCCATTTTTTATTATACTTCCTCTGTTTCAAATCTTTTATTATACTCCCTCTGTTTCAAATCTTTTTATCTGTATTCTTATTTAGTTTCATTAGCCTTTCTAATTTAATACAATATTTTATTACATTAAAACTTAAATACTTGCACCCGGAGGGTGCATATATTGCTAATAATAATAATAATAATAATAATAATAATAATAATAATATCAAAAATTAAAAAAAAAATAATGATAATAATAATAATAATAATAATAATAATAAAATATAAAATTAAAAAAATAATAAAATCTTATTATAATTGAGATTGGTGTTTGTCTGTCTGTAACCGAAACTATATTACTATACAAATCACAATTCCCTTCGTTATTTACATCACATTCTCCATGATTTTATTTTTATTTAAACCTCAATTATTGATAAATTGTTTTACATCATAAGACTGTTGACCATATCTACATNAGAGAGAGATGAAAAGAATAAGGAATGGAATAGAGAAAGAGAGAAATGAAAGAAAGAAGAAAGAAAGAAAGAAAGAAAGAAAGAAAGAAAGATGAAAGAAAGAATCAAAGAAATGGAATAAGAAAGAAAGAATAAGAGAAAGAAAGAAGAAAGAAAAAAAGAAAAAAAGATCAGGATGAAATAAAAGAAGAAAGAAAGAAAGAAAGAAAAAAGAAGAAGAAAGAAAGAAGAAAGAAAGAAAAAAGAAAAAAAGAATCAAGAAAATGAAAGAAAGAAAGAAGAAAGAAAGAAAGAAAGAAAGAAAAAGAAAGAAAGAAAGAAAGAAAAAGAAAAAAAAGAAAAAAGATAAAAGAAATTGAATAAAAGAAAGAAAGACAGAAAGAAAGAAAAAGAAAGAAAGAAGAAAAATGAAAGAAAGACAAAGAATGGAATACAGAAGAAGAAAAGAATGAAAAAAAAAAAGAATCAAAAAGGAAATGGAATAAGAAGAAGAAGAAAGAAAGAAGAAAGAAAGAAAGAGAAGAAAGAAAAAAGAAAGAAAGAAAGAAAGAAAGAAAAGAAGAAAAAGAAAGAAAGAAAAAAGAATGGAATAAGAAAGAAAGAAAGAAAGAAAGAAAGAAGAAAGAAGAAAAAAGAAAAAAAAAGATCAAAAGAAAAATGGAATAAGAAAGAAAGGAAGAAAGAAAGAGAAAGAAAGAAAGAAAAAAGAAAGAAAGAAGAAAGAAAGAAAAGAAAAAAAGAATCAAAGAAAATGGAATAAGAAGAAAGAAGAAAGAAAGAAAGAAAGAAAGAAAGAAAAAAAAAGAAAGAAAGAAAGAATCAAAAAAGGAATGGAATAAGAAGAAGAAAGAAGAAAGAAAGAAAGAAAAGAAGAGAAAGAAAAAAAGAAGAAAGAAGAAGAATCAAAAGAAATGGAATAAGAAGAAAGAAGAAAGAAAGAAAGAAAGAAAGAAAGAAAGAAAGAAAGAAAAGAAAGAAAAGATCAAAAGAAATGGAAAAGAAAGAAAGAAAGAAGAAAGAAGAAAGAAAAAAAAAAGATCAAAAGAATGGAATAAGGAAAGAAAGAAAAGAAGAAAAAGAAAAAGAAAGAAAGAAAGAAAGAAAGAAAGAAAAAAGAAAGAAAGAATCAAAAGAAATGGAATAAGAAGAAAGAAAGAAAGAAAGAAAGAAAGAAAGAAAAAAGAAAAAAAGAAAAAGAATCAAAGAATGGAATAAGAAAGAAAGAAAGAAAGAAATGAAAGAAAGAAAAGAAAGAAAAAGAATCAAAAGGAATGGAATATAAGAAGAGAAAGAAAGAAGAAAGAAAAAAGAAAAAGAAGAAAGAAAAAAGAAGAAAGAAGAAGAAAAATGAAAGAAAGAATCAAAGGAATGGAATAAGAAGAAAAAAGAAAGAAAGAAAGAAGAATCAAAGAAATGGAATAAGAAAGACAAAGAAGAAGAAAGAAAGAAAGAAAGAAAGAAAGAAATGGAAAGAAAGAAAGAAAGAATCAAAAGGAAGGAATAAGAAAGAAAGAAGATCAAAAGGATGAAAAGAAGAAAGAAAAAAGAAGAAAGAAAAGAAAGAAAAAAGAAAAAAAGAATCAAAAGAAAGGAATAAGAAGAAAGAAAGAAAGAAAGAAAAAGAAAGAAAGAAAGAAAGAAAAGAAAAAAAAAGAAAAAAGAATCAAAGAGAAGAAGAAGAAAGAAAGAAAGAAAGAAAGAAAGAAGAAAGAAAGAAAGAAAGAAAAAAGAAGAAAGAAAGAAAGAAAGAAAAAAAAGAAAAAGAATCAAAGAAATGAATAAGAAAGAAAGAAAGAAGAAAAAGAAGAAAGAAGAAAAAGAAAGAAAGAAAGAAGAAAGAGAAGAAAGAAAAAAAAAAAAAAAGAATCAAAAGAAATGGAATAAGAAAGAAAGAAAGAAAGAAAGAAAGAAAGAAAAAAAAAAGAAAAAGAATCAAAGAAATGAATAAGAAAGAAGAAGAAAGAAAGAAAGAAAGAAAGAAAGAAAAAGAAAGAAGAAAGAAAGAAAAAAAAAAAGAAAAAAAGAATCAAAGGAATGGAATAAGAAAGAAAAAGAAAGAAAGAAAGAAGAAGAAGAAGAAAGAAAAAAAAGAAGAAAGAAAGAAAGAAAGAAAGAAAAATGAAAGAAAGAATCAAAAGGAATGGAATAAGAAAGAAAGAAAGAAAGAAAGAATAAAGAAAGAAGAAAGAAAGAAAAAAAGAAAAAGAATCAAAAGAAATGGAATAAGAAAGAAGAAAGAAAGAAAGAAGAAAGAAAAAGAAGAAGAAAAGAAAAAAGAAAAAAGAAAGAAAGAATCAAAGAAATGAATAAGAAAGAAAGAAGAAAGAAAGAAAGAAAGAAAAAAAAGAAAAAAGAATCAAAAGAATGGAATAAGAAAGAAGAAGAAAGAAAGAAGAAAGAAAAAGGAAAGAAGAAGAAAGAAGAAAAAAAAAAGAAAAAAAAGAATCAAAAGGAATGGAATAAGAAAGAAAGAAAGAAAGAAAGAAAGAAAGAAAGAAAGAAAGAAAAAAGAAAGAAAGAAAATGAAAGAAAGAATCAAAGGGAATGAATAAGAAGAAGAAAGAAGAAGAAAGAAAGAAGAAGAAAGGAAGAAAGAAGAAAGAATGGAATAAGAAAGAAAGAAAGATCCAAAGGAATGGAATAAGAAAGAAAGAAGAGAGAGAAAGAAAGAAAAAAAGAAAGAAAGAATCAAACAGAATAAGAAAGAAAAAAAAAGAATCAAAAGAAATGGAATAAGAAAAAAGAAGAAAAAAAGAAAGAAAGAATCAAAAGAAATGGAATCAGAAAGAAAGAAAGAATAAAAGAGTGAATAAAAAGAAACAGAATAAGAAAGAAGAAAGAAAAAAAGAATCAAAGAAATAGATTAAGAAGAAAAAAGAAAGAAATAATAAAAAGAAACGGACTAAAGAAAGAAGAAGAAAGAAAGAAAATGAAGAAAGAATCAAAAGGAATGGAATATGAAAGAAAGAAAGAAAGAAAGAAAGAAAGAAATGGAATAAGAAAGAAGAAAGAATCAAAAGGAATGGAATAAGAAAGAAAGAAAGAAAGAAAGAATCAAAAGAAATGGAATAAGAAAGAAAGAAAGAAGAAAGAAAGAAAGAAAGAAGAGCGAAAGAAGAACGGAATAAGAAAGAAAGAAAGAAAGAAAGAAAGAAGAAAGGAATAAAAGAAACGGAATAAGAAAGAAGAAAGAAAGAAAGAAAGAAAGAAAGAAAGAATAAAAAGAAACGGAATAAGAAAGAAAGAAAGAAAGAAAGAAGAAAGAAAGAAAGAAAGAAAAGATAAAGTAATGGAATAAGAAAGAAAGAAAGAAGGAAAGAAAGAATAAAAAGTAATGGAAAGAAGAAAGAAAGAAAGAAAGAAAGACAGACAGACAGACAGACAGACAGACACACCTCTTTCAATTGCTACGCGACTCTCGGGACCCACTTGTAAAAAGTTCACAACCTTCCATCCTAACCTGTCAGAAATGAAACGTCAAAAATACAACAGAGGATGCAGAATCCTCATGTAAGATAATGAGGGTGACGAGGTCAGTATATGAAGTCAGCAGTAGTTTGACGTGTAGCACATGCATAGAGAGAGTGTGTGGAAATTGAAAAGTATAGAAATTTAAACAAAAAAGAATAAGGAGACGTATGACAAGATACGCGGAAGTCACTGGCCTTGGCTTTTGATTGGCCGAACCAGAGCCAGCAGTGCGAAGAGTAAAAGGGAGAGTGAGAATTTTGAGAGTTTTGACTGGGCGTTTAAAGGAGTCAGACACAAGATCGCATTCTGTCCCCGAGGCAACCGAGACTGAAGAATAAAGAACTCTAAAAAACAATATCAAGTCTTGTGTTCGTTATTAAAAACTGACAACGGACACCAAAGAAGAAAAGACCTGAGAGGAAAATCACAAGTAGTTCCAGACCAAAAGAAGAACACATAGAATTCAACTACTCAACAGCACAGATATAAGATACAGAAATAGCAGAATAGAGAAAAGGAGAAGAATAGAGAAATGAAAGAAGAGAGAGGAGAGAAAGGAAAGGAAGGGAAAAGAAAATATATGAAAAGAAAGAAAAATTAAATATGATTAAAAAAAATAAGAGATGAACGAAGGATAATAGCGAAAATAGATGAAGGAATAAAATTGAATAAATAAAAAAAGAAAATGAAAGAAAGAAAGAATGAAATAAACGAGATTAGAAAGAGAGAGAAATAAATGAAAATGAATAAATAGAATTCCTCTCTTCTATTCTGAATAACATTTCCAAAGAAAGAAAGAATACAAACCAATGGAAAGAAAGAAAGAAAGAAAGAAAGAAAGAATCAATGAATGAATCAAAAGGAATAGAATAAGAAAGAAAAAAAGAAAGAAAGAAAGAAAGAATACAAACCAACGGAATAAGAAAATAAAAGAAAGAATGAAATAAACAAGATAAGAAAGAGAGAAAAATGAATGAAAATGAATAAATAGAATTCCTCTCTTCTATTCTGAATAACATTTCCAGATAAACGTTAGACGATCCAACCAGATCTTGAGAAGAAGATATCAAATTAGAAAACGACATATACAAGACTTGAAGCGCATGGTGTAATGGTTAAAGTCATGGGAAATGGACTCGTCGCCCCGAGTTCAAATCCTGGAAGTGGTAATTGCATTTCACTTAGCGCTAATACCTTGGGAAAGATATGAATTCTACTCTCCCTCCAGCTATGGGTAAATAGTAGGGCAGACTGGGCTTTAACCTTAGTTAGGCAACCGGGTAGGAGAAGGAAAACTCTGAATTCAAACCTGTTGAACTCCGCTTAAGAAATTGACCTTGTGTCGCATCCTGCTCGTGCGGAGGAGTTGGTAAATATATATACAAAACTAGAAGTGGCTACCTAGTTTCGCTTGGGTAATGGGGGGGGGACAAAAGAGATAGTCTCGTAGATCCATTATAGTTAAATTGCGAGTTGGATCTTCTCAGGAAGCCCCATTAGAATCCCTACGTAAAAAAAGACTTTGCGTTGGTCTAAACAATTTGAAAAGAAAAATTAATGTTTCCTATCTAAAATACTAAATGCAAAAAAGAAATTCCATGCTGTTATCATTTAAATTCTATTTTCTAATTATCTTCATGAATATAAATCAAATCTTCATTATTTTTGCTCACAAAAACCAAGCCCTACTGATATTTAATGTGTATATATAGTTACTTTGTCATTAATTGTTCTATTTTCTTATTCTTAGTTTCCTCCGGACATACATACGTATACACTGCCCTTTATATATATATATTAGAAGTGGCTACCCGGTGTCGCCTGGGTAGATGGGGAATTTTTAATAAGTTAGTCTCGCAGATACATTATTACTTATCATGAGTGAGATCCTTGCTGGTTGCCCCATAAAAATCCCCACGGAAATATATAACAATATAGTAAGAAATTTCCATTCAAGGATTTACAATTAAAAAGAAAAAACAAGATATAAATGATGCAATAAATTCAATCAATCAATATTATATTTCAAAGCGAAAAAATATACAAAAAAAAATAAATAAACAAAATAACATGCAAATGATTTTCCCTTCTGTTACTTTTCAAATTTGAATTTTTAAATATCTTCCCAAATATAAATCAAATCTTCATTATTTTTGCTCAAAAATCAAGTCATGGTGATATTTAATGTGTATACATATTTACTTTGTCGTTAATTGTTTTATTTTCGAAGTTTCCTACGGACATACAGATTCAAACAACTGCCCTTTATTTATGTATAGATTCGAGATACCCAAATTTGTCGGCTGCTAGCCTTTTAAAAACAAATTAAAATCAAATCTATTATTTAAGGTCAAATTTTTGTCTAAAATGATAAGTAGTAATATAATGACCATCATTAAAAGAAGAAAAATATCATTACATATGCAGTTTATTTTTAATAGATTTAAATCAATTTGTTTTTGGTCAATTTCGACGTGATCCGCCATTCAGCCTTTTTTTCAATGGTTTTAGGCGCTTGTTTACAATTTTAAAATAACATTTGGGATGGAAAAATTTTTTACCAAAAATCAGATAATTATCCGATTTTAATGAAATTTTCAGGTTATTGATTTATCAATTAATGAATTTTATAATGCATCAGTTATTTTATTTCAAAACTTTGATTTAGTATTTTTGCTATGAAAAATTAATATATAAAATTCATTTAAAATATGAAAAGCCTGATGTTAAGTTTAAAATGTTATATTTTTAGATTCTAAAATAAATATCTATTTAATGCAAACCTTATTTTATTACATCAAAGTATACTTTTTGAAAAAAACTCTATTGAAAATGTACCCCCTCCCATTTTTAAGCAGAAAAATATCGATGTATAATTTTTTCTTTTATAAAATAATATCCAATTAAATAATTATCGAAATGAGTAAAAAAGAAATCTCCAAAAAATTAATTATTTATTATTTTTGTACATTTTATTTTTCGATTTTCGGTACTTATTTTCTCATAGAAAAGCCAGCGTAAATTTTTTTTTTGTTTCTATTTATAACTTCGGTCTTTTATCTCTTTATTTACTGTGATCAGAAAACGGAAAGACTAACTTGAAAAAAAAGTTACGCCCCAACATAGTGGGGGGGGGGAATAAGTGACCTGAAAAAATGAGAAAGTTTTGAAATAAAATAAATAATGCATTATAAAGATTAGGGACTGGCAAAAAAATCAGCTTCTACGAGCTAGCGAATTAAAATTAATTAAATCTATTATTTAAGGTCAAACTTTGTCTAAATCGATAAGTAGTAACATAATGACCATCATTAAACAAAGAAAAATATTATTACATATGTAGTTTATTTTTAAAAGAATTAAAACGATTTGTTTTGGTCAATTTCGACGCGATCCGCCATTTTGGTTGTTTTTCAAGGGTTTTAGGCGTTTGTTTACAATCTTCGGTTTTTTATCTCATTATTTATACTGTAATTAGTACAATATAAGTCCAACTTAAAACAATTTTACACCCCCAACATAAGGGGGGTCAAAATTAAGTGACCTGAAAAAATGAGAAAGTTTTGAAATAAAATAAATAATGCATTATAAAGATCATTCATTGATACATAAACACTGAAAATTTCATTAAAATCCGATAATTCCCTGATTTTTGGTAAATTATTTTCTGTAGGGGGGGGGCTAAAGTCATTTTGTCAAAATTGCAATTTAGTCTCATTTTGGGTATCCCAAGTAGAGATAGATAAATAGGATTATGTAACATACTCCTTAAATTGCTACTGCAACGTTACATTAAGTGCAGGTGTGTGTTTATTCAGTTTTAATTACTAAATAATATCTAGCGTGAATAGACTTTAAAATCCAGGGAAGATTCGAAGAGGTAACTTTTTCCTATTTCTTTCTTCTAAGTCATTGTTTGGTTTGGTTTGGTTTGTTTTGTTTTACGGCATATCAACCTCAGTGGGTCATTTAATGCCGATAATGTTTTGAAATAAATCAATTCTTAATGGATAATACAATTTTGTTTACCAACTCGTGTTTTTCTATTTAACCCATAGATGGGACCCTAACAGGTACTACCACTCCGGTTCAGAGTGGACCAGGGAGCAATGGTGATGAAGGGGTGCTCCACATTCCCCAAACCTCCAAAACTGGAACCTCACCATCAGATAGAGTTTAACGTCATTCCAAGGACATGTAGACCCGCAGCCACCGCCTTCTAGCACCCATATGATAAAAAGGGGTTGGGGCTTGCCATAAGGGCAGTAGGGTTGGGAAAATCATATAGATGCTAGGGCTTGACGTGACCAGCCGCCCGTCTAGCCCAAGATATGGCCAAAGTGGAGTATTGCAAGTCATGAACTGCTCATCCACCTGGGTTCTATCCTTAAGCATCACGGGTCGCCACCCACGGCCAACAGGTGGTCCCATTCGGGGAGTCTTACCCCTCTGCAGAGGTGCAGTCGATGCATTCTAACGCCCAGCTGACAGGGCGGTCTAAGTCATTGTGTCCCGATTACACATTGGACACACTCCTATATACTCAAACGGCCTGCTCAAACCGTCCTTCGGGACAGTGGTCCGGTGTGCTTCGGCCACTGGACTGGGTTACGGTACAATTATTAGCGTCGATCCCAGAGGGCTATCCCTCCAGGCAATACCTGACCTTTATGGGCAGGGCTGGGTTTATTGCCCAGCGCCTGAGACGCCCCCATTGAGGGGGAATGCCGAAGGGGTCGACGCAATTTTTGTTCTCTCCCAAAAAATTAGCTTCGGCTTGTGGGTGGGCCCACGTTAAAACGAGGCCTTGTGCCCAGTCCATACAGGTGGGGTATGAGACAAATACCACTCCTATATACTCAAACAAGAACAACAACCACAGTGTGAAACATGTCAAACACCTTTGACTATTAAACACTTATTCATGGAATGCAGGTTTTTTTGCTCACATCAGAAACTGTTATTTTAATGCAAACAATATGAAAGATCTATTTGAAAATGTCAACATAGAAGACATTCTGTTCTTTGTGAAGGAAATAAAATTATACCATAGAATATAGACATGAACATTATCAATATGATCTCCAATAATGCTAATACATTGTTAAAACCAATTACTGCAAGCGTATAAATATAAATACACAACAGATATTACTTCCTAACCGTTAGGCATGACATAACCCCAGACGGGTTGATATGCCGTTAAAATCAATCAATCAACCCACTGTATTGACTAGGGGATATTTATGATGACAATCTGTCCTTCGAGGAAACTGGGACTCAAAAAATGAAGAACTCTAAAAAACAATATCAAGTCCTGTAAACATACCAAATGGTCACGCCCACCCGAGTTCAAATCCTGGACGAGGTTGTTTGCATTTCACATTGCGCTAATCTCCTTGGGAAAGGTATGCCTCCAAATATTCTCCCTCCAGCTATGGGTAAATAGTAGAACAGACTGGTCTCTTTAACTTGTCAAGAAGAAGAAAAAAAAACTAAATTCAAACTAGTCAAACCCCGCTTAAAAATTGACCTTGTGTCACATCCTGCTCGTGCGGAGGGGTTTGGGTAAATACATAACTGCTAAAATAGTACATCCATTGTAGGTTGGTGCGATATCACTAACAAGATTTGAAATAATAAGAGCGTTTGATCTGTATCTGGGGAAAAAAAGGGTTAGGGGTGCTTATTTCCTTGAAGAATGTGGCATCATATAGCTCAATATGAAATTTGGAATTAACACCAACGTTACTTGATAAATATAAGGCTAGTCAGGTACAACTCTATCAAATATATATATCGCATTAAAATTAATACACTCACAGTTTGATAAAATGTAAAGCAGCAGTAAACCAATAAATTGAAAATTGATCAATTGTGTATGAACCATTGCATATTAAAACTACTAAAAAATGTAATTTTGGAAAGGTATTGCTTGAGAGGTGGGAGTTAAAAAAATTCAATTCCAGAGAGTTTAATCAGAGAGTAAAATCATCAAATTTATTAAAGGAGTAAAAAAAAAAAAAAAAGAAGAAACATTTTTAAATGGAAACTAAGAAAATGAAACAAACTATTTATGAATATATAATCATCATCATCATCATGTCGTGCTTGCAGCACGGGTATCCATGACAATCTCTAGCCAACCCTCCCTATCATTCATTGCACATAGGAGGTCCTCTGCTGAGCATATAGCATCTTCGCATAGCTGGTCAATGTAGGTACTTGCTGAGCGCCCCACACCTGCATGTCCATGTATTGGCTTCCACAGGAGAACGTCACTTATGAGCTCGTACCTGCTTCTCCAGCAGTGTCCTGCATGCCTTGTCCGTCTCACTCGGATAGTTTGTGAGATGGGAGGCAAATGACCGCACAGCTGCCTCTTCGTGGGGTGCTGCTTCCACGACTTGCTCAAGACTGCACGCAGCATTCTTGTGCAGCTTCCATCTAGCTTATTCTCAAGACGCTTCGTTAGGGTCCAGGTGGTGCAGCCATATAGCATCATGATACAACCACAGCCTGGAAGAACCGTCGCTTTAGCTTGTCAGGGAGATCGGACCTCCATATGACTGACAATTGTATGTGGCCGACCATGCCTTTGCTATTCGTGTATTAACATCGCTCTCTGTGGATGAGATATTACTACCTAGGTACGTGAATTGTTCTACAGGCTTGAGAGGCGTGCCGTTGAGTGTGGAGATGTTTCCTTTTTTTTTTTTTTTGAAACTCATGAACTCTGTTTTACGGGAGTTCACATAGAGGCCGATATTTTCTGCCGCCTCCTCCAAGCTAAGTAGCAGTGACTCAGCCTGTGCCGGTGTATCTGCAAGAGGTGTAAGATCATCAGCATAGTCTGCATCTGTGACTGTTTGTGCGGGATATCGCTTGCTTCATGCCTTTTTTAGTGTGAAACCTTTTTCTTTTATGGTATCAGGCATGCATTTATCAAAACGTGTTGGAAAAAACAATGAGGACCGTCTAAGCTTGCATGCTCAAATTGTGAGTGCATTTGTTCAATGTTAGGACGATTTTGAGTAATGTGACGTAAGCAGTGGCGTAGTTTTGGTTACAGACAAATAGAGAACGAATGTCTATTATTAATAGAAGATGTATGGATATATAATACCAGGTATCTATTTATCAAAACTTGTTTTAAAAAACAATGAGGACCGTCTAAGGTTGCATGCTCAAATTGTGTTCAATGTTATGACAATTTTGAGTAATGTGACGTAAGCAGTGACGTAGTTTATGTTACAGACAAATAGAGAACGAATCTCTATTATTAATAGAAGATGTATGGTTATATGATACCAGGTATCTATTTATCAAAACTTGTTTTAAAAAAAACAATGAGGACCTTCTAAGGTTGCATGCTAAAATTGTTAGTGCATTTGTTCATTGTTATGACGATTTTGGGTAATGTGACGTAAGCAGTGACGTAGTTTTGGTTACAGACAAATTGAGAACGAATCTCTATTATCAATAGAGATATATGAATATATAATACCAGCAATGTTATGACGATTTTGGGTAATGTGACGTAAGCAATGACGTTGTTTTGGTTACAGATAAATAGAGAACGAATCTCTATCATTAACCGATATAAAATTCTGTAACATTATATATTGAGATGTTCGGCTATGTCTGACTCGATGACGTCATCTCTGATTATGACGTATTCCTGTTCTCTCGTTAGTCTCATTTCATAATAACCGAGGACGCCATTCTACTCAACGCTGGACGAACAAAACCTCTCATCAACACTGGGAGATTTTTATGATGACGTCGTTACAATTTAATGCGGAAAAAAAGCGAAAAGAAAAAAAAAATCCCCTGTGACAGTGATAAAGCTTCCGTAGCACTTCTGCGTTTTGCCGTTAATTTCGGATTCTTGAAATGCATTGTCTAATTGAAACATCCGTCATCACTCGGGTGGTGACGTCTGCGCAAAATTTCCAAGTGGACTTCCGACAAGCTCGCGTTAATGCTAATAAATGTATTGCAATACGTTCCTCGCTTCAGAGAATAATGTGGCACTTTAGAAAGAAATCAGTGCACCGGTTTTCAAAGACATGCGACGAGAAAGCCCTTGCTAATGGAATGAATCTGGTTAATTGATGGTAATGCTTCAAATTGCAAGAACCTCAGTGGCCAACATTATAAGATTTGAAGCAAATGGTAAACAGTGCCGATGATAATTCTTATTATAATGGAGATTGTGTGTTTTTCTGTCTGTAACCGAAACTATATTCCTACTCAAGTCACAATTCTCTTAGTTATAGACATCACATTCTCCATGATTTTATTTTTATTTAACCTCAATTATTAATAAAATTATCATACATTATTAATACTGGTAACTATGTCTACATATTGACAACATGCAATTATATTTATATATACAACAAAATACTGGTTTACAGTGTGAACGGAAAGGCTAATTTGCATATTAATATTAAAAAATCGAATTTAATAAATATGTGCTTAGTATTATTGATTTCTAACTGTTTGGTTTTATTTTAATGAATATAAGCCAAAATCTCTTCAATGAATCGTAAATGAAATCCATTAACAAGATAAAATAACTCATTTTATTCTTTACTTCCTCTTATAACTAAATACTTAAATTGGAAAAAATAACAATGAAAGACGAGAGTGATGGAAGAGTAAGTTTCAGTGGTTCCATTTTTTATTATACTTCCTCTGTTTCAAATCTTTTATTATACTCCCTCTGTTTCAAATCTTTTTATCTGTATTCTTATTTAGTTTCATTAGCCTTTCTAATTTAATACAATATTTTATTACATTAAAACTTAAATACTTGCACCCGGAGGGTGCATATATTTGCTAATAATAATAATAATAATAATAATAATAATATATAATAAATTAAAAAAAAAAATAAAATAATGATAATAATAATAAGTTTATGCTATTTAGATATGATTTATCTATATTAATCAAGAATAATAAATAAGATATTATTATTTTTAATTATTCAATTATTATTAATTATTATATTATTATTATCATTAATTTTGTTTTTAATTTTTGATATTATATTTTTATTATTATTTTATTATTTATTATTATTACGCAAATATTGCACCCTCCGGGTGCAACGTTAATTTAAGTTTTAATGTAAATAAAATATTGTTATAAATTAAAAGGCAATGAAACTAAATAAGAATACAGATAAAAAGATTTGAAACAGAGGGAGTATATAATAAAAGATTTGAAACAGAGGAAGTATAATAAAAATGGAACCACTGAAACTCTACTTTCCAGTCAACTCCGTCTTTCATTGTTTATTTTTTTCCAATTTAAGTATTTAGTTATAAGAGGAAGTGAAAGAATAAATGAGTTATGTATTTTATCTTGTTAATGATTTCATTTACGATTCATGAAAGAACGCGTGCTATTAAGCTGTATCATTACATTAAGAATAGGAAGAGCGACCAAATACATCTGGCGAGGAGTAGAGAACCTGGATCGGCGTAGTGCGTAGATGCTTATATAACGCAATAGTTAGATAAGAAGCACATATCATCTGATGAATGGTACATGAGAGCCGTACCTATGCCAGATATTCAGCTTATGGCGTTCGTAAACACTTAGACTGCGAGTGGCTGGACAGATTTTTACTCTGATGCCATGTAGCACTTCCAATAGAACTTCAGGTCAGCGCGCTGATTGCCGATTATATCATCGACACGTGTAAACCAATATTTGCTGGAATCTGTGATGATAATGATCGACAGTGGCGAGTCGGCGACTGCGCTAGAGTAGGCGGTACGCTATAGAATACACCGGGCCATACGATTGCAATGTTGCAATGATGTAGACATAGTTACCAGTAATAATAATGTATGAATTGTTATCATAATACACGGAGGCACTGAGCATATCCATGTAAGCAGAGGCCGATTGCATGTGACGCGTTATAGATACAGCGCGTACTCGTCAGAAAATAGCATATATGTTACATGATGAGGAGCGCGAATGAAGTATGTAGATCATCGCTGGAATTAGAGTAAGCCCAGAGACGCCATAAGCAGCGTATGTTTAGACGTATCGAGATCTTCCGAGGATGGATGGCGCGAGGCGGCATTGTCTAGTCGTCTAGTCAGGTCTGTATCGAGGGACTGATAGGAAAGAACTACAGCATCTTCCGCATCTTACACAGAGAGGGATAAGGAATCGCGTGTTCATTCTAATCGACGCACTGCGGTCTATAGACCCGCTACGTGTGGAGCTGTCAAATCTAATCGAGATGTTGCCCACGTGCGAGCGTGCCGGGCTATCGCGAGCAAGATCGTCGTGCAGAAGTTATAGTCGGTCACGGCTATCGTGATAATGTCACAGAGTCCGCCATCAGAGACTACGCAATGGATCACGACTTGCTGGTCTGACGATGTGAGCGACAGGCTGATGGCCTGAACTCTGTAGTATATACCACACGCAAGAGTACTATGTGATCGCGCTGACAAGCGATGTAATCTCACTAGCGAAGACTCAGCTTGTCCAGAGAACGTACGGTCGATGCATTAGCAGGGCTTCTCGTCGCATGTCTTTGAAAACCGGTGCACTGATTTCTCTAAAGTGCCCACATTATTCTCTGATAGCGCGAGGAACGTATTGCAATAACATTTATTAGCATTAAAACAGCCGAGCTTGTCGAAGTCCACTTCGGAAATTTGCCGCAGACGTCACCGACCGAGTGATGAACGGAATGTTTCAAATTAGACAATGCATTCAAGAATCATCGAAAAACGGCAAAACGCAGAAGTCTCGGAAGACTTTATCACTGTCAGCATGAGGGGATCTTCTATTTTTGTCTCCTTTTCCTTTCTATATCTTGTATGATCCAGATCGCTGTGGGAGTGCAGACTTAATGTAATCAGAGGCGTGGACCGCTATTGCTAGTTGCCTCGAAATCGCAATCTCCCAGTGTTTGATGAGAGGTTTTTGTTCGTGCCAACGTTTGAGGTAGAATGGCGTCCTCGGTTATTATGAAATGGACTAACGGAGAGAACAGGAATAACGTCATAAATCAGAGATGAACGTCCATCGACCAGACATAGCCAACATCTCAATATATATGTTTACAGAAATTATATCGGTGTATATTGATAGATGATTCGTTCTCATTATCTGTACCAAACAGGACGTCATGCTTACGTCACTATTACCCAAAAATCGCATAACATTTGCTGGTATTATATATTCATTATATCTCTATGATAATAAGAGATTCGTTCTCAATTTTGTGTCTGTTAACAAAACTACGTCACTGCTTACGTCACATTTACCAAAATCGTCATAACATGAACAAATGCACTACAATTTTAGCATCAACTTAGAAAGGTTCTCATTTTTTAAAACAAGTTTTGATAAATATAGATGACCTGGAATTCATATAACCATACATCTTCTATAATAATATGAGAATTCGTTCTCTATTTGTCTGTAACATAAACTAACGTCACTGCTTACGTCACCATTACTCAAAAGTTGTCAATAACATTGAAGC
>CM042159.1:71777252-71781720 GCA_023376005.1 Doryteuthis pealeii | reverse complement strand
GAAAATGCAACAATGTAATGGGAACATTAATTTCTTTTTCAGAATACAAGGTGTGTCATAAAAGTGCCGTTTTGAAGCTGTATTTACCAAGATAGAAATAAACAATGAATGGAACATTAATTTTTTTCAGAATACTAGGTGTTGTCATAAAAAGTATCGAGATTAAAGCTCTATTTACCAAGATAGAAATAAACAATGAATGGAACATTAATTTTTTCAGAATACAAGGTGTGTCATAAAAGAATCGAGATTAAAGCTCTATTTACCAAGATAGAAATAAACAATGAATGGAACATTAATTTTTTTCAGAATACAAGGTGTGTCATAAAAGTATCGAGATTAAAGCTCTATTTACCAAGATAGAAATAAACAATGAATGGAACATTAATTTTTTTCAGAATACAAGGTGTGTCATAAAAGTGCCGTTTTGAAGCTGTATTTACCAAGATAGAAATGAACAATGAATGGAACGTTAATTTTTTCAGAATACAAGGTGTGTCATAAAAGTATCGAGATTAAAGCTCTATTTACCAAGATAGAAATAAACAATGTGTTACATAATTATTGGATCCCTAATACTTTTTTAAAGGTTGTGTAGAAACATAATGGCGATTAATGCAGCCCACGGCCTTGAAGGATGAGTGACAACGCTTGACCTCACTCTCACCTTGCCTTCCGGGTATAAATCGTGAGAACCGGAAGGCATAGAAAACACTGACTTCCGGTTTAAGGATATAGTAAGTTTAAGTCAGTTAGAAGGTAGCAGCGAGCTCGAAGGGGTAAGTCGTGTTATACACGCAGTCCCTCATCTGCGCAGATTGTCTGGGTTGGGGATTTACCGAATAAAGTAACATTAAAAGAAAATCGAAGTCTTGTGTTTACTAAAAATTAACAATGACACAGGGCTTCTGATAAGGAGTGATCCCTAACAGAAACCAGACCCGAAATCCCCATAGAAGACCAGACCTTAGAAGATATACCAAGTCAACACCAGACGCTAGACCAGACCAAGATGATAGACGATCAGATAGAACCAAAGCCGGCCAGAAGAAAAGACGACTAGAAGTAAAGAAATAAACAATGAATGGAACATTAATTTTTTTCAGAATACAAGGTGTGTCATAAAAGTGCCGTTTTGAAGCTGTATTTACCGAGATAGAAATGAACAGTGAATGGAACGTTAATTTTTTTCAGAATACAAGGTGTGTCATAAAAGTGCCGAGTTTGAAGCTGTATTTACCAAGATGAAAATGAACAGTGAATGGAACTTTAATTTTTTTCAGAATACAAGGTGTGTCATAAAGTACAAAAAATCTCGATATTTTTTTGACACACCTTGTATACTAGCAAGAATATGCGCCCTCCGAACGTAAGTATTTAAGTTTTAATACAATGTAATATATTAAATTAGAAAGACTGGCGAAATTAAATAAGAACGCATATAAAAGATTTCTCTGATTTTAATTTTACTCTAATTAGTTTCTATATAAATCATTCATCGGATTAATTTTAGTACATTGGAGAATAAAACAAAAATATTAGAGATCAATAACACCAAGTAATTATTTATTAAAGCCGCTTTTGTTAAAACTAGTATGCAAATTAACCACACTATATATTATGTAATCTTTATTTCTTAGTGAGACATTGCATAAGACACATTGCAGGAATTTTAAATGTACCAATAACATGGGCTGTTTTGAGGCAAATCCAACTCAGATTTTCATAGAGACATCGTTAATAAATAAGTTTCATTCTATGCTTTAATGATAATGATTGTTGCTATAAATTAAATACATATTGATAAACGTACACAATTCCTGAAGGTATTATGTCGTAAACAGTGATGTAGTTTCGGTTACAGACAGATAGACCCCAAATGTCCATAATAATAATAATAATAATAATATATATATATATATATATATATATATTATATATATATATAATATATATATGTATATAATATAATAAAATAAATATATAAAGGTTTTAAATATCTATTTATTAGGTGACAAAGGAACATTCACGACCATATTGGTTTCATGCGAGGCAATCATCAGGTGAAGATGTTTCAAATGCATTTGAAATATCTTCACCTGATGATTGCATCGCATGAAACCAATATGGTCGTGAATGTTCCTTTGTCACCTAATAAATAGATATTTAAAACCTTTATATATTTCATTTCATTATATTATATAACAGCTCTATTTTATATTGAGCACTCTACCAATAATACTGCCTTTGGTACGCCATTCCAGCAAAAGCTGAAATAGTAACCATTCCACACACTATATATATATATATATATATATATAAAAAATATTATAAAATATAAAAAAATAAATTGAATTAGATATAAATAAGTAAATAAACAAATAATAATAATAATAATAATAATAAATATAATAATAATCATCATCATCATCATCATGCCGTGCTTTCAGCGCGGATATCCATGACAATCTCTCTCCATCCGTCCCTATCGCTCATAATTCTTGGGAAGTCCTCTATGCAGCATCCTGCATCCGTACAAACTGATCAACGTACTTTTTTGCTGGTCGGCCCATACTGGCTTGCCCATGTGCTGGCTTCCACAGGAGGACGTCGCTTATGAGTTCGTCCTTGCTTCTCCAGCAGTGTCCCGCGTGTCTTGTCCGTCTCATTCGGATGGTTTGGGTGATATGTGGTAGGTGGCCGTACAGCTGCTTTCTCGTAGGGTGCTGTTTCCATGTCTTGTTCATGATCACCCGCAGCATTCTTGTGCAGCTTCCATCTAGTTTATTCTCTGGTCGCTTAGTTAGGGTCTAACTAATAATGATAATAATATCAATAATTATTATAAGAAATGATTAAATTGTTTTATATTACATCCAAAACGAAATATTATACATCACCATGGCCACCAAACACAAATACGCTCTTTCATACGAAATGTGGATACGGTTATTCATATGCACAGCCGCGCGTGGATACAGTCATAACGTCACAGTCAACACGCATTTTCATGCACGCGCGCATGACAACATACGCACACGTAAAAAAAAAACAAACCAAAAAAAAAAAAAACAAAAACGCATTCACGTAAACATGCAACACAAGAATACAGTTATAAAAAATACTATCATTTTCAAAAAGAAAAAAATTCATTTAACTAGAAATGCCATAACAAGACGACTTCAATTCCAGTGATCTTCTGAAAAAGAGATTTTATCTCGAAAATTCAAAATAAAATACAGGTTAACACACAACACCATTGCTACCTTATTATTTTTTCTTTACACCTGCATTGTGATAGCCTTCAAAATCAACCTCCAAACCAATATATACACAATGCTTCAAGCAAATTAAAAAACTCTCCTATATATATATATATATATATATATATATATATATATATATATATATATATATATATACGACAAAGTTATATAGAAATAAATGTACTGGATTTTTTGAAGTATGGATGAATAAAGACAAAAAATTCGTCAGTCTATATTTTTATCTCTTTCAATGTTTTCTTTCTATTAACTTAAAAAAAATTCTGTTAATATTCATTAATTTTTTTATATACATATTACATCACATAGTTCATAGACATAAAACACATTTTCCAATTAATAATTCTTCAAATCATCTTTAAATTTAAATCTATATTGACCATAAATATCTATTATACATTATTTCAAAATTGGCTACAAAATTATGAGTCTTTCCAAACAGGAAATTCAGACATGTTTGATTACAGTCATTTCGACAAATGGTTCGGACTTAGCAGATGCATCTGTGTATTTTTGAGTGTCTTTTTTAGAATTTTTATCTTTTTCATTCATGCTTCAAAACAAATCTAGCACATTTACTTTTATATAAATTTGTCATTTGAGACTTGAAGCATACGCGAAACCTCACATTTTAAATTATATATACATATATATATATATATTATATATATATATATATATATATATATATACATGTGTGTGTGTGTGTGTGTGTGTGTGTGTGTGTAATTTTACAATTTTACACGCCAGTTTCGTTTTTGTTTTTATCACCAGAGGAAATATTGCAAAATTATAAATGTATTTTGGGATGCTTCACTAGCAACAGCCTTATATATATATAATATATATATATATATATATATTATATATATATATATATATATATAGGTACTGGCAAACGGAGCCTAAAATGCGTTTTTGACAAAATGACTTTAGAGAAAATAATTTACCAAAAATCAGGAAATTATCTAATTTTAATGAAATTTTCAGTGTTTATTTATCACTGAATGATTTTTATAATGCATTATTTATTTTATTTCAAAACTTTCTCATTTTTTTCAGGTCACTTAATTTTGACCCCCCCCTTATGTTGGGGGCGTAAAATGTTTTGCGAGTTGGTCATTTTCAATGCTAATTACAGTATAAATAATGAGATAAAAGACCGAAGTTATGAATAGAAACAA
>CM042159.1:71739752-71772252 GCA_023376005.1 Doryteuthis pealeii | reverse complement strand
TCATAAAACAGTCACAATTGTCTTCCTATCAATATGCTCTGAAGAAGATTTTTTTGAAAAAATCGAAATATTGCAATATCGGCAATGCAAAGTTGTAGAAATATATTCAGTTAAACAACATCTCTGTTCTTTCATCTATATATACTGTCGGATTCATTTCCTTACTCTTAACCAATATATACATATATATATATATATATATATATATATGTGTGTGTGTGTGTGTGTAATGTAAAATCATCGGGGTAGCCGAAACTCAGACAGCGAGGGAGTCTATCCCTTTTCTCACTTTACCGCACTATTTCCTGTGCTACTCATACGCTGAGTTGACGAGGTGCCGATATCGAACCCAGGACCTTGTGGTTCATAGTCGGACGCTCTACCGACTGAGCTATTATTTCACTTTACGAACTCATTCTTTCCGAAACTTCAGAATTATCATCTTGAAAAATCAAAATCAAAATCAAATAAAAGAATAGACATTTTCCCGGTGAAATTTTTGACATTGGATATGTCCATTTGTATTTAGTAATTGCGTAGGTGGTCAGTGCTTAGCGAAAAACCCACGCATTGATTGAAGAAGTTATTAGTGGTTATGAAGTACTTTATACGTTTTGATTTTATTTTATACTCTGATATACTTGTTTTTTTTTATTTCTTTTAATTATTAAAACGATTTTCTAAAACATTGTTTTTCCTCCGTTTTGAATGATTTCATGTAGAATTTCCTTCCATCAATTAACTCAATTTAATGCATTGTTTTCTATAGACACTTAAATCTCACTTTACAAACTCTCGCTTTACGAACTACCGTTAGTTTTGAATTAGTTCGTAAAGGCGTGGTAGTCATATATATATATATATATATATAAAGCGTAAACAAATCGAGAAAAAGTCGATCTTTGTATGTACATTTCAGCCCATTAGGCCTTATCATCAGAGCTATAGACAGGACAGTGCTTTGTGCATGATTCGAACCCTACCTGTCAGGCTGACAAGCGGACACTCTAACCATTACACTAGCTGACTTCCCCAGAATTTCTCGTTTATTTTGATTTTAATTAAGCCCATAATCTCCCAAAAAATTGTCGGCTATCGCCATTTCAAATACATTGTTTGTCCACTTCATACTATTACTATTTTCTGTAATTTTCTGCAATTTTTCGATTTTCCTTGCATGTGAAACAAGTTCACCTGACGATTGTTGTCGCATGAAACCAAAATGGTTGTGACTGTTCCTTTGTAACCAAATAAATAGATATATAAAACCTTTATATATTTATTATATATATATACGATTGGTCGACACTTGCCAACAGCGATATATGCAATCGCTACCTGGGAGACAGAAACAGTTAGAGAAAAAAGAAACGATATAAAAAAAGCAGCCCAACGTAATAAAACAAACCCAACTAGCACCAATCTACATAGCCTTAGGAAAGTCCAGATAGAACTAACCAAAACATACAAAAAAGAACAAATAGAATACATACAAATACAAATAAATAATATAAGACAATCGGTGGAGGACAGACAGTCGCGATTAGCGTGGCAAACAGTAAATGAAATTAGTGGTAGGAAAAATACCTCTAAATCAAAGCTAAAGGCAACCAGCCAAGAAGATAGACTCCAGAAATGGAAAAACCATTTCCAGAAACTTCTGGAGAACCCACCCAAAATCGTAGAAAACAATACCCAAGAGATTGTAGATAAACAACTAGATATCAAACTGGGGGATTTCACAATAGATGAAATCAACCAAGTTTTAGAGATGCTAAAAGGTAGGAAAGCGGCAGGACTAGACGGAATACCCCCGGAGGTATGGAAGATAGGAAAGTTCAATGACATACTGCTTAGGCTATGCAATGCAGTATATAGACAAAATAGAATAGATAAATGGACGAAAGGCTGCATCCTCCCATTCCCCAAAAAGGGAGATCTCGGAAATAGAAAAAATCCTTAGGAGAAACCAAAACGGATTCCGCAGAAATCGATCCACTACCTCTCAGATCCTGACTATTAGACGGATCATAGAAGGGGTACGAGCAAAGAATCTAGAGGCAACGCTGCTATTCGTAGATTTCTCCAAGGCATTTGATTCCATACATAGAGGAAAAATGGAACAATACTACTAGCATATGGTATCCCCAAAGAAACAGTTGCAGCTATGATGATGCTATACAAAGACACTAAAGCGATGGTACGATCACCTGATGGTGACACATATTTCTTTGACATCGCCGCTGGGGTCCTACAAGGAGATATATTGGCACCATATATATTTATAATATGCCTAGACTACGTACTCAGAACATCATAAGATACCATAAAAGAAAAAGGTTTCACTGAAAAAGGCAAGAAGTAGGCGATATCCCACACAAACAGTCACAGATGCAGACTATGCTGATGATCTTGCACTTCTTGCAGATACACCAGCACAGGCTGAATCACTACTACATAGCTTGGAGGAGGCAGCAGAAAATATCGGCCTCTGTGTGAACTCCAGTAAAACGGAGTTCATAAGCTTCAAAAAGAAAAGAAACATCACCACACTCAACGGCACACCTCTCAAGCCAGTAGAACAATTCACGTACCTAGGTAGTAATATCTCATCCACAGAGAGCGATGTTAATACACGAATAGCAAAGGCATGGGCGGCCACAAACAAATTATCAGTCGTATGGAGGTCCGATCTCCCTGACAAACTAAAGCGACGGTTCTTCCAGGCTGTGGTTGTATCAGTGCTGCTATATGGATGCACCACATGGACCCTAACGAAGCGTCTTGAGAATAAGCTAGATGGAAGCTGCACAAGAATGCTGCGCGCAGTCTTGAACAAGTCGTGGAAGCAGCACCCCACGAGGAGACAGCTGTACGGTCACTTGCCCCCATCTCCAAACTATCCGAGTGAGACGGACAAGGCATGCAGGACACTGTTGGAGAAGCAAGGACGAGCTCATAAGCGACGTTCTCCTGTGGAAGCCAACACATGGACATGCAAGTGTGGGGCGCCCAGCAAGGACCTACATTGACCAAATATGCAAGGATACTGGCTGTTCCGCAGAGGACCTCCCAGGTGCAATGAGTGATAGGGAAGGTTGGCAAGAGATTGTCATGGATATCCGTGCTAATTGCGCGACATGATGATGATGATGATGATATATATATATATATATATATATAATATATATATATATATATATATATAAGCTAATTGTGACGATTTAAATGAAATTTTAGATCCTCTGATGATAGTCATTTGTTTTATAAAATACATGACACACACACACACACACACACACACACACACACACACACACACACAGACATTATACCTTAATATCCCTATAACTAAGAAACACACCAAATTTAGTTATTGATTTCTACTGATTAAGGGATATGATTAATTAATTAACAAAAATCAAATGATTTGCGATAATCGTAGCATGGCTGCTGCTGCTAATATAAAAAAATCGCTGACTGCTGTCTATATCAACTGTGATTAAAAAATAATTGGAAATACGCAAATTCGTGCCCTAATCGATTCAGCTCGGAATTTATCACGTATTTCCGGTCCAATCTTAGAAATATTTATTTGGTTAGAAAGAAAATAAAATAATCTTTCTAAATATGTAATTTGTATGTGTTTTATCCATTGAATTCTTTTTTTACAGCAAATTAAATAACAATAATAAACGAAAACATTTAACGATTAATAACTCAACATTTCTTTTTATTAATACTTTCATCTTAGACTAAAATATATCCATTTTTAATCAGTATAACTCAAACCGTTTTTGAAAAAAACTATACATGAAATGAACATTATTAAATTAATACGCTACAAATAGGCTAATGTTTAGTTATTAGTTCCTTTCGTACTTTCTTTGTTACTTTTAGGGATAGAAAAAGGAAATAAATTAAACTGATAAACTTCTCCAAGAAGGAATTAAGAACTGAATTTAAATTTGTCGTATGTACAAAAAACTTTAAGAAAACAACAAAACAACAAAATAACAAAACAAATAAAAAAACACACTATTATAAACCTGTTGTATCCTGAGATGTAGGATATACAGAAATGATAATAAAACAGAGAATATGTTAACAATAACAATATTTGTTCTATTTATTTTTCACTGACAGGGAATACAGTGGATGGGTTTGGATTAGAGTTCTGGCTTGATGTTAGGATACACCTGTGTCACCTACTTGGTTCTGATCTGCTCTGCAGTCTTTTTGCCCCTCCTCTTCAGAGAGTCCGATTCGAATCATTAGGGGGAGATAACTCTCCCTAACAAAACCAAAGAAGAAGAAAATAGAAATTGTAATACGGACAAGTGTAAGTATTTAATTCTTAGCATTTTATTGTTACATTTTAATACAGTAAAAAAGGAATATTCTAATACATTTTTATAATTGGAAATCACAGGCAAGGAAGCTCGTTTAAAAAATAAAATAATTCCAAAAAGTAAACAACAAAAAGAGACTATTCTTAAAATAAACGAATATTATGATACATTAATTCTTAGCTTTGTTTATCGTCAATTCTTTAATAAAGTTTAGGAATGCATTTTTAAAATTAATATCTTAAATGTAAACAAAAAAAAAAAATTCCTAAAATAAACAAACATTCTACTCGGCGATTTCTCTTTTAATTTGATAAATCATTTTCCTCTTATTTCCTCTCTTACTCCTGTTTTCTCCTTCTCACTTGTTCTCTGATGTTTCTAATGTTTTTTAGTCCGGTCATGGACCGGGTACTTTTACTAGTATATATATATATATATATATATAATGTTATACCCGGAACACTTTACGTAATTGGCTTTAAATGTTTATTTGACCCATGAGCAAGAGTAAAAACCTTTTTTTTTCATCTGTGATTTCGATGAAATGTCAAACCCCACTGAGTATTCATAAAAAGAACGATTTCCTGATTGATGTATTAAAAGAGAGATGAAGTAGAAAGTTATTTTTATCAATGAAATCAGGGTTATTTCAATGTTAAAGTTCATGATGCCCCAAGGCATGATGCCCCAAGGGTTTGGTTTAAGTTGTAACTGCCGCTTTGAATATAATCAAACGTTTTTCTCTTATTTTGTCACTCTCTTCACCAGAACAAAGATAAATTCATCATCAAAAGATCAGCTTTATTTCATTAACTAGCTTAATCGCCACCAGATACGGTGGCTTTTAAGCTACTCAACTAATAATTTTTGTTGTCCTAATTCTATTGCTGTTTTGCAATATAAAATGTTTAAATTAGCCAAGTTTTACTATTTTCTTTTTTGGAGGAGGGGGTAGTTTCAGACATTAAAAATTGAACCTGACCCGAACCCATTAAAGGCTAAGTGATTTCATGAGAAGATGAACCTCCCCTTACACACACACACACGCGCGCACACACACACACACACACACACGCACACACACACTGGAGTATATGTTATTTAGCATGTCACCACGATGATATTTATCATTGTATATATATATATTATTATATATTAATGATTGGAAGGCAATTACAATGCATATAAAATAAAAACAAAAAGATGTTTTTAGTCTTATCGATTTCAAAGTAAACTTTATCTTCAGAGACGGTTTTCAGAAATGGACGCGTTTTTTTTTGTCGTTATTTTATTTTTTTATGTTATAAACACGCGTCTCGTGGCGTTTGTTTTTAACGCCACGCAGAAGGTCGTGATAGTCGTAATAGCCGTTGTTCATTCAATTTCAATTTTATTATTTTCATCTATTTATATATTTATGTATTTATTTATTTTTATTTATTTGTTATATGTATATATATGTGTACGATATACATACTATATATACTATATATTATATATGGAACGTGTATTTTAATTAATTATATATTCAGTGTTTAATTCTAATCTATTGTTTATACTAGGACCTAATTTGGCTATTAATAAACTTTCTCTAATTCTGAGATTACCAATGTTGCGTATTATTGTCTCTATCTTAACGGAAAAACTGTTGTCCTTATTTTTGCATTTGATTAAATGTTTATGGAATGAGGATGCACGTGTGTGGGTATGTTCTTTAATTCTAATGTGGAGGGGTCTAATTGTACTTCCTATATAGAAATTAAGGCATTTGGAGCAAGTTAAACGATAAATGGTGTACGTTTTGTGACATGTATTAGGATCTCTTATTGGGCAGTTGGCTAGTGTGCATGCTGTAATAACATTCTTATGTTTTTTTTTGTTAGGTGTTGGCGTAGTGAGGGCCCAGAGTGGGCTAGTTGGATATCTAGTCCCTCTTTATGAATAGCCTTGCGTATTCCTTTTGTGATTGTCTCGCTGAAATTTGGTAGTTTTAGGAAACAGGTGTTAGAGTGTGTGTGTAGTGTCCGTGTTTTTCTATTATTCAAATGTCAACCGATTTAATATTTTTAAAATAGCAGGTTAGACGGTATTTAGACTATGTTGATGGCCGGTTTATCTCAGTCGGTAGAGCGTCCGCCTGGGAACCACCAGGTTCCTAGTTCGATATCGGCTCTCGCCAACTCAGCATGTAATCAGTACAGGGATCTGTGTGGTTAAGTGAGGAGCTGATGGTAGGTGTGACACCTCACCTCACAGGCTAAAAAAAATTCCTTAGTCAAGCGCTAGGGAAAAGGGGATAGACTCTCTCATTGTCTGGCCTAGGCCACCCCGACGACTTTACTTTTTTGACTTTAGAAGATGCTGAAATATGTATTTACCCAACCCCTCCGCCACGAGCAAGATTCGACACAAGGATTCGACACAAGGCCAGATTCGACACAAGGACAATTTTTAAGCGGTGAAAAGCTACTTTGAAATCAGTTTTCCTTCTCTTTGACTGGTTGCCTCACTAAAAGATTCCAGTTTCCTTATTATTTAAACATAACCGTGGAAAACAGAGGGAGTCATCTCTTTTCTCGTGGGCATTAACACAAAAGGAAACGAATTCAGATAATGTTATATACCCTATCTATGAACAACAATGGGTATGTTCCAATACTTATAAATACGGAAGTATTATGCTGACTATGTAGTCTGATACCATTAGCAGTGGTTTACCTTTCCTCACGCCACAGGCAAGTATTGTATTTTGTTAATGTTATAAAGATTCCATTTAATTTACAACCTCTGTTTTGGTTATTTCTCATTTAGTAACCTTTGTTGGGTTACAACAGATAACCGTTTCAATTTCTTATGAACGATAACCGTTATGCTAAGTACGTGACAAATATATACAACAGTATGTACGTGGCATGGTTATTTCTCATTTAGTAACCTTTGTTAGGTTACAACAGATAACCGTTTCAATTTCTTATTAACGATAACCGTTATGCTAAGTACGTGACAAATATCCACAACAGTATGTACGTGGCATGACTCTTGGTCGAGATGAAGACCTTTTAGTAACCCTTCATATATCTTGACTGAACACAAGAACGTGGCCGATTCTAACCCCGAAGATCCTGAGAGGATATCGATGGTTGCCATTTTCTAAGATATTAATTTATGACGACCACAATGCTTGATTCTCTTCCATTTTTCCTCCGTTTTCTTATTCTTATTAATTTCCGGCGGACGAACTGAGAAACTCGAAACATTTGTCTTTCTCCAGATGTTTATATGACTAAGTACTTGAAAAGTGTTTACGTCTGCTTGTTATGTAAACATGTCTCGTTTCTTTTAATAATTCGAAGAAGAAGAAGATAAAGAAGGAGAAGAAGAGGAAGAAGAAGATAAAGAAGATGAAAAATAAAATAAGGAGAATAAGGAGAAGAGAAAAAGAAGAAAGATGGATTAAAATGAAGAGTAAGAAAGCTGGTTGAAGAAGAAGAAGAAGAAGAAGAAGAAGAAGAAGAAGAAGAAGAAGAAGAAGAAGAAGAAGAAGAAGAAGAAGAAGAAGAAACGATAAAAAACTGGAAGAATATAATTGACAATGAGAAAATCTGAAGAAGAAAAGAAAAAGAGTAAAAGAAAAAAAACCTAAAAACAAAACAAAAAAAAAAGTGAAGGAGAGAAAGAAGGGAGGAATAATAATAATAATAATAATAATAATAATAATAATAATCTGTTCTTGAGAACGAAACACATACAATTCTCTGGGGCTTTGAAATAAAAACGGATCACCTTATCCCAGCAAGAAGGCCAGACCTAGTGTTGATAAACAGAAAAAGAAAGAACTTGTCAACTGGTGGATTTTGCAGTTACAGCAGATCACAGGGTGAAATTAAAGGAAAATGAAAAAAGGAACAAATATCTGGACCTTGCCAGAGAACTGAAAAAGTTATGGAATATGAAAGTGAAAGTGATACCAATTGTGGTTGGTGCACTTGGAACAGTCCCAAAAGGATTAGAAAAGGTTTGGAAAGTTTGGAAATCAGAGGAAGGATTGAAACCATTCAGAACACTGCACTGTTGCAATCTGCCAGAATACTCAGAAGAGTCCTGGAGTCATGAGGAGACTTGCTGTCACTCAGACTCCAGTGAAATATCATCAGCTAATGCTGGTGTAAAAACTCAAAAGGAGTGAATAATAATAATAATAATGTTTTCTCAAGAACAAGAACAAGAAGATAATTACTAATATAAATTGTAAATACAAAATGAAAAAGATAAGATCGAAAGGAACGAAAATGAGGAGAAAGCGAAGAAGAACGAGAAAATAAGAAATAAATAAAAACAGAACAAATATCGATAGAAAAATAGAAAAAAGAAAAAGAAGATAAAGGAAAAGATGAGGAGAAGCCGTAGATGTAAAATGCAGAAAATGAAAAACCGAAAGAGAAAAAAGAAAATGAAGAAATTAAAAATGAAAACCGTAGAAGAAAGAAAGAAAGAAAAAGATCGCTGAATAACTGCCTAAAAGAATAAGAAGGAAAAAAAATTAGAAAAAATAAATACAGACAGACAAATAAAGAAGAGAAAGAAAAAAAAATCTTGAAGAAAAAAATAAATGACATTTAAAAGAAAAAGAAAAAGAAAGAAAAGACTGAAGGAAGATGAAATAAGCCAAGAAAAATAACGAGAAAGTAAATGAAAAATACGAAACAGATATCAGCTAAATGAAATTCTTTGAAGTCTTTTATGAGGAATCAATGAATGTCGTTTCCCAAAAGAGCTGCCGGAAAGAAAAAAAAATATATTAAAAAAGCCACCCTCCTAAAAGCAAAAAAAACAAAACAAAAAAAACCACAAAAGAGAAAACAACAAAGAAAACCCAACTGAAATCCATATTTATATCAGTGGCTTTGATCTGTCTACAAGTGAGCCCATCAAAGCTCTACAAAAAGGAGAAAGTCGGAGTGTCGATCTTATAGAAGTCGACCATAACTGACAAAACGATCTAATAAAAAACATGTTTATTGTAACATTTGTCAGAAATCCGCTTCATACCAAACAACCAAATCACCTTGTCGGCGGGGCTTAGAATACGCTGACTGTATCACTTGTAGAGGGTTAAGACCCACCTCAAAACTTCATCCTGGGTATAATATCATACTGCATTTGATGGTGAGGCTCCAGTTCTTAAACTCTGGGGAATGTGGAGTACTCGCTTCATTGCCATTACCCCCTGGTCCACTTTGATCTGGAGTGGTAGTTCCTGTTAGGTTCCCTTCTAAGTGTTAGGTAGATATGTTTGGAAATCATTCTTATTCTATAGATATTTACCAAACCCTCAACATTCCCCATGTTTATCGATTAAAACATTCCCCATGAATTTATCGATTAAAACTTTTGAACACGTGTCGCCGTGTCCATTTCCTACGGCAATAACCATTACACAACGGGCGTATATTAGTAGTAAAGTAAAGTCTTCGGGGTGGTCTAAAATCGATATCAGCCAGAGAGCGATAAAGTCTATCCTCTTTTCACTAGCGTCAATCCAGGGAGATTATGTTTGCGTCTGAAGTGGCGAGCCACACCTGCCATCAGCTCCCTGTGCTACTCATACGCTGAGTTGGCGAGGACCAAAATCGAACCCGGAACCTTGTGGTTCCTAGTCGGACGCTCTACCGACTCTGCTAAAAAGAAAATAATCTACAAAAAAAAAAAAAAAAAGAAAAAAAAGGATATATATGCATGTAGTTGGCGGGGTCCAGAATCGAACCTGGAACCTTGTAGTTTCTAGGCTGACGCTCTACCGACTCTGCTAAAAAGTGAAATGATCTACCAAGGTCAATTTCTTAAGCGGAATTTAACAGGTTTAAATTCCCAATTTTCCTTCTTCTAGACTTGAGTACTTGGATGCATACCTTTTCCAAATGTATTAGTGTTATGTGAAACGCAAGCAGCTTCGCCTAGGATTTGAACCCGGGTCGACGAGTACATTTCCTACGACTCATCTTCAATTACACCACACGCCTCCGCATTATTCGTATTTTATAGAACCGTGTGTAAAAAGAAACAAAAACTAAACCAAACCAAAAGTTTACACAGGTGAACGTCACTTATGAGGTAATTAACGGAAGTTCATGGCAAGTCGTGCATGGATGTCAAAAATGTCAGCAAGTGATTTTATGAGTTTCCAACAACAGCGAGGGTCAAAGCTTCCTCAATGACACGGTAGCGATCTGGTATGGCATAGGCATACAAAAACTGCTACAACTGTTGCATACTGGCCTCGAATTCACGCCGCTAAATTCGTGTATGTTAGTAGCGGATATCGTCACTAACCCACTAGCCATGTATGCTAGTAGTCAGCTATTGAACTTCAATAACAACAGATACGCGTATACAAAAGATGACTCTTCTTTATTTTCTTCGTGTGTGGTAGGTGAGCGGGCATGGAAAATGACACTACGACTACTTATGTGGTGGAAGGTGGGCGAGCCTCACTGCTCGCTAGCAGCGCCCCGACCGTATCGACGGTCAGACACCTTCTGCTTTCTTCGCCGTCTCTCTGGGGTGTCTCTGGGTCTCTCCGATGACCTGCTTAAATACTGACGACCGCCCACACATTCTTTTGTTCCTTGACCGGAAGTCCTTTCTCTTTGTTCAAATTAGCGTTTGTCCAGATGAGTCCTTTGTCACACCTCTTTTGTTATACTAAGATTTCTGTCTCGCCTATCTATTGTTTTCCCTGTTCAATTTTCCTTTGTCTTTTCGACTTCCCGCGCAAAACAAACAGTCAATCTGCAACATCCCTCACCACCCCATTTTTCAAAAATTTTCACATGTGAATATTTAAAAAAACTTTCTTCAATGTCCCGAACCACCGTCACTCACACCAACCACCGAGTACATCGCAAAATACAGGATTAACAAAAATAAAAGAGAAAAAAAAAATACATCGAATATAACATACATTTTACAAATCGGTTACCTTTAATTGGTAACTTAGAGAGTGTTCACGTTCATTTTTTTTTCTTTCTCCTTCAAAATCCCGCCTTGTCACGGTTTCCTTTTTTACTGAAAAGTTCGTTCGTCTTGTTTCATTCAAAAAGTTCGTTTTTTTTTTTCATTCAAAATAAAAACAAAAGTTTGTGATGATATCAAGCAAATGACCCTCGACAAAACCATGTGTATCTCCGCTCGAGCACGACACCTAATTTTATGTTTTTCATGTAACAAGAACATTACCTATAGTTGTTAATAAAGAGTCTGGTGAAAAAAACGAGATGGGGATGAGTTACATTTTTCTTTTTATAAGGGCCCGATTCTAGCTATTGGTGAAGGTATGCTATTTTATTTAACTAGCTTTATCGTTTCCAGTCCTAACTTCTAACTGTAGCGTTTCTATGCTGTGATGAGCCTTAATTTCCCATACGCTTTGTTCTACTCTTCCTTGAACTTGCTATCCACATTCGGATCCGAGACATCTCTCAACCAAAATTTCCTGGAGACCATTCCCACAAATCATAAACCAAAATACTCATAATCCTCAAAATACTACAGAGAATACCGGGGCACGGATCTTACCGTTTATCTATATTCCTTTTTGGAGCCCCAAACTCATTATGATTCAACATTATTCACCAGAAAACACAGGGGCAGGTCACTCGCCATTTCTCTTATTCTGATTTTTTTTCAGAACCCCAAGACTCATTCCGATATCGGAATCTTTAAACATGAGCGCAGAAAAACTTTAACCACATGGGACGCTCATCAAGGAATCGTAATCAGTGTAATGGTGAGCCTTCAGTACGACTACTTTTTTTAAAACCATATTTACACAGATTCCTTACACACGTGGGGAAAAAAATCTCCATACAATCAAGCACGAGTTCCGAACTCGATCCAAAAATAATCACAGCAAGTCCACAAAATTCACAAATAAAATCTTCTAAAACCTTCACTAAAATTTAGGTACACAATAAAATTACTCAGACCAACCATTGATTAATTATGTTAAACTTTCGGGGAAAAAAAAATTCCAAAAACCGAACCTACTGACAAAAAGTTTTTAAAAATTACTCTATCATACAATTTCTATTGGGCTCCACTCTTAAGTATTTTCATTTTAATTTAGATCTAAAATTCAAATCTACCAATTTATAATTTACATGCATTCTGCTATCGTTCGAACAAAAGACATCAACCCGGGTCAAAATAATGAAGAGATCGCCATCTTGTAAATCACGGAAAAAAAATTATTACTAACATCACGTGCGAAGCAGGGCTTTTAACCTTTTCGCGTATCCCCTTCGGGACTTACTGCACGACAAAATCTGATCAGGCGTAGTCGCCATTTTTCTTTTACTACTAAAAACACGTGCGAAGCAAGGCCTTAAACCTTTTCGCGTATTCCATTTGGAGTTTACTGCACGACAAAAATCGGGAGAATGCAGTCTTCCAAAGACTTTCGAAAATTATCGAAGTACCTAATTTCCATAGGACATTCACCAACATAATATCTCAAACCGGTGGGTTTCTCTATAAAAAACACTTTAATTACCGTTTCTCTAAAAAGATGCGACACAAATCAGGTGAAATTTCCAACCAAGTTGACCCAACATGAAACTCTCAAATCCGAACGAAAAAAATATAGCATGGTGATTTAGCACAAAAAAAATTATTCCATTTCCAAATAAAAAAATTACAAAATAGAGATTTCCCTTTTATTCATGGATATACTATTTAAAAATTATCAAATTAGCCCCTCTCAATATAAAATCATGAGTAAAAATTATTTGCCTTAAGCCTCAAAATTCTAAAAATTATATTCATACTGGTTAAACGGAAAAATATATTCTTTTTTCACTGGGGGGTAACACGTGCGTTATCAAGATTACTACTAGGATTTGTACAATACTAGTCTGTCACTCTCGGCATCTCACTCTTTACTTTCGACCCCCTCCAAAACAAGCCTCTCTCGTCAACACAGCGGTCAGACTCCGAACGAAATTACGTTGATCCATTTCAGCTATCTATATATTTTTCTTTATACTAGAACAACTTTTTTTTATCTACACGAGCAGAAACACACAGGTAAAATCACAGGTCACCTACCTTTCGATGTCTTATCATCGCCCAGTGTTTGTGAGCAGTGTCGTGCCCTCTCTTCTCTCCTACCAGCAACCAAAAATCTCGGCCTTGTCTTCTGATATCGCGATCGTCTAGTGTTTTGCTGTGAGCCGGTTCGTTCTCACTCTGTGTTGTGCTTTTGTGGTAACCTCAGGCTTTTCTGAATTCATGTGGAATTCTACTGGTCACTGCACCAATTAGGCATATGTTGCATAGTGGTTTCTTCAAACTCACGCTACTCTGACTCGTATACGTTGCGGGTATACAGCGGAAATCGTACCTGACCCCTAGACGATTTATCTAGTAGTCAGCTATTGAACTTCAATAACAACAGATACGCGTATACAAAAGATGACTCTTCTTTATTTTCTTCGGTGTGTGGTAGGTGAGTGGCGGGCATGGAAAATGACACTACGACTACTTATGTGGTGGAAGGTGGTGGGCGAGCCTCACTGCTCGCTAGCAGCGCCCGACCGTATCGACGGTCAGACACCTTCTGCTTTCTTCGCCGTCTCTCTAGGGTGTCTCTGGGGTCTCTCCGATGACCTGCTTAAATACTGACGACCGCCCACACATTCTTTTGTTCCTTGACCGGAAGTCCTTTCTCTTTGTTCAAATTAGCGTTTGTCCAGATGAGTCCTTTGTCACACCTCTTTTGTTATACTAAGATTTCTGTCTCGCCTATCTATTGTTTTCCCAGTTCAATTTTCCTTTGTCTTTTCGACTTCCCGCACAAAACAAACAGTCAATCTGCAACACAACGTATACAAAAAAAAACATCGACCAAAATGGCGCTTATGTAGAAAAATAGATATATTTTCAACTTTAAAATGATGTAAATATAATTGACAATAAACAAAAAACGTTTCTGTGATTTCTAATTATTTTGAAGACTTTATCCTCGTATATATATTGCTCTTATTTGGATTGTATTTCTATGTAGGTAAAATACAATTTATTTATATGTTCAAAATTTTAAAATGACTAGCAAATATATGCACCTTCGGGTGCAAGTATTTAGGTTTTAATGTAATAAGATGTTATATTAAATTAGAAAGGAGAATGAGACTAAATAAGAATGCAGATAAAAAGATTTGAAACAGTATAATCGAAGAATAGAACAACAGAAACTTATTCTTCCATCACTCCCGTCTTTCATAGCTAAATTTTCCTAATTTAACTATTTAGTTAAAATGGGAAAGTAAAGAATAACATTACAGTTATTTTTTCTTGTTAATGGATTTCTTTTAAGATTTATCCCTGAGATTTTTGCTCATGTTTATTAAAATAAAACCAAACAATTAGGAATCAATAATACTAAGGACATATTTATTAAAATCAAATTTTTAATATCAATATGCAAATTAGCCTTTCCGTTCACACTGTAAACCACTATTTTGTTGTATATATAAATAGAATTGCATATTATTAGTATGTAGATAAGCCCGCCCCTCGTGGTGGGGGTCCAGTGGCTTCGGCCCTAGATCTTTACAAGTTAATAGCGTCGATCCCAGGGGGCTATACCCCAGGCAATACATGTCCCCTTGATTTAAAGGGGCATGGCTAGGTTTATTGCCAAGCACTTGAGGCGCCCCATTGAGGGGGATCGACGCAATTTATCCACCTACCACCCATGATCTTCGGCTTGTGGGTGGGTCCACATAAAAATGTCCTTGTGTCACGCCTCATAAGTGGGATGAGAGGCAAATACCTGTAGATAAGACCAACAGTATTAATAATGGAAAAACAATTTGATTAATAATTGAGGTTTAAATTTAAATTTAAATAAAAATAAAATCATGGAGAATGTGGCGTAAATAACTAAGGGAATTGTGACTTGAATAGTAACATAGTTTCGGTTATAGACAGAGAAACACACAATCTCCATTATAATATAATGTCCGCCCTGTCGGATGGGGCGTTAGAAAGCACCGACTGCACCTTTGCAGAGGGGTAAGACTCCCCCAATGGGGCCACCTGTTGGCCGTGGATGGCGACCCGTGATGCTTAACGATAGAACCCAGGTGGATGAGCAGTTCATGACTTGCAATACTCCACTTCGGCCCTATCTTGGGCTAGACGGTCGGTCGGAGAGGCCCCCTCCGATCAATCGGCTGGTCATGTCAATCCCTTGCACCTATATGATTGCCCCAACCCTATTGCCCTAATGGCAAACCCCAACCCCTTTTATCATATGGGTGCTAGAAGGCGGTGGCTGTGGGTCTATATGTCCTGGGAATGACGTTAAACTCTATCTGATGGTGAGGTTCCAGATTTGGAGGTTTGGGGAATGTGGAGCACCCCTTCATCGCCATTGCTCCCTGGTCCACTCTGACCCAGAGATAGTACCTGTTAGGGTCCCATCTATGGGTTAAATAGAAAAGTGTATTTATAAAAAAATGTATATCCATTAAGAATTGATTTATTTCAAAACTTTATCGGCATTAAATAACCCACTGAGGTTGATATGCCGTAAAACAAAACAAAACAAAACATATAATATGATGTAAACATCATTGACAATAAACGTTTCTGTGATTTTTAAATATTCTGGAGACCGTACCTCTTTAGCCTTTCTTGTTATTTCATAGTTTCGTTTTCTTTTTGGCCTTCTTATTGTCTTTGTCCCGAAGGCTTCTATGATATTTTTACCTTTTCACACAGTGAAAAACCAACGGGGGATCAAATCTGGAGTCGGGCTTTCGACATTATTCACGAGACCATCATAAATTGAACAATGGTCACTCTTAGCGACGGCATCATACTAACCTTTAGTTGTGTTGGTCGGTGAAAAGCTAAACTCTAGTGCCCCATTGTTTATAACTTGGCCAGTGAAGAACAAACAAGTAAAACCGTGAAAGATGTCGAGTCGAGCCCACGGAGTTACCTATTGAGTGTTTTGACGTTGCCATGGAAACGGAGATTAAATGTCTGCACAATGGAAAAAAAAAGATGAAGCGAAGAACGTATCATCCAAAAACACGAAAACCATTTCAATAGACAAATAATGTCAATATAATTTCCTTTTTATAATGTTTAGTTTTATCAATTCTCAGTTTTCATACTCTTAACGTTGGTAGCCTTGTTGGCATGGCTTAGAATACGCAAGCTAAACACACACCACACACACACACACCACACACACACACACACACACACACACATATATATGTATATATATACATATATATTTCAATGTGTATGGTTGGCACTATTATACTTGAAGAAGCGGTAGTAATCCAACGTCCAGTGTTATTAGAAGAGTGCTCAATATCTGTGATAGAGCGTTAATAAATAAATATTTTAGTTTATATTTATTTACATTGAAACAAGTTTGCTACCATTGGTTTCTTGTTATGTATACTTAATTTTAAAGCGTAGCAATCATCAGGCAACAAAAGATTTTCGTTGCCTGATGATTGCTACGCTTAAAAAATTAAGCATACACAGCAAGAAAACCAAATGGTAGCAAACTTTTCAATATAAATAAATGTAAACTAATATATATATATATATAATAATATATATATATATATATATATATATATTAGACAAAACGTGACCCGTTGGGTCACCCATTGAGCTCTGGGTAGATAATTCAGATTAGAGAAAAGCGAGTTGGCAGAACGAATTGAATAAAAAACAAAAAAAAAAAAAAAACAAAAAACAAAAAACAAAAAAAACTTTAAAATAATTTTGAAAGATTTCTAAGAAAGGGAATGTTTGACCTAATTTAAGCTACGAGTTGGCTGCTTTTGAAATTTAACATACAAATACATTTCAAACTCTCCCATCCCTTTCTCTCTCAGCTCCCAATGAGAAACTAACCTATATAACGAGGAGGTAATCAAGATATACATAGAGAGGGGAAAATGAAGTTTTTGACTTAATTGCAAATTACAACTAATTAGAACCAATCAAATTGGAATTTTTCCAAACATAACTCAATCCTAAAACTAAGGAATAATTCAGTATAACTTTCGTGTCATTAAACTAAACAGTAAAAAAAGCCTTTAGGAGACAAAGATTGATTCCCTCAGTTTTAGTATAGTAATATATACATACTACAAGCGACTACCCTGCGTCAACTGGGTAGAGGGGGCAGGGAAAACCTTGGTGTATTGATTTGTTTACTTTTGAGATTTACAAATGCTGGACATTTTAAAGTAGAATTTCAATGCTATTTCTATGTATATTTTGATTTCTAACTATCTTCGAACACAGATCAAATCTTCATCATTTTTGCACAAAAAGCAAGAACCGTTGATCTCCAATGTGCATCATCATCATCCTCATCATCATGTCGCGCATGCAGCGCGGGTATCCATGACAATCTCTCGCCAACCTTCCCTATCATTCATTGCACCTGGGAGGTCCTCTGCGGAGCAACCAGCATCTTCGCATAGCTGGTCAATATAGGTCCTTGCCGGGCGCCCCACACTTGCATGTTTATGTGTTGGCTTCCACAGGAGAACGTCGCATATGAGTTCGTCCTTGCTTCTCCAGCAGTGTCCTGCATGCCTTGTCCATCTCACTCGGATAGTTTGTGAGATGGGGGGCAGGTGACCGAACAGCTATCTCCTTGTGAGATGCTGCTTCCACGACTTGTTCAAGACTGCGCGCAGCATTCTTGTGCAGCTTCCATCTAGCTTATTCTCAAGACGCTTTGTTAGGGTCCAGGTGGTGCAGCCATATAGCAGCACCGACACAACCACAGCCTGGAAGAACTGTCGCTTCAGCTAGTCAGGGAGATCAGACCTCCATATGACTGATAATCTATTTGCGGCCGACCATGCCTTTGCTATCCGTGTATTAACATCGCTCTCTGTGGAGGAGATATTACCACCCAGGTACGTGAATTGTTCTACTGGCTTAAGAGGCTTGCCGTTGAGTGTGGAGATGTTTCCTTTATTTTTGAAACTCATGAACTCTGTTTTACCGGAGTTCACATAGAGGCCTATATACTTTGCTGCCTCCTCTAAGCTATGCAGCAGTGACTCAGCCTGTGCTGGTGTATCTGCAAGAAGTGCAAGGTCATCAGCATAGTCTGCATCTGTGACTGTTTGTGTGGGAGATCACCTGCTCCTTGCCTTTTTTAGTGTGAAACCTTTTTCTTTTATGGTATCTAATGATGTTCGGAGTACGTATATTTATTTTGTCGTTAATTGTTTTATTTTTTTAGTTTCATCTGGACATACATACATACATACACACCAACTGTCCTTTATATATATATAATATATATATATATATATATATATATATATATATATTTACCAACCCCTCCGCACGAGCAGGTTGTGACACAAGGTCAATTTCTTAAGCGGAGTTTAACAGGTTTGAATTCGGAGTTTTCCTTCTCCTAGACTGGTTACCTAGTCAGGTTTAAAGAGCCCAATTTGCCCTGCTATTAACCCATAGCTGGAGGAGGAATTGGATTCATACCTTTCCCAAGGGTATTAGCGCCTTGTGAAATGCAAACAGCTTTATATATGTATAGATTTAACAATATCTCCATACTTGTGCGATGCAACACAAGATCAGTTTCTTAAGCGGAGTTCAACGGGTGTGAATTCAGAGTTTTCCTTCTCCTAGACTGGTTGCCTAACCATGGTTAACGAGCCCATTCTACAGCTACTGAAATAAAAAATAAAAAACAATAACAATTAATAATTTTTTACTGGATACCCCATAATTAGGATGACCAAGTTACGCGGATTGGAGGAGATCTCAAACTAGTTTTGAGTAACGTGTCCCTTTTGTTTAAATTCAGAGTTTTCCTTCTCCTGGATCAGTTGCCATACCAAGGTTAAAGAGCTCAGGCTGTCCTACTATTTACCCATAACGAGCGGGAGAGAGAGAGAGAGAGAGAGAGAGAGAGAGAGAGAGAGAGAGAGAGAGAGAGAGAGAGAGAGAGAGTAGTCGGATGCAAAACTTTCCCAAGGGTATTAGCACTATGTGAAATGCAAAATGCAAAAAGCCTCGTCCAGAACTTGAACTTATCATCCTCTCTACCTAGACACCGCCGGGTAGCCGCTTCTAGTCGTTAATAAATAAAATGCTAATCAAGATTAAATAATGCTTATTTAATAAAAATTGAGATCATAACGTAAATAGGGAATTGTGACGTCGGTGGTGACGGAGTTTAGGTAGCAAATGTTAAGTATCTGGCCGCCATCCTTGGCCAGTTGTAAAAGAACTTAAAGTAAATAAGTAAGTAAGTCAATAAGTCCTGTTGTATTGTTTCCTTTAGGTCCGACGTCCAAGAAGATCCAAGTAGCAGTGAGCTAAGATTAGAATCAGGCAGTATAAATACAACAACAGCAGCAGCAGCAGCAGCACTGCCAGTGATTGGATAAGAGGCTGCCTTCGCTGGTCACATGGTAGTCGGCGAGTCTATATGTAAAAGTAGCCGTCTGGCACACGCCTTATATTACAAAAACTCCAACAGCATATAGACACATAATCTCCCCGCCCTGTCGGTGGGGCGTTAGAAAGCACCAACTGCACCTCTGCAGAGGGGTAAGACACCCCCAATGGGGCCACCTGTTGCCGTGGGTGGCGACCCGTGATGCTTAAGGATAGAGCCCAGGTGATGAGCAGTTCATGACATGCAATACTCCACTTTGGCCCTATCTTGGGCTAGACGGGCGGTCGGAGAGGCCCCCTCCGATCAATCGGCTGGTCACGTCAAGCCCTAGCACCTATATGATTTTCCCAACCCTATTGCCCTATGACAAGCCCCAACCCCTTTTTATCATATGAGTGCTAGAAGGCGGTGACTGATGGTCTATATGTCCTGGGAATGACGTTAAACTCTATCTGATGGTGAGGTTCCAGTTTTGGAGGTTGGGGAATGTGGAGCACCCCTTCATCACCATTGCTCCCTGATCCACTCTGACCCTGAGTGGTAGTACCTGTTAGGGTCCCATCTATGGGTTAAATAGAAAAATGTATTTATTAAAAAAAATGTATTATCCATTAAGAATGATTTATTTCAAAACTTTATCGGCATTAAATGACCCACTGAGGTTGATATGCCGTAAAACAAACCGAACCAAATCAAATGAACCAAACATAATCTCCATTATAATAAGGTCTCTGTGGAAATAGATAGAATGCATTACTTTGGAACTTCTTGGATATCATAAAAGCTTTTTACACACACAAACCTTTTTTCATAGTTTCTACTTCTTTTTTTCATCTTTATAATCTTCTTCGTATTTTTCTTCAATAGGTTTTTTCTTATCCTGCATCCCTCGACGCCATGTTTCTTTTAGTAGTGAATGATAACTTATTTCTCTTTTTACTCCTCCTCCTCCTGCTCCTCTTTCACCACCACATCACCACCACCTCTTCTTTTGATGGTGTTGCCACCTCTCTCTACTACTACTACTACTACTACTACCACTTAACACAACCAGCACCACCTCTTCGTTTTCTTTCACAACTCCCCCTTCTTTCGTCTTCTTCCATCATGATGTCTTCTTCTTCTTCTTCTTCTTCTTCTTGAGATTCTTCTTCTTCTTCTTCTTCTTCTTCTTCTTCTTTCTTCTTTTCTTCTTCTTCTTCTTCTCTTCTTTCTTCTTCTTCTTCTTCTTCTTCTTCTTTCTTCTTCTTCTTCTTCTTCTTCTTCTTCTTCTTCTTCTTCTTCTTCTTCTTCTTCTTCTTCTTCTTCTTCTTCTTCTTCTTCTTCTTCTTCTTCTTCTTCTTCTTTTCTTCTTCTTCTTCTTCTTCTTCTTCTTCTTTTCTTATTATATCTGACCCAATGCATCTAAGATCGACTTTGACAATTAGCCGAAATATCGCCATTATAATTGATCGATGAATACAGTTTTCGAAACAGTAAGATAAGCGGACACAAAAATATTCCGCCATCTTTTCTCGTTGCAAATCTTTAATTACTCACTGGACTCTCATACAAGAGAAAATCCCAGACACATTCGTAATATTATTGGCATCGGTCTTTCACTTCTTATACTTTATACTTTATATGTTATTTTTCACCTTTAGTCCCCACTTATTAAATTTTAATTTTTAATCTGTAACGTTTCTATATTATTTTATTATTCTATATTTAACTTTTATATTTTTATATTATTTGTGGAGTAATATACCACTACCTCTTACTGTATTCAATTTTGTTCTAGTCCACCCTATATCATCCAAAACTAAATTCTTATCTTAGATTAATCTTAAGTTTATTCTTTATCCTTAGTTTATTCTCTAACTCTTTACCTTCACAAGCTACCTCCCACCCCTAATTTGCTTCTTAGTTTAATTCTAATTTTATATTATGTTAATTTTTATTTTATTTTTTATTTTTATTTTTTACTTTTTACTTTTTATTTTATTTTATTTCATTCTGTTTTAGTAGATTCTAATTCTTTATTCTAATTTTAATTCTTTTCTTATTTTAATTTAATTTATCTTATTTTATTTTATGAGATTTTATTAATCTTAATCATTATGCTTTATTCCTTTACCTTATTGTCATTATCATTATTATTTGTTACTTTTATTTTTATTTTTATTTTTTAATTTTTAAAATTTTTATTTTTTATTGCTTATTTCTATATTATTTTGTTATCTTTATTTTTCTCTTTCTTCTTCTCTTCTTCTCTTCTTTTTTCTCTTTTTAAAATTATTTTTAGCCTTTAAATTCTGCTCATTTTGTATATACACTCTTACAACTATTTCTCCAAAGAATATGCCCCAAGCTAAGCCACACCTCATCCAAAACATAGACCTCCCCGCCTCATCCAAAGAAACTAACCCCACCCATTCCAAAATAAGACACCAACCCTCCCTCCCCTAAATTGATAGATATAAAAGAGATGTTACTTTGGGAAATTCTCAGTAAGAGTCATGTTCTTGTGATTACCTGAAGATGCCGTATTAATACGGTTGAAATAAATTATTGTAATGAAGCAAGTTTAGAGTTTTTCTAATATATATATATATATATATATATATATATATATATATATATATCAGAAAGGAAGGAAGAACTCAACACCGTAATTCCATAATAAATTCATTTCGACCAAAATTGGGGCCTATATAAATCTAAGTTGATTTAATATAGCTCCCCAAAATTCAGTCTCATCAGATGGTAGCTCTTGATCTTTCATCTGATGAGACTGAATTTTGGGGAGCTGTATTAAATCAACTTAGATTTATAAAGGCCTCAATTTTGGTCGAAATGAATTTATTATGGAATTACGGTGTTGAGTTCTTCCTTCCTTTCTAAGATAAATATTGCTCTGTATATAATCTAAAAAGTTTATTATACATTGAGCTCTCTTTAGTGATTTAAAGATTCACTGTATTTGTACATACTGGATCATACAATAATAATACAGTGTGTCTTAGAAATCACATATAGAATCATCCCTTACTACCAAGTTTTGGATACCACTCATCTATATATATATATATATATATATATATATATATATATATATATATATATAATATATATAAATAGATAGATAGATAGATAGTAGAGAGAGAGATAGATAGATAGATAGGTACACACACACAGAGAGAGAGAGAGAGAGAGAGAGAGAGAGAGAGAGAGAGAGAGAGAGAGAGAGAGAGAGAGAGAGAGAGAATATAAGATAATACAATTCACTGATAAGTAAGGGATGATTCTATCTCAATGTACATCCAAATTGTATGCTCTTGTAAGTGTAAACTTATAGACTCATACAATGATTTTTTATAAATCTCTAAGAGAGCTCAATATATAATAAATAATAAATTAATTATATGCAGAGCAATATTTAACTTTCAAAGAAAGAAAAACTTAACAAACCGTCATTTGACTAAGTATAATATATAATATATATATAATATATATATATATATATATATATATATATATATATATAATGGTTGGCATCCTTCCGGCTACTAAAGACGATGGTGTAGTGTCCACTTTTTGGTATTTAACATTTTTTTATCTGCAACTGCGTGAGTGGTTGAGCAGCACAATTTTTGAATGGCAATCTCTGGAATCTCTGGTGCAGTGACTGCGAACACTTCGGGTGGCCAGGTTGGATGCCTTCGTTAGGTCCATCAATGCGATGCAGAGTGGCATCCGCTCTCCCGTCACTCCTCCTGTAGTTGGCATAGTGAGATCGTGTCCACCGTTGCTCGGAAGCCACGCTGTGTTCCTGGATAGGTGCAAGATGCAAAGTCTGCAGACGCGCCATATATATATATATATGGAAAGACGGCGAGGAAATTAATCCGACAATATGAGAAGAAAATATTTTACAAATATAACAACACAGGATGTTATGATTAGGGGAAACAATTTTATGGTCTATAATACAACGGTGGGTGCAAGAATGTGTGTGTGCATATAAATGCACACTTAGTTATTGGATACATAAGTAAGTTTAAAAAATATAATAAGTCCAACAGTACAATAGATATATAGATAGTAGGAACTAGTTATATATATATAAGATAAGTATATATGTGTGTATTCGGTAGATAATGTGTGAATATATATATATGTATAGATAGATAGATACATACATATGTGCGTATGTATACATACATGTGTGTGTGTATGCACATATATTGTATGTGTAAGTAAAGGTATGTGTATGGTCGGTCAAAGAAACCGTAAAACTGAAGAAAAGATTAAGAGGGTGATAAGTCCCCAGATTAGAGACGAGAAGTCTGGGTTGTGAACAACTTTGAGAGTTGACCGTAGGTCAGGGTGTCATAAAACACCATGAGGGTGGTCTGTTAGAACAAAGGATTTTGAAATCTCGGAGGGTGAGATTTCGTACGAGATTTAATATGAGATTTGGGATTTCTGGGAGATTTGAAAAGTTTTAGTCAGTTAGTCTTGGGACAGTGGAGAGGGCAGTTAGATCTGGGGAGCCGAAGAGAGCAGATGAGCCTTGAACACTGAAGAAGTTAGGATGTTAGATGCCCACTAGAAACCAACTTTAGCAGAGGTCTCCAAAAGGAACGGGGGTGTATCCCCCCTCTCTACATAGATAAATGAGAAGCTGATGCATGTTATATACCTCATCCCTGCCATTTGTTTGAAGTTCACCTGAGATTGTCTTGTCTTCGTCTCTCTTTTGTTGTTGTTTTTCCTTATGACACATGGGTGCGTTCCAGACACGGCGTTGGGGGTTGTCAGACGATAAATACGGCCAGTGACGGAAGTGACAGAGATGATCCGGACAGACTGCTATTGATCATCAATATTCTCTTCGGACGTCCTGTACATAACGATTCAGAGTATCGATCTGGGAGACTGCTACTGGTTGTGATCGATATTCTCCCAGACGATTTGGACGAGAACGGTGGAAGTGACGATGATACGAATGGACGACCCGACCCCCATGTTGTCATATGTCAATACTTAAGCATTTCGGTATATTGTACCATCTTCAGGACACTGTTAAGTAATGTTTATGTGAGGGACAAAATGTAAGATGTTAAGTGTATAGTGAATGTGTGAATATGATGTTATTAACCGTTAATTTTTATATGCGCGTTTGTTCATGTATATATATATGTCTATGTATGATTATATGTGGATATGTGTATATATGGATTATATGTATTTACATATTGTTTTAATCTTCTTATTTTTCTAACATTAATATTCCATATGAAATACGTCATATCTTTGTAAACTTTTCGTTCTCCGCCTATTCACATTAATGCATGTGTCATCATATGATCTTCACCTTCCATTTTTGCACACGCATTGATCACGTCATTGGCTTTTCGTAAACAAACGCGCATATAAAAATTAACGGTTAATAACATCATATTCATACATTCACTATACACTTAACATCTTTCATATACACAAATGAGAATAAACAATAGTTTAAAAAGTCTTTGATAAATCAAAAGTGCTGTAATGCTGGCCACAACAGCAGTATAAAAACTAAAAGGATTTAGAATATCAATATTTTTTCTGTTTTGTTTCATTACTGATAGCTCCATATGTTTCGTATAAAATAGAAATCACAATCGTTTGATGAAACTTTTTGGGAAGAAATGGACAAGATAATATTTGTGAACGAAATTATCCGTCTCTCTCTCTCTCTTTTCTCTCTCTCTCTCTCTCTCTCTCTCTCTCTCTCTCTCTCTCTCTATCTTGTTTATTTCTTCAGAAAATAAACTTAATTTATTAAGTGTCATGAAGTGTTTCAGCTTGAATTTCAATTTAAAAAAAAAAAACCCTTTCTACATGCAGCCATCATTTTGAAAAGCTGGCAAATAAAAAAAATGTAGCAAAACCAATCGTTCTTTTGAAAAAAACAAAAAAACAAAAAGAATTGTAGTTTGAATGAAAGGGAAAAGAAGAAAAAAATAGAATGTCGTCTAAAACATTGATTCAATCTCTCAAAACATTTTATTTTAAGTGCACATGGTCTAAAATGTGTAAATTTCTCAACCTGCAAGAATATCCAGAAAAATTCCTAATAAACTTGTAAAGATATCTTGGCACCGCATATCAAAAATATAACTCCTAATTAATCAACTATAATTACATGAAATAAAAAATTGTATTATTATTTGAGTCCATGCGTTTTTCACACCTGCCTTAACTGGTGGTTCACTGACGCTATGACAGCAAATCTCCTCGGGACTCTTCTAATGATTCTAATGCTGTTTGGGTGGCCTCGATTCTTCCTCTGATTTCCAAGTCATCTAGACTCTTTTTGAAACCATTAGACCTCCATGTTTCACAGTTTTATCAGTGCTCTGGCAAGGTCCAACCATTTGTCTATCTTTTTGTTTTCTTTCATTTTCACTCTGTGATCAACAGGGACGGCAAAAATATACGAGATGACAATTTCTCTTGTTAATTCGGGGCCGGGTTAGCTCAGTCGGTAGAGCGTTCGGCTAGAAACCACAAGGTTCCTAGTTCGACACTCAGCGTATGAGTAGCACAGGGATCTGTGCGGTAAAGTAAGGAGCTGATGGTAGGTGGGGCGCTCCAACCCAGACGCAAAAACAATCTCCTTGGTCTAGCGCTAGGGAAAAGGGGATAGACTCCCTCGCTGATAGGCTGATACCGACTTTAGGCTACCCCGACGACTTCTACTTTATATATTCATATATACCCACATCATACGTCGGGTATATAATAGATAGAGATAGATAGAGAGAGAGAGAGAGATAGATAGATAGATAGATAGATAGAGAGAGAGAGAGAGAGAGAGAGAGAGAGAGAGAGAGAGAGAGGCTCATCAAGAGAACCAGTTTTGAATGCATTGAAACCATCAAGAGGTGCGTAACGACGGAGCTGAGAGTCATAGCAGAAGAATCCTTCCAACAGGACAGAGAAGCGTGACTAATTTGGAGGAGGAGAAAACATTTAGTTTGTTGTTTGGATTTGAAATGATTTATTTGTGAGAACAGTCTCATTACTTTTCAGACACACCTCATATATGAAAAAATTGAATAATACTATCCGCAACTAATTATTTCATAAGAACTCGTATGAGAATGGCCCTGAGCCAGTCATAGAGACCAGGTTCCGATCTTTGGTAAATACTAGGGTGAGTAAAATGTTTTTCAATATTGTGGTAAGGTGAGGCACAATTCGGCAGCTCCGGATGCTTTTACCGAGATGGCGAACCACACTGGACTGTCAACTGACGAGCTCACCTGATACTCTCAGTGTATTACTCTCTGGAACTTGTCTCTATGTACAGCATTGGAATAAACGGTTTTAGGCCAACTTGACCTTGAGGCGCCCGTTGTGTCATGTTTATGGTCGAAGGAAATGGATACGACGAGAAAAGTTCAAATTCCGGACGAGGCTGGTCTCAATTCACATAGCGCTGATACTCTTGGGAAAGGTATGAATCAAATTATTTCCCCTCTAGCTATAGGTTAATAAAAAAAAGTAAAGTCGTCGGGGCGGCCTAATGTCGGTATGGGCCTATCAGCGAGGGAGTCTATCCCCTTTTCAATAGCGCTAGACCAAGGAGGTTATTTTTAGAATCTGAGGTGGAGCGCCACACCTACCATCAGCTCCTTACTTTACCGCACAGATCCCTGTGCTACTCATACGCTGAGTTGACAAGGGTCGGTATCGAACTAGGAACCTTGTGGTTTCTAGCCGAACACTCTACCGACTGAGCTAACCCGGCCCTTTAATTATTAATAAAACAAATTAAAAAAATGAATAGTGGGCCATATTGGGCTCTTTTTAACCTTGGTATGGCAACTGGACGTATCGGAATATAAAATAATAAATGTGACATCTCTTATAAAATAAAATAAAATAAGAGAAATTGATAATAGCTGAAAGAAAATACATTTCACGTTCTTTGATGCCAAGAGCTTAGTCTTTGTACAAGACTTTGACAACCCCCCCTCAAAACCATGGACGTCTGTATAATAATATATAACAATGGGGAGGCGCTGTGTGTAATGGCTATCGTCATAGGAAATGGACACGGTGAACCATCTTTATAATAAAAACGGAATGGTCCATGTTTTAGGTGATGTGACGACACTCTTAAAAAAAAAAAAGAATTCGGTGGATAAGCAACACCAGATAATCAGAATTTACATTTTTTACATTTCATCTTGGATGATTTGGGCGGTTTCATTTTTAACCAGAGGGTGTTGCAAGATGATAACAGTCGGAAGATTAGGGAACAAGAGTATTGATATATAATATATATATATCAGCAAAACAGTTCCAATTTTTTGCATTTAATCATGCGACCTAGATTTGAACAGTTGCTCTTTCTGACGAGGCTGCTCGCAGTTCACATAGAGTTGATACTCTTGGGAAAAGTATGAATCTGACTATTCTCACTCCAGCTATGGCTTAATAGTAGGGTAGACTGGGCTGTTTAACTTTGGTACAGCAACCGACACACCCAGAGGGGCAAGACACACCCTCAATGGGCGATCCGTGCTGCTTATTGATGGAATCCTGGTGGCTGGGAAGTCCATGACATGCAACAATCCACTTTGACCCTTACTTAAGCTAGACGGACAGTCGGTGAGACCCCCTCCGATCAATCGGCTAGTCGCATCCAGCCCTGGCGCCTATATGATTGTCCTAACCCTATTGCTCTTATGGAAAACCTCCCAACCCTTTTAATCATATATGTGCTAGAAGGCGGTGGTTGAGGGTCTTAGTGTCCTGGGTATAACGTTGAATTATTTCTGATGATGAGATTCCAGTTCTTGAGGTCTGGGAAATGTGGAGTACCCATTTATCACCATTGCTCCCAGGTCCACTTTGACCCGAAATGGTAGTACCTGTTAGGGTCCCATCTATGGGTTAAATAGTGTTATATCTGGGTAAGGGATATATTAGTAGAAGTAGTAGTGTTGTACACTAGAGCAGGTAAGTATGAGTAGGTGCGACGTCGTAGTAGTAGTAATTAGTCGGCGTCAGAGTAGTAGGCAATTGTATCTCTACATTGTTCAGTATTTATAGCAGACACTAACCAATCAGATTACTGTGAAGTGGGTACCTAGGTGTAAGTATATTCGTTATATAAAATAGAAAAGAACGTGTTTAAAACAAATTGAAATATGAAATATCAGCAAAGCAGTTCCAATCTATTGCTGTTATGGCAAATCTCAACCCTTTTTATCATATGTGTTAGAAGGCAGTGATTGAGGGTCTTAGTGTCCTGGGTATGGGTTGAATTATTTCTGATGATGAGATTCCAGTTCTGAAGGTTTGGGGAATGTGGAGTACCTCTTTATCATCATTGCTCCCAGATCCACTTTGACCCGAAATGGTAGTACTTGTTAGGGTCCCATCTATTACAATTTTTTGCGTTTAATCGTGAAACACGAATTTGAACAGTTACTCTTTCGACTCTTCATATTTAGATGACTGTTCACTTAGCTACTACATCAACTTATCCGGATAAGGCTTATCAGTTAATTCTTATTAACGTTTTTCTTTCGGCTTATTTTTGCAATAGCATTAAGAACTTCTTGTTATCAGTTAATTGCAGAGTCTTGAACGCAGGTAGATCAGATTAAAGACATCGTAAAAGAGAATAATGGTCTGTGAGTCTGAATGAAATCGAGGCTGAGCAAGAAAAAAAAAAAAGGATTCTCAATAGTAGAATATTTTTTTCTTTCTTTTTGTTTATTCTGAGAAAAAGAAAACTGCACTCTTGCGAAAATTAATTCATTGTTTTTGTTTTATTTTGTTTTCGTTAATTAGAGTTTTGTTTTTCTAACAAGTCACAAATTGACATAACGCCAAAAATGACTCCGAATAATAAAAAGAAATTCTTAAAAGAAAAAGAAAAAGAAAAAAAAAAGAAAGTAGTCTGTTAATTTGCTTCTAGAGGCGGTGAACTGCAGTAAAGTTTGTTAATTGCAGAATATGTGTTATACAGGGTCCGGTAGAATGATATCTTGAATTTTGAAAAGTAAATAAAAAGAGGTATTATAAAACCTATTTAAAATTTGATTTTACTATAAGAAAGAACAATTTTTTAAATTTTTCCATGAATGTATTCATGAAAATTTCCAAATTCTACAGCATTGAAACTCAAGCATAAATATCCTCATCTATATAGTGTGACCTGACAACAGATGACCTTGGCAACGTTCTCTGCTGTTTCATGAGTTTAAATTAGATAGATGGATGCATTGAAGAGAATTACTTTAAATTAGATAAATAAATAGAGAGACTGACTAATTGAGTTTGATTTCTTTTTTAATGGCATATAGACCTTTGTGGGTTATTTAATGCCAGCCATCATTGAAGAACAGTAGTATAATTATTTAACCTATAACTGTTTTTTCCGTCGATAGGATCTTTCCACGTGTGGTTTAACCAAGCTGATGCAGGTAGACCATAAGGAGAGCTCAATGTGCCTAATACCAGTGAGTAGAAGGACAGAGCAAGATATATATATATATATATATATATATATATATATATATATATATATATATATATATAAGAGAGAGAGAGAGAGAGAGAGAGAGAGAGAAAGAGAAAGAGAGAGATATCTAGATAGATAGATAAATAGACAGAATTGAACAAACTGAGTTTAAATTAGATTGATAGATATAAACAAAATGCGAATAAAATAGATAGGTGGATGGATGGATAGATTGATATGAACAAACTGAGTTTAAATTATATATATATATATATATATATATATATATATATATAATATATATATATATATATATATGAACAAACTAAGTTTAAATCAGAGAGATTTTTTCCGGTGATATGGACCCGTGTTCTTCCGTTAGACGTCAACTTTTGATAAACTAGCTATCATCAGAACTCGACCAATAGAGTTTATATATCTTTCAGCCGCCATACAGGCAGTAAATTGAAATCAATAGTGTCATTATGTGTGAAAATTCCATAGATATGTTTGATGGTTGGTTATCTGTTTGATTTTACGGCATGTCAACCCTTGGGTTATTTTATGCTGAAGATTTTTTGTTTTAATCATTCTTGATTGCATTCATTTTTTTTTCAAACAATTTTTTTAAAGACTTTTTCAAACATTTTTTTCTATTGAACCTATAGGTGGGACCCTAACAGGTACTACCGGATCAGAGTGGACCTGGGAGTAATGGCAACTAAGAGATACTCCACACTCCCCAGAGCTTCAGAATTGAAGCCTCATCATTAGATGCAGTTTAACGCCATACTCAGGACATTGAGACCCTCAGCTACTGCCTTTCTAGCAGATATGTGATAAAAGAGTTGGGGTTTACCATAAGGGTGATGAAGTTGGGACAATCTTATAGTTGCTAGGGCTTGACGTGGCCGATTGACTTCGACCACTCGTCTTGCCAACGGATCAAAGTGGAGTGATGCATGTCATGAACCGAAAACATCCGAGTAAGACAACCAAGACATGCCGAATACCATCGGAGAAGCAGGGACGAACTCATAAGTGGTTTTCTCCTCTGGACATCTGCATACGGACACGTCATTGTAGGCCCTCTGACAAAGATTTACAACTCTTAACATCCTGTTAATTTTCTAAGTCTAGAGCCCCATTCCTATAAGGATTTATCAAAAAATGGCTAAAATTTCCTTTTCGTTTAAAGTTACCTGTTATTTCCCTTTGTTAGAGTTACGTTAGGGTAATATGCGGTTTCGAAGGGTGTGGTAGGCCCTGGAAGGATTTAATAACGAAGAACTGGTTACATGCGTTTTTATTCAGACGATGCCAGGGAATAGAGAACGCTCTCTCAAACGCTCTCTCTCTCTCTCTCTCTCTCTATGCGAGTGGAGGAGGGGAGATAACTCAATACAATATAAACACCCCTTAAATTAAAGACTTCTCAATATGTTTAATATTACATTTAAACAAAGGCAATCGTTTGGGTCGGATTAGGAAAATGAATATGACTTCCGGCCAGGCGGAATGAGGCAGTACAGGATGTTAAGAATTTTAAAACTCTTAACATCCTATAACGCCTCAGCTCTGTGTGTATTCTGGATTCTGGATGCTGCACTGAGGACCTGCCGGTGACGATGAATCATAGGGAAGGTTGGCGAGATAGAGAGTCATGGATATCCGAGCTGCCAGCAAAGTATGCTGCTGCTGCTGCTGCTGAGGATGATGATGATGATGATGATGGTTTGTGCCTCAAATAGAAAGTTTGAGAAGCCTTTTTCTAAATAATCCATGAATTCATTTTCGGCAGTATCTCTGTCTTTATTATTATTTTTTTTTACCACAGAGTTTCGGTTTCTTTAATGTTGAACCTTTTTCGCGTATTGATCGCACCCAGTGAACTTCTTCGCCTATTTATCGCACTCAGTAACCCCCTGGGAATTTTAAAATGGAACCCTTCATTTAAAGATTAATGATTTATTTCCATTTTGGACAGAGATCGGAATCTTTCCTTTTTTTTTTTTTTTTTTTTGCTTTTACGGATTATGAAGAACCCAGAACAATAAAGGGCAGTATTATTCTGGTAACAATCTCCGGAACAGAAACAAACAAAAAAAAAAAAAAAAAAAAAAAAAAAAAAAAGAAGGTGAA
>CM042159.1:71712252-71734752 GCA_023376005.1 Doryteuthis pealeii | reverse complement strand
CCTGAAATGGGATCAAATTATCATTTTTAGAAGAATTTTTAAAGGGCATTTTAGCTGACAAGTAAATATGTAAGATCTCTTGTGTAAAAGATTCGACTACAAAGAGATACAACAGCAAACATTGGAACAAGAACAAGAACAAGAAGAACAATCATGATATGATTGTTATATAGCTCTTTACTTCGTATATTGTACTGCTTCTGAGTTGGATCGCGTCGTCTGTTTGGCTGTTTCTTCTATGCTGAGCTAACTTTCTCTGTTATTCGGGGATATTTCTTGGGATTTCTTGGATCTTCTTCATCTCTCTGTTCGTTGTTGTTTTTAGTAACGAACACAAAGACTTTGTATTTCTTTCAAGCGTCTGTATTTAGCCCAAGTTAACCCTCACGCGTAGGAGAAATAGCCACTACTGGAGACACGTCTGTATTCTCCGAAAAAACTAGCTAAACATTCCCTTTTCTAAGTCTACTTCCTGTTCTCACGAATCACTTTGACCAATCAGAGAGCAGATATAAGGTCATCGAAAGGTCAAGCCCTGTAAATTTACTTTATTGTTTGTTTCCGTGATTCAGAATTACCGGTATCTTTAATTTCTATTCTACCATATTCATATGCAACCAAGAAATGATATTTCAAGTAACTATCTAAGTATCAATATTGGAGAGACACGCCTGTCTTCTTCGAAAACCAATCTAGAACTCCATTTTCTACCTTTTGTTAATTGCGAATCACTTTGAGCAATCAGAGACCAGGCACAAGGCCAAAGAAAGACTCACTCTTTTAAATTTACTTTTATAGACCAATTATTGAATTGCTGAATAGCGAAGTCGATCCTTGTTGTATGCGCCATATTTGCGACCTTGTATCATATCCTACTTTTATATACCCCTAACATGTCTCGGCCACCCTGTCGGCTGGGGCGTTAGAATGCACCGACTGCACCTCTGCAGAGGGGTAACACTCCTCCAATGGAGGCCGTGGTGGCGACCCATGAGGCTTAAAGATAGAACCCAGGTGGATGAGCAGTTCATCACTTGTTATACTTCACTTTGGCCCTATCTTGGGCTAGACGGGCGGTCGGAGGGGCCCCCTCCGATCAATCGGCTAGTCACCTATATGATTTTGCCCTTATGGCAAACCCCAACCACTTTTTATCACATGGGTGCTAGAAGGCGGTGAGTACATGTCCTGGGAATGACGTTAAACTCTATCTGATGGTGAGGTTCCAGTTTTGGAGGTTTGGGGAATGTGGAGCATCCCTTCATCACCATTGCTCCCTGGTCCACTCTGACCCGGAGAGGTAGTACCTGTTAGGGTCCCATCTATGGGTTAAATAAAAAAAACATGAGTTGATAAACAGAATTGTATTATACATTAAGAATTGATTTATTTCAAAACTTTATCGGCATTAAATAACCCATTGAGATTGATATGCAATAAAACAAAACAAAACAAAACTAACATGTCTCGGGTATATAATGACGGAGAAAGTTAATCCCTTATATATAATAGAGAGAGGGACAGAGAGACAGATTAGAGATGATAGGAGATGATAGTCTTACTTTTAAACTTTTCTTACCGCTTACTCTGCTTGTTGACTCTACCTCGGTCGCCATTTTCCTTGGGCTGACTTCTATTAAGGGCCGGTCTTCTTCTGTTCTTCGTTGTGCAGGGCTGAGAATTGCTTGTTTTTTAATTAATACAATACGACTTGGTTATACTTGATCAAGTTTTATTTTCTAAGCCCATATTGATTCCGCCGCGGGGAGGATGGATCCCAGGAGAGCTGACAATCGCATCTCTCACCTTCGAAAACAGGGTCGCATCTGATAACTAAACTAACTTATTCTCACGCGTTCAATCGCGCGCCTTCTAAGGGGTCAAGAGATATTAACCGCACACTGGCTGATTTTCCATAAGACCCCATTATTTTTAATCTAACAGGCCTTAATTTAAATTCCTAGCTACAGATACGTTCACAGTTTATGACTGCCCATAAATTGTATCACTACTCGTTCCGAACGGGTTGGGTAAAAACATACTTAACGGAATTTGATCTGTATATAGATATTATATTTCAGGGGCCGGGTTAGCTTAGTCGGTAGAGCGTTCGGCTAGAAACCACAAGGTTCCTAGTTCGATACCGGTCCTCGCCAACTCATCCTATGAGTAGCACAGGGATCTGTGCGGTAAAGTAAGGAGCTGATGGTAAGTGTGGCGCTCCACCTCAGATGCTAAAAAAACAATCTCCTTGGTCTAGCGCTATTGAAAAGGGTATAGACTCCCTCGCTGACTGGCTGATACCGACTTTAGGCCGCCCCGTCCACTTTACTTACTACTATAGATATTATATTGATAGTGTATATGTTCTAAGGAAAGGTTTTTTCTTTCTAAGGTTGATGCGAGAAGATAGAAAAAAGAGGAGATGCCCAAGGAGGCATAGAAAAAATAAATAAAAGCAATTGTTGAATTGACTTGGCCCAAACAATTAGTTTTGTTTGTGTTGTTGTTGCATTTGTTGTTGTTAGAAAAAGGAAAGAAAAGACGTTCATTACAAAAGAGATCATTGAAACGTGAGTTGATTTACAAGGTTAGAAGAGAATTTAAAATTTTAATTTGAAAATAAAAAAAAGAAGCGAAGAAAAGACGGGATAAATCAGGGGAGAGAGAGAGAGAGAGAAAGAGAGAGAGAGGAGAGAGAGAGAGAGAGAGAGAGAGAGGTAAGGATGAGAATACGGAAAACAATAGAGAGAGAGAGAGTGTGTATTGGAAAAAAAACAAGAACGAGATACGGGAGGGAGAGAGAGTGTGTATGTGTGTGTGTGTGAGAGAGAGAGAGAGATGCGAGAGATAAAGAGATGAAGCGAGAGAAGAGAGGGAGATATGAAGAGAGAGAGAGAGAGAGAGAGAGAGAGAGAGAGAGAGAGAGAGAGAGAGAGAGAGAGAGAGAGAGAGTAAGATGAGAATACGGAAACAATAGAGAGAGAGAGTGTGTATTGGAAAGAAACAAGAACGAGATACGGGAGGAGAGAGAGAGTGTGATGTATGTGTGTGTGGTGTGTGTGTGAGAGAGATGCGAGAGATAGAAGAGAGAGAGAGAGAGAGAGAGAGAGAGAGAGAGAGAGAGAGAAGAGAGAGAGAGAGAGAGAGAGAGAGAGAGAGAGTGTGTGTGTGTGTGTGTCCTCAGAGAGAATTATATTATTGTCAGCATTTCTCTCCAATACTAATAATTTTCAGACTGATCTATTTGACCCACACAAACAAGCATTACCGCTTTGGGTCAGAGCGGACCTAGGGGTAACGACCATGTCGGGCTGGTTCTACCTACCCCCAATGCTCTAAAATAGTTTCATAACCAGGACACGATATTGGAATTTGCTGGTAAGACATGGCACAGGCTACCACAATCAATGTTCTCTAGAAGGAATTGAGAAAGGTGTTCGTCGTTCAGGAACGAATTCAAAATGGCCGCTGTTGTTACTCTTGTTGCTGCTGCTAATGATGATTAATATTAAGAACTGTTTTTTGTTCTTTTACTCATTTTTCTCTAACTTGTTTATGTGTAGAAGGTTCAATATCTTTTATTTCTTTTTTTTCTCTTTTTGTTTAATTAAATTTGCAAATTCTTCAGTTGGTAATCTACGTTTTATTCGATCGTAGTTCTTATTTTGTTGTTTTGTCTACATTGAGCATTACTTTTTATTCGTCGTAATTTTGGAGCGATGCAGACGTGACATGTCCAGAGGCAGATTGGGCGGTCTCATTTAATTAACCTGTTGCGTACTGAATCTTCTCTAGCACTTTTCATACAACTCTCACATTCTTTAATCCCACGGCCGGGTCAACTCTCCTCACACTACCCCCAAACTTGCCGCCAGGAGATTAAACGCAGGTCTGCGGAACGATTTTAGGGACACAAAGATGGAAACAAATTAATCCATGACAAGAAAGTACAAATCGCAGCGGCTGGCATCACACACACACACACACACACACACACACACACACACACACATACATATTATATATATATATATATATATATATATATATATATATATATATAAAATAGAATAAATAGAAATAAAGAATAAAAACAAAAAAACAACAACACGCAAACAATAAACAAAAAGCCTAAAAATTAGTTATCGATGACAGCTCATTGATTTACGATGATACGTTTCTTTAAAAACCTTATGAGGTCCTACATGTATCATTCAGAATCCAGTCAGAACTCACTGATGTAGTTTTTTTCCTGGTCGGCCTACACTGGCATGTCCATGTCCACTGTATATCGTTACTTATGAGTTCATCTTTGCTTCTCTAGCAGTATTCAGCATGTGTTCCAATATTTGTCAAGGCAGCACGCAGCATCTTTGTGTAGCTCTCATATGTAAGCGCGTGGTGTAATGGTTAAAGTCATAGGAAATGGACTCGTCAACACGAGTTCAAATCCTGGACGTGGTAATTGCATTTCACTTAGCGCTAATACCCTTGGGAAAGGTATGAATTCTACTCTCCCTCCAGCTATGGGTAAATAGTAGGGCAGACTGGGCTCTTTAACCATGGTTAGGCAATCGGTCTAGGAGAAGGAAAACTCTGAATTCAAACCTGTTAAACTCCGCTTAAGAAGTTGATCTTGTGTCACATCCTGCTCGTACGGAGGGGTTGGTAAATATATATGTAGATTTGAAAAAATAAATAAATAAATAAAAATAGAATAAATAAATAATTAAAACAACAATAAAAAATAAAAAAACTATTCATCGGTGCCAGACCATTTATTTACGATGATATATTTCTGTAATTAAGTATTTTTATAACCAGTACCATTGACACAAGGACTTTTTATCGCAAGGGAGCACCGCACAAACCGAAACTCATGCAGTGGACAGTGCAAAAAGGGCATAATCCATTCGGTATTCTCCATATGGGACCCTTCAGGCACAGGGCAATAAACTCAGTCCTGTTCCTTTTAGACGAGGGGAGCGGTGTTGCTTGGGGGAAGGCGACCCAGAAGCGGATGCTACAGTACACAACGCACATATCTGTATGTAGCCAAAAATTAGGTGTTAAATATCACGTGGTGTACTTCAAATTCCCACTGATAATAATAATAATAATAATAATAATAAATAGAAGACATGGACATGGCTAAGAAGGGGAAACCTCAAAAGAGAAACTGAATCCCTGATAATTGCAGCACTAGATAATGCCATAAGGACAAATTACATAACAGCAAAAATAGATAAGACACAACAGAATAGCAATTGTAGAATGTGTGGGGAAAGAGACGAAACTGTCAATCACATAATAAGCGAATGCAGTAAACACACTCAAAGAGAGTACAAGACTAGACACGACTGGGTGGGAAAGGTGATTCACTGGGAACTGTGCAAGAAATTCAATTTTTACCATTCAACTAGATGGTATATGCACAAACCTGAATCTGTCCTGGAGAATGAGATACACAAAATTCTCTGGGACTTTGTGGTACAGACGGATCACCTAATCCCGGCCAGGAGACCAGATCTTGTTTTGATTGACAAGAAGAGGAAGACTTGTCATCTCGTGGACTTTGCCGTCCCGGCTGATCACAGAGTGAAAATGAAAGAAAACGAAAAGATCGATAAATACTTAGACCTTGTCAGAGAACTAAGAAAACTGTAGAACATTAGGGTTAAGGTCGTGCCGATGGTGATTGGGACCCTTGGAACAATCCCCAAGGGGTTGGAAAGGAGTCTGGATGAATTAAAATCGGAGGAAGAATCGAGACCATCCAGACTACAGCATTATTGAGATCGGCTGGAATACTCAGAAGAGTCCTGGAGACCTGAGGAGACTTGCTGTCACTCAGCCTCCAGTGAACCACCGGTTTCTGCAGGTCTGAAAAACTCGAATGGAGTGAATAATAATAATAATAATAATAATAATAATAATAATCCTCATCATCATCATCATTAGGTCGTGCTGGCAGCACAGATTCCCATGACTCTCTCTCCAACTGTCCCTATGAATTATCGACCGTATGAAGTCCTACGCGTAGCAATCAGAATCAATACAGAACTCATTGATGTACTTTATTTGCTGGTCAGACTACACTGGTATGTCAATGTGTAGAAGTCCACCGGGGAACATTACTTATAAGATCGAATTTTGTTTCTCCAGCAGTGTTCAGCATGTCTTCTAAGATTTCTTCCAGACAGTACGCACTTGTGCAATTTAATAATAATAATAATAATAATAATAATAATAATAATAATACTCCGGGACTTTGAAATAAAAACGGATCACCTTATTCCTGCAAGAAGACCAGACCTAGTGTTGATAAGCAAAAAAGAAAGAACTTGTCAACTGGTGGATTTTGCAGTGCAGCAGATCACAGGGTGAAGATGAAAGAAAATGAAAAAAATGGACAAATACTTGGACCTTGCTAGAGAACTAAAAAAGTTATGGAATATGAAAGTGAAAGTGATACCAATTGTAGTTGGTGCACTTGGAATGGTTTCAAAAGGATTAGAAAAGGGTTTGGAAAGTTTGGAAATCAGAGGAAGGATTGATACCATCTAGAACACTGCGCTGCTGCAATCTGCCAGAATACTCAGAACAGTCCTGAGACCTGAGGAGACTTGCTGTCACTCAGACTCCAGTGAAAGACCATCAGCTAACACTGGTGTGAAAACTCAAAAGGAGTGAATGATAATAATAATAATAATATTTATTCAATGATAATACTTCTATTATTATTATTATTATTATTATTATTATTATTATTATTATTTCATTTTATTTTGTATTCAAAATAATAATAAATAGAATACAATATATACAAGGACTAATTAACTCTTTGTTGAAACACGTGTCGGCATTCCAATAAATCATTTTTTATCCATACAACTTTTTCTTCCCTTTTACTTTTTCAACATAATTGTCGGATTCACTTCCATTTTTCCCATTTACACACACACACACACACACACACACACACACACACATATATATGTATATATATATATGGGAGTAAATATGGAAATAAATCCGACAATATTAAGAAATTTGAAAAAACAAGTGTTCCAAAAATGAGATGAATTTATTTATCGACGCTTAAAGGTTTCGGTTTCTTTAAACCTTCATCAGGATGTATTAAGGGGTGAAGAAATTGATGGATGTTTTATAGATGACAGGAGATTAAAAAAATCTTAATACATTTTTTTTTGTGTAACTGTATTTGTTCAGCGTTATATTTTTGAAAGACGAGTCGTGATTCACGCACGCGAAGATGTCATGATGCGTGACGTAACTCGAAGAAATGCATTCATCAAAAGACAAGAAAAAGTATTAATGGACTGATTTTATGAGAACAAAGGGAACAAAATGGTAATGATAACTAAATAATTAAATAAACCTTATGGCATCATTGAAACTAAAGTTATGATCAGTTTCAAACATATGTTGAACGAGGGTGTTCTGAAAATTGCCCAATTTAATATCACGTTTGTGCTCATATAAACGCTTCTTGAGAGTTCTGGCGGTTTCCCTAATGTATTTTTTGTCGCAACAAAATACCAGGCTTTATTTATTTATTTATTTAGTATATACGAGATACACAAATCATGGGCATACCTATTCAAATGTAAGGCTAAACAAATCGAGATTTTTCGCGAATTGTTTAGCCTTACATTTGAATAGGTATGCCCGCCTAATTCATTAATTATTAATTAATTAATTTTCAAAAATTAGGTACGACTTCAATTAAGCACATATTCTCCACAAAAATTGTCGGCTAAAAAAGCCATATCAAAATACATTGTTTGTTTGTTTACTTCTCATATATATATATATATATTATATATATATATATATATACTGATAATTTTAGTAATGTATAGATATATTGATTCCTACTTGATGTTGGCAAGAGGCCCTTGAAGTCAGTAATCAATCTTTCGAAAGGTTGTATTGCTTTGGCCACATGACTTTGATTTTTGAAGTAAAATGGCGGCTTCATTTCATGACACAGAGCAAGTTGGTGTTATTCGTTTGATCTTCTCAGCTGAAAAGGGCATATTTACAATTCACGCCAAAATAAGCCACGCGCGCCAAATTCCCGGATGTCACAACAAATCATGTAATTTTGCCAATCTCTTAGAGTTCGCAACCGAATATTGAATTTTGGGAAATGTGTCAGCAACACTGTTTTGTCTCTCCGGTGCAATAAAACATATGACAATATCAACCTGTATGCCCAGGTCTCCATCTTTTCGTAGTCGATTCTTTTCCTGCTTGAAAAGGACAGACCTTTTGGTAGGATTGAATAAATACAATTTGAAAGCTTTACAACACAAGAAAGACATTAGTATCAATTTGATACTCCACAATACCCCAGGCCTCCAGCTCTGGATCCTCAATATCAGATGCAGTTTAGTGTCATACCCAGGACACCCCCTATTTTGGGGGATTTTACCCCTCTGCGCGGGATACAGTCAGTGTATTCTAAGCTTTAAATAGCACTACATCTGTTTTTCTGCAAGGATGGCTTTGGTATTAAATAACCGACGAAGGTTGATATGCCATTAAACAAAGACTCCCCCCCCGCAAAAAAAAAGAAAATTGAAATTCGTGATATAACGTAAATAATTGCAAATTGTCATTAGAAACCTTCAATCCTTTCTAAATACAGGCATCAATGAACCGCTGTCGCAGTAGGACACCCTACAAAAAAAAAAAAAAAAAATAATAAATTAAAAAAAAAAAAGAAAAAAACAAAAAAAACAAAAGAAAGTTCCCGAGTCCAAGAAGTTACCGGAGTCCGACAAGAAATACCTGAAGAAGGCCGGAGGCACATCGGTCCAATGCTGTACAGATAACAATGAAGATGAGGACAATAGTCCAAATAACGCAGATAATACTAATCATCAAGCCTCATCTGAAACATTCAGAGAAATTGTGTAGATAACAATGAAGATGAGGACAATAGTCCGAATAACGCAGATAATACTAATCATCAAGCCTCATCTCAAACATTCAGAGAAATTGTATAGATAACAATGAAGATGAGGACAATAGTCCAAATAACGCAGATAATACTAATCATCAAGCCTCATCTCAAACATTCAGAGAAATTGTGTAGATAACAATGAAGATGAGGACAATAGTCCGAATAACGCAGATAATACTAATCATCAAGCCTCATCTGAAACATTCAGAGAATTTGTGTAGATAACAATGAAGATGAGGACAATAGTCCGAATAACGCAGATAATACTAATCATCAAGACTCATCTGAAACATTCAGAGAAATTGTGTAGATAACAATGAAGATGAGGACAATAGTCCGAATAACGCAGATAATACTAATCATCAAGTACGTTTATTTCATTCCGCTATCCATCTCTTCTTTGATCAAAATATTTATATAGTTGGAAATAAAATAAAATAAAATAATCCTTCTACGTATATAAGTACGTTTATTTCATTTCGCTATCCATCTCTTCTTTGATCGATTGATTTTACGGCATGTCACCCCGTCTAGTGTAATCTTATGCCAAGAGAGAAAAGCACATAAAAAAAGAAATTGAAATTCTTGACATAACGTCATCATCATCATGGTGCGCAAGCAGCACGGATATCCATGACTATCTCTCTCCAACCTTCCCATTACTCATTGCCCCTGGGATGTCCTCCGTGCAGTCCTCGCATAGTTGGTCAATGTAGGTCCTTAGTGGGCGTCCTACGTTAGCATGTCCATGTGTTGGCTTCCACAGGAGAACGTCGCTTATGAGTTCGTCCTCGCTTCTCCAGCAGTATCCTGCATGCCTAGTCCGTCTCACCCAGATGGTTTGTGAGATGGGGTGAAGGTGACCATATAGTTGCTTCTTTGTGGGTTGCTGCTTCCACGACTTGTTCAGGACTGCTCGCAACATTCCCGTGCAGGTCCCATTTAGCTTATTCTCGAGGCGCTTTGTTAGGGTCCTGTAGTGAGATAGCCAATGGCGTGTTATCTCATTTACATATGTGTATTACTGCAGGAGATATATAGAGACAGTCTAGAGGACATAAGAGAACTAGCTACGAGAAGCTAAGAGATAGAGCTACGATACGCTCAAAGAATTACTACTATTGCTACAACAAGGAATACGAAACAACACATCACAACAGATCCAGAACTGAAAATTGTAATTAGAATCCTTCAATCCTTTCTAAATACAAGCATCGATGTCATCATGAACCGGTGTCGCTGTGGGAACCCAACGGGTTCACGGTTCGTCAAGTCAGTTTTGAGATTCCTATTTTCTCCCTTTTCTGGATCAAATTAGGCAGAGCTAGAGAATTATATTCGCTCAAGAGAAGTTGCCTATTAGCGTCAAGCTCAAGCAGGTGGTTGAATAGCGAAAGCAACTGACCTCAGACCGAAACGATATATCCCTTTTCTGTTCTTGACCACGTAGCATCAGCTGGACAAAGCAATAACAAGCCAACCTCGAAGAAAATGAAAATGTTAATAAGCGCTCAATTATTCTATTCATGTGCAAATAATACCCTCTTCATGTAGGAAGTGGGTGTATTTATCAGTCGATGACCAGGAGAGGAGAGGTATCAAAACGATTGTTGGCAGCAGCGAAAAACGAAATCAGCTAAGCGAGTTCGAATTCTATCCAGGATTGTTTGTATTCACTCCGCTACCAATGCTTTTGAGAAAAGTATTAAATCCGCTTATTGTAACCCCCCCCCAAAAAAAAAACCCTCAGATGTACCTCCACTTACCTCCTATCACACAAACTATCCACGTAAGACGAACAAGATATATATTTATGTGTTAAAATGGTTGTTGGCAGCAGCGAAAAACGAAATCAGCTAAGCGAGTTCGAATTCTATCCAGGGTTGTTTTTATTCGCTCTGTGATACTATGATTGAGGACGAACATGCTCAGAATAAATAAATAAATAAATAAATAAAAAGAGAATAGGTTAAAGCCAGGCATAAGTAAAAGGGGTGGGTGTTTGTCCTTTCCACGAATCCAAAGATTAGGCCGTAAAGTTTAAGAGACTTGTACGACCACCATGAAGTTAGGCCACTTAGTGATAATATCTTATACACCCAAGTATTAAAAGCAAAAGGTTTTTTTATGAGAAAATCTCTTTTGAAAAAATCAATGGTCGACGTATTGAAGACACTACGTCAGGAAAAAGATTTAATTACTTTAATTTTAAGGGTTAATGTCGACTAGAAGTCGGTGATTTGATTTAAGTACTGGCCATCTGTGTGGTCCGGAGAAGATGGGTGGGGAAGGAGAGTTTGACATAAACACAGCTAAACTCCAGCACTGAGGCAGTTAGAACCCGGGCCCTAGAGGTGTTAACGTCGGTAGCAGTAGTTAGCCCCGAATCCACAACGAGAGAGGTAGCGAGTAGCAGCCAGTTGGATAGACAACGAAGTCTCACACACCCCTTCTTCCATCCGCGTCTTGTTTACAAACACTTGTAGTTGTTGTTTGTTTTTATTTAATCCTTGTGACCCTGTTTCTGACTCATGCCCTCAAATTGGCCAGCACAGAATATCACAACGCTTGGGGTCTAGACATCGTGCATTGAAGGTGCAGAGCGCAGAACAGGTAGTCTCACAACTCTTACACCAGTGCTCTTGACAAAAGCATTAATTCGCTTCTTAGGAAAAAAAGGGTTTACCAGGATGTGGCTCAAGACATGGGACATCCAGCAAGGATCGAACTTGCTATTCAGTAGTAATGGATCTGCGAGACTATTTCGCTAACCATTACACCACAATGTAACAATCAGGTCTTGTCATTAGTATGTCATGGTGGTTAACGGAAAAGAATTGGAGTTAATGAGAAATTGGGAAAAAAGGATCTTCCACAACTGCGAGAACCAAGGTTATTACACCTGTTGTCATCCTTGACGTGAACTCAGTGAAAGCTTTATGTTTTTATTTCTTCTTTATTTTGCCGAGAAATGTTTGATGATTCGTGTTCAAGGAATGGAGGCTTAAACCTTAAGTCAATTATTATGCTTTTTTTTATCTATTTAAAAAAGAAAAAAGATTTATTCTAAGCAAGAATATCTTCAGAAAAGGGTTACGATAAATAAACAACGAGAACAACAACAACCAAAAGAAAAACAAATCAAAAATCCCCCCAAACCCTAAGTTAGACATCATCAACCCGTCCGAGGGGTCCGGTGTGCTTCGGCCACTGGACCTGTGTATTAAACTAATAGCGTCGATACCAGGAGGCTTTCCCCCAGGCAATACCTGCCCCCTTGGGGGAAGGGCTGGGTTTGTTGCTCAGCGCCTGAGGCACCCCCCTTGTGGGGGAATGCCGACGGGATCGACGCAATTTTTTTCCACTAACCACCTATAAGCTTCGGCTTGTGGGTGGGCCCACATAAAAATGTCCTTGTGTCAAGCCCTCATAAGTGGGATGAGCGGCAAATATCAACCTAAGTTAAACAGTAAAGCAAAAACAAACAACAAAAAAATCAAAACAAAAACAAAAAGAAAACAAAAAAAAACACAAAAAACAACAAAAATGTAAAGTAAAAAAGAAAAAAAAAAAAAAAAGAAAAAAAAACCCACAAAAACCCAAACAAATAAATATACATACAAAACCACAGTAGTTCTCCTCACTATATAAAACCAACCCTTGTGTTATCTAATGCCGAAGTCAGTATTTTTTTAATTTCAATCACTTGCATTGTTTCAAGTTTCGGTTCTTTTGCTTAACGGCATATCAACTCTTTATGAGTTATTTAATGCCGAAGCTTGATTACACTCATAACTATATTTTCATTATTCCATTGAACTTTTTATTCGTCTAATCATTTGTTTGCGTACATTTACGTTTTCAAGTATTCCATTCCAATATTAATAATTTTTAAACAAATCTATTTGATACATAGATGGAACTCTGACAGGTACTCTTCGAGGCGAATTGGACATGGGAATAATAACAAAGTGTCATTTGACGGTTTGTTAAGTTTTTCTGTCTTTGAAAGTAATATATATATACATATATATATATATATATATATATAAAGTTTTTTTTATAGTATCTTTGAAGCATTGTGTGTATGTGTAATATAAATATTTTTGAAGGCAATTTACAATGCAATATGTGTTGAAAATTATATTTATTTAACTTTTCTTTTTTTTTTTAATTCTAAATATTATCAGAAAGTAAAATTCCATCCTCAGAGTTATTGAAAGTACTAGGTGTTTTTTTTTTCAAATATACAGCGTTCCTCAACTTCTTTAAACAACAGATGATTACATTATCGCCGTGGGATAAGTACTATAAAAAAATACCTAGTGTAGCTAACCCTCGCTTTGTTTACAAATGTTTGAGGCCTCTAGTGAATTCATTTCCGCTTAGAAATGTAGCGATTAAATATTCTCCTATATTTGACAGCTCTGGCCGTACGGGTAAGAGGATTGGCGAACGAAAGTTCATTCGGGTCTCAAACCCGGCCAGGGGTAGCTGTTAACTGTATAACCACACTGATGAGAAGTAATACTTCGAAACACGTGTCTGTGGATTACTTATTTATTATATATATATATATATATATATATCAATTTTCATTCCAAGATAGATATGGTTGGATAAATGCGTACGTATTGAACTATTTTGCAACAACTCTTTTATGTTATACATATCAAACGTTGTAATAGTTAAATTATCTTACCTTGGTATATCAAACGTAATAGTTAAATCATCATACGTTCCTATATCTTCGGATATCGCTAGTTGTATATTATTAATATAGTGAGGTCGTAGTCTTTAGATGTATAAATGAATTAAGTTTCGGAGTAGAGTTCTGTAAAAATAAAAACCCGCTTTTTATACAGAATAAGTTTTCTCATTTTCATTGTGAGTTAATTGTGTAAAAAGCGGAATTTAAAGAATATGGAAAATAAATAGGAAAACAAAAACAGAAACGAAACGAAATTTATTGAACTTTACGTGTCAACCTCAAGGCAAAGGCGATGATGGAACGGCGGAAGGACCTGGGAAATGTCAGATCGTTTCGTTTGAATCAAATTGACTTAGGGAAACTTTTTCAATTTAACCAATTGTAAAATACAAAACATGGACAGATGATTAAAATGTGAAGTTGTTCGTTTGTGAAATAGAATATTTTTTCCCAGAAAGAAAAACATTTAAAAATCGAAATGAGAAAATTAGATAAACGAAACGTAAACCATAATTGAAGGAAAGAGATGTGAAAACGAATCGAAGATTAAGTTAGAAAAAAAAAAAAAAAAAAAATGAAAAAGAAAAGAGAAAAAGAGAAAAGATAGATTGATAGATAGATATAAACGTTAAAATAACTAGATAATTCGATTGACTAATTGAATGATTGAGATACAAACTGTTAGATCAAACATATCAATCGATATCGGTTGATATGTGATTAGAAAGACAAGTTCGATAGATAGATAGATAGATAGATAGAGTGGTATTTCAACTCATGAGTGGTCCAACTTACGAGTTTCCGAGGTACGAGCGGTCACTTGATCGATTCTTTGCTTTGTGTTGCGAGTTAAAATCTGAGATACGAGCGACTTTCAGATACGCTTACGTTCACCAAAAACATTTAAGTTATCGGCTAGAAAGACAAGTTCGATAGATGGATAGATAGATAGATAGTGTGGTATTTCAACTTACGAGTGATCCAACTTACGAGTTTCGGAGTTACGAGCTGTCACTTTTTTTCACGAATTTTTGCTTTGTGTTGCGAGTTAAAATCTGAGATACGAGCGACCTTCAGATACGTTTACGTTCACCAAAAACATCGGCTAGAAAGACAAGTCGATAGATAAATAGATAGATAGATAGATAGATATATTGTTATTTCAACTTACAAATGGTCCAATTTACGAGATTCCGAGTTACGAGCTGTAATCTTGTCGATTTTCTGCTTTATGTTGCGAGCTAAAATTTGAGATACGAGCGAGCTTCAGACACGCTTACGTTCAACAAAAACATTTAAGTTATCGGCTAGAAAGACAAGTCGATAGATAGATAGATAGATAGATAGATAGAGTGATATTTCAACTTACGAGTGGTCCAACATGCGAGTTTCCGAGTTACGATTTGTCACCTGGTCAATTCTTTGCTTTGTGTTGCGAGCTAAAATATGAGATACGAGTGAGCTTTAGACACGCTTACGTTCACTAAAAAACATTTAAGTTATCGGCTAGAAGGACAAATCGATAGATAGATAGATAGCGTGGTATTTCAACTTACAAGTGGTCCAACTTACGAGTTTCCGAGTTACGAGCTGTCAACTGGTCGATTCTTTGCTTTGTGTAGCGAGCTAAAATCTGAGATACGAGCGAGCTTCAGATACGCCTATGTTAATAAGTTCAGTAAAAACATTTAAGTTTCCAAATTTATCATGCGAATATTATATTCTATTTTATTGTGTTTGTATACAGTGCTATTTTTTCTTATTTAAAAAAATGTAACAAAAATTAAGGTGTTTTTTGGGTTTGGTGGTGTGGTGGACGAGTCCGGATGTGTGAGGCCTGTGCAAGGGGGGAGGAGTGTGAGGAGTGACCACGAAAATTGAACTCGTCACCTCTTCGTTGCTGAAATGCTGGTGAAATTCCGCACGAGCAGTGCAGAGTAACCCGGATGTAAAGTCTCGTCGTGAGGATTGACGCGTGCTGATGAAAGTCGAACGTGCAATTCAGAGTGAGGAGCCCTGACTTACTCAAATTTTGGGTGTATATAGCATAAGAATATTGTGACGTAAGCTGTGACGTAGAGCTATGACGTAGTTTTTGTTACAGACATAAATACAGACAATCTCAATTATTAATAGATGTTATAAAGAAGTGACATGCGCATTGTGAAATTCAGTATCAAAGGTTTGTGAAGATTTTGAACATTTAAACGAAATAAGAAATCGAAATTAATATTTTTTCAGATTGTCCTACAAATTTTCGATACAAAGTCGGTCTATTAAGTATTGAGACACTGTAACAGTATTTATTATCTAATTAATTAGCTATTACCTTGATCTCCATCAAAATAACCCCAGGGTGATAAAAATCACCTTTTTTATTTAAAAAGTATCTTTTTATTGTTCCAATGTCTCTTTTTACCATTTGAATTGATTACAATGATAAAGAAAACCTGAGTTTTCTCTGGCTAATAAATCAAATTCTTCTCTTCTTAACTGAATGTGTATGTGTGTGTGTGTGTGTGTGTGTGTGTGTGTGTTAATATAAAGTTGTCGGGGTGGCCTAAGTTCCAATCAACCAGACAACGAGAAAGTATTTCCCCTTTTCACTAGCACTAGACCAAGGAGGTTCTTTTGGCATCTAAGGTTGAGTACTACACCTACTATCAGCTCCTCACTTTATCTGTGCTACTCATACGCTGAGTTGACGAGGGCCGGTATCAAATGCTGAATTTTGTGGTTCCTAGTCAAACGCTCTATTGACTGAGAAAAAAAAAACAGGCATATATATATATATATAAAATGGACTCTCCCGTCGATAATCGACGTATGAGGGTTCATACACACAATGAACTCCCATACAGGGATTTGTCTATAGTGGTGAAGGCTTGTGTTGGACCATACACACTTTTTGGCACAGTCGATAGGAAAGAATTGGTGCATCAAGGGTTGCCACAAACCCAATCAACGGCCGACCTCAGGAATTTTGAATTCAGAGTTATCCGTCTCCTAGACTGGTTAACTACCCAAGGCTGAAGAGCCCAGTCTGCCCTACTATTTAACCCATAGCTGGAGGGAGAATATATGGATTCATACCTTTTCTCAAGGGTATTAGCGCTATGTGAAATACCAACAGCTTCGTCTAGGAATTGAACTCTAATCGACGAGTCCACGACTCTAACCACTAGTCAACGCGCCTCCAAACAGGAATAACATTCATTTGATAAAGGGTATCTAACGAACCTGAAAATTTATGACAAAAAATAATAATAAAAAATAAGTGAATCCAATACTCCATAATATCGAGTTCATTCATTTATATATTTTTAATGCTTCGTAATAACGCCCAACTTTAAAAAAACATTAAAAAAAAACATTAAAAAAAATATATATGTATATATTCATCAAAAGTTGCTACAAAATTATCATTGTAGTAGCATTACTAATTAATCTAAAAGTGCTCAATAGATATTCTTAAATATAGAGCATTTATAGTGGTAGAAAAAATTAATACATTAATGAATTGGTAGTGAAAACCTTTTTCTACAACTCTCCCTCCCCTCTCTGTCTCTGTCTCTGTCTCTGTCTGTCTGTCTGTCTGTCTGTCTGTCTCTCTCTCTATATATAATATATATAATCCAAAAGTCCAGAGAAGAAATCTTCCTTGCGACACAAGAGTTTTATCTAAAAAAACCTGTCGCAGTTTGAGAGCTCAATGTGTGCTCTTAATGTTAGGGTCACAGAGCAAATGTATTTATTTCTTTATAATTTATTGCTGTCAATAAATGGTTCCACTGCCCTGCCGCCGGGGCTAGGAATGCTCTTACTGTATCCACTACATAGGGGAAATCTAGTGACGAGGTTTCAATTCTTAAGCTCTGTGAAGTATGGACCACCCATTTATTGCCATTACTCCCAGGTCCACCCACTCAGAGTGGTAGTACCCTTTGGGTGTTGTATAGCCACTTGACTACCGGCGAGTGGACTTCAATAAACAACAGATACGTATATACAAAAATAGGATCCGTCTTTATTTTCTCCTGTGATTGAGTGGTGAGGGGCAGTGAGTGTTCCCAATGAAAATGCCGGGTGGCTGGCGAAGACGGCGACGAGTGTTCACAGTGGAAATGCCCGAGGGTTGACGAGAGACGTGAGGTGATGCTATCGGCTGTTCGCTGGAGTCTCTCTCTGTCGGCTCGAATCCTCTGGCTTTTATATCGATAAACACGCCCACGTATCTTTATCTTCAGATCTGGTCTTTACATCTGCTAATATACCTACGCATCTCTATCTTTTGATCTGATAACGGATATGTGTTATATATTTATTTATCTTCTCCCTGCTTATTTGATCGGAAACCTTCTCTTCCGTTTTCCCCTTATTTTAAAAATATACATTTTTATATTTCTCTTCGTCTTTTTGCCGGAAGCTTCTTCTTCCGGGCGACGATAATACAACATAGGGTTAAATACATAAAAAATGTGTCAAAAATGTGTTTAAAAATGAGTTTTGAAACTTGAATACCAATCAAGAATAGATAATACAAATTTGTGTCATTGGTATGAAATAAGCTAGGCACTGGCAAAATGAGCCTAAAATGCGTTTTTGACAAAATGACTTTAGCCCCCCCCCCTATAGAAAATAATTTACCAAAAATCAGGTAATTTTCGGATTTTAATGAAATTTTCAGTGTTTATTTATCAATAAATCATCTTTATAATGCATTATTTATTTTATTTCAAAACTTTCTCATTTTTTTCAGGTCACTTAATTTTGACCCTCCCTCCCCCTTACTTTGCGAGTGTAAAATATTGGCGAGTTGGTCCTTGATTGATACTAATTACAGTAGAAATAAAAAGATAAAAGACCGAAGTTGTAAATAGAAAAAACAATTTTAAGTGGAATATTTTATATAAGAAAATAAGTACCGAAAATCGGAAAATAAAATGTTAAAAAATAATAAATAATTAATTTTTGGAGATTTCTTTTTTACTCATTTCGATAATTATTTAATTGGCTATTATCTTATAAAAGAAAAAATTATACATTGATATTTTTCTTCTTAAAAAGGGAGAGGGGGTACATTTTCAATAGAGTTTTTCTTCAAAACGTATACTTTGATTGACTAAAATAAGGTTTGCATTAAATAGATATTTATTTATAGAATCTGAAAATATAACATTTTAAACTTAAAATCCGAATATTTTTATTCTAAATGAATTTTATATATTAATTTTTCATAGCAAAAATACTAAATTAAAGTTTTGAAATAAAATAACTGATGCATTATAAAATTCATTAATTGATAAATCAATACTGAAAATTTCATTAAAATCGGATAATTACCTGGGTTTTGGTATTTTTTTTGCAATCGCGAATGTTATATTAAAATTGTAAACAAGCCAGAATGGCGGATCGCATCGAAATTGACCAAAACAAATAGTTTTAAATGTATTAAAAATAAACTGCATATGTAATGATATTTTTCCTTTTTTAATGATGGTCATTATGTTACTACTTATCGATTTAGACAAAGTTTGACCTTAAATAATAGATTTAATTATTTTTAATTCGCTTTTAAAACTCGTAGTATCCGATGTTTTTGCCAGTGCCTAAAATAAGCCAAGGATTGACATGCCGTAAAAACCAACCAACCAACCAACCAACCAACCAACCAACCCGTGCACAATATTGTCGAGGAATTTCTTAAAAATAAATAGGGGAAGAACGAAGACATAAATAACAGGAAAATAATGTTGATCATTGTATAATAATAACTTCCGGTCACGAGTAAAGTCGCTCACCGGAAGCCATAATTAATAGCACTATTTAAACTCATGCTTATTACTAAACAGTAGTGTAGGAAATTTATCGGCTCATTTGTAGAACACGAACCAAAGTTACCAGCTGTGTCTCGGGTAATTTGTGTCCAAGGGTTTTAGAGATGTAGGCTTGGTTCTTAAAGATATATCTCATAGGTGGTATCTCATTCATTACATTTAAAATGATACAATTAATACAGACTTTCATTTATTGACTACTGCTAACAATATAATGATAATAATAATATACTAGCAAAATAAAAAAAAAACGCACTATGGGCGACGTAAAATAAATATTGCCTGAGGGGATGGGAGTTGAAAATTTAACATCAGAGAGTTTGTATCATAAGTAGAGAGAGAGAGAGAGAGAGAGATTTTAGTTCTAATTAGTTTCTAGATGGCTGTCGAAGTATGAAGATGCAATAGCAATTAGCTAGATTCTCCCGCACGGTTGAGTGATTTGGAGCTTAAATAAATTTGTGAATTCACTAAAGAAATGTCTTGAGTTGTTAACTAAGAACAAACTAATAGCGCAGGACATCTCAACCAGATCTTAAATTGGAATAATGAGTTAGTAGTGGGCTTGTGTTTTGCGGTATTATTAGGGGAGTATTCAATATCATTGATAGAAACTATTATATAAGAACAAATAAATATATAACTATTAGTATGTGTATACATATACTTACCAACCCCTCCGCACAAGCAGGATGTGACACAAGGTGAATTTCTTAAGTTTAACAGGTTTGAATTCAGAGTTTTCCTTCTCCATACCGGTGGCCTAACCAAGGTTAAAGAGCCCAGTCTACCCTATTATTTATCCATAGCTGGAGGGAGAGTAGGATTCGTACATTTCCCAAGGATATTAGCGCTAAGTGAAATGCAATTACTGCATCCAGAATTTGAACTCGGGACGACGAGTCCATTTCCCGTGACTTTAACCATTACACCATGCGCTTCCATTAGTATGTTGTCTGGATTGGACGGTCTCGATTCTTCCTCTGATTTCCAATTCCTCCAGTACTTTTTTCAAATCCTTGGGGCACCATTCCAATGAGAGATATCTCATAGCATTTTTCGAAATGATAATGAATGATATCTATTTTTATTGCATAACCCATTAGAAATAATAAAATCGTGGTATCTTTGGTTTAGAAGAAAATTGAATTTTTATGAAAAATTGTTAAATATTTATGGGTGATACTGTATTCATCTATTACAGTCTGTTCATATTTCTCCCCCTTCTCTCTCGATATATGAATATACATACACACACACACACAAACACACACACACACACACACACACATATATATATATATATATATATATATATATATATATAATATATATATGAAAATGAATGGAAGTTAAATCCGACAGTATGATTTAACATTTAAAAAACAAAAACAAATGATGTTTATAATTGCTGACCGAAATCTGTTTCGACCGCTTTAATAGATCGGTCATCATCAAGAGCAACATATGAGAGAAATACGGATGAAATAACCGTTAGAAGAAAGGGTACAAACAAAACGCTATTATTCAATGCTGGAATTTTAAAAAATGCGTGTTCTGTGTTAAAAATAAAATAAATTTTATTTAAAAAATCAGAAGCATTATAGTTAATAATAAAACTGAAAAGAGTTTGATGTAAAATTATATAAAAGTGTATAATGAGTATCAAAATTGTTCATGATATATTCCAGCTATTAAAAAAGTAATTTACAAGTCCACAGCATAATTGAAGAAAGATGTAAAGTTTCAAAGAATTTGTGGTGTTGATAAATCCGTAGTGTTGTAGATAAAAGCCTCCAGTGGTGTAAAAATCCAAATATTTTGTTTTTTCATTAGACAAATATGAAAATACATAGAAGTTAATCCGACAGTATGAATTTTTGAAAAAAACAAATGATGTTTATAATTGCTGACAGAAATCTGTTTCGACCGTTTTAATAGATCGGTCTTCACCAAGAGCTACACATGAGAGAAAGACGGGATAAATAACCGTTAAAAGAAAGGGTACCAACAATTATATATATACATATATATATATATATATATATATATATATGCAAGTAATATATATATATATGTGTGTGTGTATGTGTGTCTCTGTGTATGTATGTATGTATATCAGTCTGTTCATATCTATCTATCTCTCTATTTGTTGTTTGGTGGTGAAGTAAGTCGTCGGGGCGGCATAAAGTCGGTATCAGCCAGTCAGCGAGGGAGTCTATCCCCTTCTCAATAGCGCTAGACCAAGGAGATTGTTTTGGCGTCTGGGGTGGAGCGCCACACCTACCATCAGCTCCTTACTTTACCGCACAGATCCCTGTGCTACTCATACGCTGATTTGGCGAGGACCGGTATCGAACTAGGAACCTTGTGTTTCTAGCCGAACGCTCTACCGACTGAGCTAACCCGGTCCCCTTGTGGTGAAGTAGCTATATGCATTTATGCAATTTTATATTTGGTTACACAGTTTCAATCTTTTAGAGTTTAATAATAAATAATGCCTAATTATATCCGTTTTGATTGAATAAGGTTTTTTGTAGAAATATCAAAATCCTGGTATATTTGGTTTAGAATGAAATTAACTTTTTATTAAAAAATTGTTAGAGATTTTACTTAATTGTGGGCGAGACTCTAATATGAATTCTTATAATTAAAAGAAATTTTTTTTCTCAATCGAACAATTTTCTTGTAAAAAGGAAATTACTCTTTAATGATTAAAGACATTGCAATTTTTAAAAGAATTAATAGGAGATTATTTTAAGATAACTGAATATGCATCGGACGCATGAAAATAATAATAAAAAGAATCTTTTATCGTTATTTCTGATTCTTTTAGCCTACAGTGAATATCTTTGAATTGTAAAATTTGTCTGATGGCGCCAGTAGTCGGGTATTTACGGAGACAGTGAAAAACAAAACAAAAAAAAATATAAAAAGACAAACAAAAACAAAAC
>CM042159.1:71647252-71707252 GCA_023376005.1 Doryteuthis pealeii | reverse complement strand
AAAATAATTTGTAAAAGACAATAACTTTTAATTATTCTATGTTCATACATGTTGACAATTTAAATCTGCTCTTTCTTCATCCTTTCATTCGTCCATCCCAGCTTCTCATCCCATCCAATCTTCTTTTTCTTCATGCTAATATATTTAAGATGTTGTTCTGTCTCTCTCTACCTCCCATCTGAGACTCTGTTAAAGCATTTCATTTAAAAAAAGCAAATGACACCTCATATGCATTCATAGCTGGAAGAGTGACATACAAATGATAGGTACATAGTTACATGCATGTTAATAAAGAGAAATTTCTATAATCCTTTTAGTGAAATATTCTCATCATCGTTATGAGTTTGAGCAAACTATCTTGGTTAGTGTATTCTTCAGAGCCAGTGTATAATTAAGGCAACAAGAAGAAATTCTTTTTTACTATAGATTGTTGGACATCCAGTTGGTTTTATGGCATATCAACACTTTTTGGTTAATTTAATCCCCAATCAAGTTATTTTTGATAAACAAAGGATTCAGATTGCTTACAGAAGCTGCTATTGCTTAAGTGGTCACCCAATTAAGTATTGAACAGATTCATTCATTGTTGCTTAACTTTGGTGATCTTGTTGGAACTGGTGCTTTCAGCATGACTTGATTATAATAATAATCTAATGGTTAGAAATTAGACTTGCAGATCCATTACTACTAAATGAATCCTTACTGTATGCCCCATAACAAGTATGTCTACCCGTGGCGAAGGTGTTGGGTAAATACATAACCTGGAGAAGGGTCTTACCCACTCAAAAAGGGGTGTCCTGTTTGCTAAGTGTTTAAATGCCATCCTTGGCCAGTTGAAAAGGGCTTAAAGTAAGTAAGTCCTGAGTTATGGAATCCTTTGGTAAGTGAATAAGTCCTATCCTGCGAATAAGTCCTATCCTGCGTATTGTTGAAGGTCCAGTGATTTAATCATATGTCCGTCGTCCACGAAAGCCGCAGTAGTTATGAGTAGCTATGGCCAGTACTCTTGGGTTTAATTATTATATCATCAGCAGAGTACTGCCAGTGATTGGTCAAGAGTTTAATCACATAGTACTCGGCGAGTCTATAAATAGAAGTGGGCTTCTAACACACGCCTTATATTGAAATCTCAACTCTGTTTATGACACTAAACTGCATATGATTGTTATGGAGACCAGAGATGTATGGAGTACCCCTTCTTTGCCATTACTCCCTGATACACTCTTTCTATTAGATGTGGCATCCGGCCAGAAATATGGTGCACCCAATAATAATCTAACTCACTACCAATGGTCTGCAAATTTAGCTTGCAAAATCTTACACCAGGTTAGGATCCCATTTATGGTTAAAACCGATTTGTTTAAACATTATTCGTATTTAATAGGACAAAAAAGACCTCTTAAGAAACAACTACAGCAGAAATGTAGATATTAATGTACAATGAAGGCGATTCTCTAACCTCAAGGCATAAAGTAACTCTAGGCGGTTTGACATGCCATCAATCCATCCATCAATCAATAGTGGCAACCTTTTGGGTAGAGAAAAATTTCTGATGAAAGAGTTTCTTAAAGATATCTATATCTAAAAATGTAATTAAATTAATATTTTTCACTATCTTAAAATTCATCGCGCGCATGACATTAGCATCAAGTGAAGTATTATCCTCCACTTTTTGACAAGAATCTGCCCTTGATAACAGAGATTCGGGTTGCATCTCTTGAGTGCTCACTGGTAATTCACTAGATGAGTTGCTTTTGTTATCTTTGGGTGCCCTTGATTTCTCTTCTTGAACGACTGGTGGGTTGATAGTCTGTTTTTTATTTGCTTCTACTGATTCCTTTTTACTAAAATCAAATTCAGAAAACTTTAATTTTTCGTTGATAACCTCAACATCCTCCTTCCCTTTCGGTACTATGGTCACCGTGTCACTAGTATCAAGTGAAGTTTTATCCACTTTTGGACGGTAACCTGTCTCAGATAATAAAGGTTCAGGCTGCATCTTTTTAGAGCTCTCCGGTAATTCACCAAGAGAATTACTTTTGCCATCCTTCTGGGGCCCTGATTTCTCTTCTTGAGCGCCTGATGGGTTGATAGTCTGTTTTTTTACTTGTTTCTACTGATTCTTCTTTAGTAGCAGTTTCATAATATACCTTCACAATAATACAAGAAAAAATATATCTCTGGATTGGGTTTAATTTATCTTTTTGGGAATGCAGCAAATACATCTCCGTAACATTTCTTTTGTTTAACACACACACACACACACACACACACACACACACACACACAATACATGTATATATGATATTTATATATATATATATATATATGAAATAAATATTTTAGAAAAAACAAACACATGATGTTAAAATTCGCAGACAGAAATCTGTTTCGACCCTTTATTGAAGTGGTCTTTATCAAGAGCGAGATGTGTTGATAGAGAGACGGTATGAGTGGACCGTTATAAGACGAAAGTGGTACTGAGGAAACGTTCAATTTCAAAGCCGGAATTAAAAAAAAAAAATTTTTTTTAATTTTGAAAATGCATATTCTGTTTTGAAAATAAAATAGAATAAATTTTACTTTATTTTATTAAATCAGAAGCATTATAATCCATAAAGAAAACTCAAAAGAGTTTGATGTAAATATGTATAAAAATGTATAAGAAAGTATCAAAAAGTTCAAGATTCCAGCGCTGCAGACCACGATAATCACTGGAGAAAATGTAGATATCCAGGTATTTTTGTTTTCAAAAGACATTATTAAAATTGAATGGAAGTGAATCCGACAGTAAAAAAAAAAAAAAAATACCAGCTATGAACTTGAACGTTTCGTCTGTACCACTTTCGTCTTATAACGGTCCACTCACACCGTCTCTCTATCAACACATCTCGCTCTTGATGAAGACCACTTCAATAAAGGGTCGAAACAGATTTCTGTCAGCGAATTTTAACATCATGTGTTTGTTTTTTCTAAAATATTTATTTCATACTGTCGGATTCACTACCATTCACTTTTCATATATATATATATATATATATATATATATATATATATATATATATATATATATATATATATAGATATAGATATAGATATAGATAGATAGATAGATAGATAGATAGATATAGATATAGTATATCTATATCTATATCTATCTATCTATCTATATCCGATGTTGACTTTGGATTTTTATTTAGCAGTAAATAAGCTAATAACAGATAAGATGTAAAATACATTGATAGCTGAGCATTCTTGCTTGATAGAATAACCCTTAAACAAACTAGATTAGATTATTAAATTAGTGGGTGACTTTTTTCCAAGTTTTGCAGAGAAAAATATTATGGAATAACTGAGTATCGTAAAAATAGCAGGGCAGGGCCTGCAATCCTCTATCGTCCTATGGTGTTGAATAGAGGATCGACCTCCAAGGTAGCTAGCTGCAGATCAAAGAATTAGTCGCGGATCAACTAGCCTCACCAATGAGCAGTGTCGTGAGTGGCGAATAGGACACATTCTGGATTATAATAGACAAAGCAGTAAGGGTGTTTAATGATGGATAGGCATAACCTTTCCTTTTTAGCAAAAATGTGAGAGAGAAATTGTGTGAGAGGAAGAGAGAGTAAGAGTAAGCTAGTGAGAGTGTGTGTGTGTATGTGAAAGAGAGTGAGTGAGAGAGATTGAGAGAGAGAGAGAGAGAGAGAGTATTTGTTAGAGAGTGTGTGTGTGAGAGAGAGAGTAAGAGAAAGATAGTGGTGTGTGTGTTGTGTGTGTGTGTGTGTGTGAAAGAGAATGAGTTAGAGAGAGAGAGAGAGAGAGAGAGAGAGAGAGAGAGTGTGTGTGTGTGTGTGTGTGTGTGAGAGAGAGAGAGAGAGAGAGAGAGAGAGAGAGAGGGTGGTGTGTGTGTGTATGTGTGTAGGAGAGAGGGGGAACTGTCAGGTTTGAAATGAATTTAAAATGCTTCCAAAATAAATGAATGAGTAAATTAATGAAAGAAAAAAAATATATATACATAAAATCCCCCCCCCAAAAAAAAAAACTTAATCAAAAACAAAACAAAAAAAAAAACTAAAACAAAAGCAAAAACAAAAAACTTCCGAATAGGTACGAAGAACGCAGCGATTATTACATCCAATCTCCGCCATCTTTATCCAATTGTTGTTGTTTTTTTTTTTTTTTTTTGCGTTTCTTCGCATTATTCAAATTTACACGTAGCGTTGCCCAGAAGCAGTGGTTAGCAAGATTTTTTAAAAAAATTCCATTAGCACTGAAGTGAACTCGACCCCCATTAGTAATCGACACAAAAATCTATCCGGTGATAAAGACACATTTGATCGGTTAAAGAGGCGTGTCTGGTTCAACAGAGGCATCTCCCTGAGAACTAAATATGCAGTATACTGTGCCAGACTTCCCTCAACCCACCTGTACGGTGCGGAAGCCTGGACGATATATGTTGTGGGGGTTTCAAGGGGTCAAAATAAGACAAAATGACGGGTAACAAATGTAGGGAAATTTATTTAAAAAAAGAGTAGACAATTACAGTAAAGAAATGCGAGAATTGCGTCCAACAAATAGAGTTACGACCTGACTCGCAGTGGCTTCGTCAAACCATAATTGTTCCTGTTACTTATAGTAAGCGTCGGCGCATTCCACTATAGTCTATAGGGTATATCACCTATAACAATATACAAAGCGGATGCCCACAGGCTACATGTCTACTACATGCGTCACTTGCGCAGTATATTAAATGTCAAGTGGCGGCACCATGTCTCAAACATGACCATACTGAAGAGAACTGGACTCCCTGGCATGCACGACATACTTGTCCAGCGCAACCTGAGATGGGTTGGCCTCTTAAACAGACTTGAGGATGATAGACTGCCAAACCAGATTCTCTACCCTCAACTGAGAGAGGGATCACGTGGAATCAGTAAACCAAAGCACAGGTACAAAGACAACATCAAGAAAAACCTGAAGGACTTTATCACCCCATAGGCAGTTGACAAGACGCAACCAGAGACCGAATACAGTGGAGGAAAAAGATTCGTGTGGTGTCATCATTGGATACGATGGACAGCAAGTATCAAGAAGGTATCAGTTTGAAATAACGGTTAAATAGTGGAAATTCATTGTGAATTCACATTGTTTGATTGAAAAATTGACAAAGGTTCATCAGGAACGGAGTTCTTATTGGTTTAGAGAGTCAAGTGATCAGGTAACGTTGAGAAAGTGGAATTAGAAGGTATGCCTTGAGTCCAGTAGCCCATCTGGACAGGATCCGTTTTCTATCTACACTTTCCTCCCACAGGCATTAGGGGTAATAAAAGTGTATGCACACAAGAATATGTCTCCGTGTTATTTCCTGATAGAAGAACACAAGATGGAATTCATATATATATATATATATATATATATATATATATATATAGAGAGAGAGAGAGAGAGAGAGAGATCCACCCGAACCGATAAAAGAAGAAACCTTGATCCAAAGCACCAGACATATTGATACGACTAGATAGCAGAATTTAAGGATACCTGACTACGCTACTCTGAAAGGCACTGAAATCGCCCAAAGGAAAAGAAAGAAAATATAACATTGACGCTTGTTTGAATAGCCTATCCTCAATCATCCAGTGATAAGAGCAATAAGAAATAAATTAATAAAAGATAAAAAATAAAAATTCCGAATTGCTTTGTGGCAACCCATCCAATAAAATACCGACAGATGTTTCAAATATGAGATTTGATAAAAGAAGAATTTCAATTAGAGGAATTAAACGAAAAAGAATTTGCTTTAATAAAACTTACATATATCTAATAGATGAACGTACAAAATTCCCTCTCTCTACACACGGAGAGACATATATATAATATATATATATATATATATATATATATATATACATACATACACACACACTATCTATAACTTGTGCGTGATATATGTATTGGTGCGAAAACACACATACACACGCGCGCGCGCACACACACACACGCGCGCACACACACACATATATATATATACACACTTATATATATGTATAAATATATATATAAGATGAACAAACAGGAATATATGTGTGTATGTATGTGTGTGTGTATCTCTCTCTATGTGTGTGGAAAAATCATGAATATATATATATATATATATATATATATATATATATATATAGCACATGTTTGATATGTGTATTTGTGTGGACACATCATATATATATATATATATATTATATATATATATATATATATAATAAAGTCGTCGGGGCGGTCTAATGTCGGTATCAGCCAATCACCGAGGAGTCTATCCCCTTTTCAATAGCGCTAGACCAAGGAGATTATTTTAGCGTCTGAGGTGGGACGCCACACCTACCATCAACTCCTCACTGTACCGCACAGATCCCTGTACTACTCATACGCTGAGTTGGCTAGGGCCAGTATCGAACCAGAAACCTTAAGATTCCTAGCCGAACGCTCTATCGACTGAGGTGTGTGTGTGTGTGTGTGTGTGTGTGTGTGTGTGTGCGTGCGTGCGTGTGTGTATATGTGTAAGCGTGCGTTTGTCTGTATTTGGGCGGGCACATTATGAATATATATATATATATATATATATATATATATATATATATATAGGTATATGTAAAAACAAAATTTTTTTTGTGATGAAACAAAGAAAATACAGTGCTCAATTACAAATTGTAAGAGCTAATATTTATTTATTTTACAAAGTTTTCACAGATCAATGTTCATTATAAACAGCGACCCGTTGGCATTACTACAAAAAAATGCAAATTTTGAAAAAAATTATTTTTAGTAAATCCGAACTATAATAGCGTCCGCGTAACTAACCGACGTTATTTACAGTCCAAAATGTGACATTGAGTAAAGAACTTCAACAAACACCATGGGATCTTGCTCAACAGCCTGATGATTGCCCCTTGGCATGAAACCTGGGTCGCTGTTTATAATGAACATTGATCTGTGAAAACTTTGTAAAATAATATAATATATATATATATATATATTATATATCCGCACAAAAAAGGGTACGTGTTATAGATAATTAACCAGAATGGGTAATTCAGTCGACCTTTATAAAAATTAATTGCTAACAAAAACTTCATCATCTAATGAAAATATTTTTTACAAATATTTCGACAATAAATTATGTAATAATCTGATAATGGAGGAAAAAAGAAATTGTTTCACAAAAATCTACAAAATTTTTTCACGTGTTACTCGCGTGTTATTAAATAAAAATAAAAAATTAAATTAACGCGCGATCGCATCCCCCCCCCAGCGTCTTAAGCGTTGGTAGGATTTCTCTATCGTTCATTATCTTATGTACGTTGTAGCAGCGTCCACATGATGTCGCAGTCCAACAGGTCAGCAACTACACCACGACGTTTCCCTCTTCATCAATCTGGTTTCATGCCATACTAAGAGAACCTTAATGTCTCTGTATATATATATATATATATATATATATATATGTAAAAATGGAAAAGGAATTGAATCCGACAATATGAGGAAAAATGAGTAAAGAAAAGAAAAGTAAATGGATAAAATGAATTTAATCGATCACTTACACATGTGTTTCGGTCAGTTTATGTGTGTGAAAATATTTCGCACACATACAAGAATCGACCTTCATCAGAGTGAATATTTATTTTTATGAAAAAATTCGTTGGGAAAAAACAACAGAGATTTTTGGAAATATTCGAAAATCGAATTTTTTTAAATTTGGAACGCTGAGAAATAGCTAAGATAGACTGTTATTGATAAATAATAACACTTTATTTTTTATTTTATTTATTTTGTAACAATAAAAAACTACTTTGTACCATAACCCCTAAAAAAAAAAAAAAACAAATATCCCAATCATAACGGTCTATCTTAGCTATTTCTCAGCGTTCCAAATTTAAAAAAAATCGATTTTCGAATATTTCCAAAAATCTCTGTTGTTTTTTCCCAACGAATTTTTTCATAAAAATAAATATTCACTCTGATGAAGGTCGATTCTTGTATGTGTGCGAAATATTTTCACACACATAAACTGACCGAAACACATGTGTAAGTGATCGATTAAATTCATTTTATCCATTTTCTTTTCTTTTCTTTACTCATTTTTCCTCATATATATATATATATATATATATATATATATATATATATAATGTTTGAAAGGAAGGAAAAACTCAACACCGTTAAATAAATTTATTTTGACCAAATTTGGGGCCTTTATGAATCTAAGTTGATTTAATATAGCTCCCCAGAATTCAGTCTCATCAGATGGTAAATCAAAATAATTTGAATTGCATAACAGAAAAATTTACTTCTCAAAAAATTGTTTTTCCTTTGACAGAAAGTCAAACGAGAAAAAAAGAATACTTTTCAAGGCCTGGTTTCTTGGGGGGGGGTGGTTGTCAGACAAAATGAAACTATGAGAATTGGATGGATCATACAATAATAGTACAGTGTGCCTTAGAAATCACATATAGAATCATCCCTTACTTCCATGTTTTGGATACCTCTCATCTCTCTCTCTCTCTCTCTCTCTCTCTCTCTATATATATATATATATATATATATATATATATATATATATATATATTCAAAAGCCCTCGCAAATACACACTCATACACACACGTATAAATAAATAAATATATCTATTTCTGTCTGTCTGTCTGTCTGTCTGTCTATATATACATATACATATCATGCATATATATATATATATATATATATATATATATATACCAACCCCCTGCATGAGCAGGATGTGACACATGGTCAATTTCTTAAGTGGAATTTAACAGGTTTGAATACTGAGTTTACCTTTCCCTAAACTGGTTTCCTAACCAAGATGAAAGGGTTAAAGAACCCTGTCTGGCCTACTATTTACCCATCACAGGAGGGAGACTAATTAAATCCCAAGATTATTGGCGCTATGTAAAATGCAAGATTTTAACTGATAAATAGATACATAGGTATATATGTTACGGCCACCAGAGAGCTCAATTTGTAAATAACAGAGAGCCTTGCGTACGCTAACGGTGAACCTCAATTAAATTCTCTTCCAAAGAGCTCTACCGGGTTTTGGGAGCATATATATATATTATGATAATGGTACACGGTAATAACCTACTCGAGTTTCATCATAAGGATCTTCAGGGATTAATCAAGACATTGATTAATTGCAGTTGATTGCACGTGTGTATTTTCGCAAAAAAATACACACGTGCAATCAACTGCAATTAATCAATATCTCGATTAATCCAGTGGATTTAACCCTGAAGATCCTTATGGTGAAACTCGAGTAAGTTATTACCGTGTACCATTATCATAATAAATTTGCTCTACCAACGTATTGAGCACTTTATATTTGTTATATCGCTGCCTTATCATTGTGAATCTTGCATCAACTAATCATTTTGACCTGTTTCACCGGTAAGTCACCTTTTCCACAAAGTCAGCGATATAACAAATACAAAGTGCTCAATACAAAGTAGAGCAAATTTATTAAAGAAATGGATACAATAGAAACCTACTCGAGTTTCACCATAAGGATCTTCAGGGTTAAATTCATTGAATTAATCGAGGTATCGATTAATTGCAGCCGATCACACGTGTGATTTTGCTTATAAAACCACCCTTACGCCTCATAACCCATACTCTTATTAAACAACTATAGTAAAATAAATTCCCACAAATCGATTCGCATCTTTTGTTTACATTTTAATACTCGAAAATACAACTTCCGGCGTGAAATTTCAAAACATAAACAAGCGTTCTTTATAACGGAACATCTTATTCAATGCACACACGTTAGATCGGCTGCAATTAATCGGTACCTCGATTAATTCAGTGGATTTAACCCTGAAGATCCTTATGGTGAAACTAGAGTAGGTTTCTATTGTATCCATTTCTTTAATATATATATATATATATATATATATATATTATATAATATATATATACGTAGAGAAACATGATGGAAGTAATTATGTGATAGTTACTTCCAGAAGACCACTGAATGCAAATTAAGGAAAGATGAACAAATTCTTGGAACTTGCCAGGAACCTAAACCAATTGTGGAAGATGTGTAGTTAGTTATAATTGTAGATAATCAAATTGGAGACTTAACGATAGAAGAACTCAATGAGGATTAGAAGAATTCCTAAGAAAATTAAAAAATAGAAAAGTTGCAGAAATACCTCATGAAGTATGGAAAATTAGGAAATTCAATGACATTCTACAATGCAATGCGCTATATAAACAAAATAAAATAGATAAATGGACGAAAGGCTGCATCCGTCCATACTCCAAAAATGGTGACCTCGGAATCACTAAGAACTACATAGGCATAACGCTTACTACTACAGCTGTTAAGATATATAATGCCCTCCTTCTTAATCGCATTCGAACCGAAATAGAAAAAATCCTTAGGAAAAACCAAAAACGGATTCCGCAGAAATCGATCATTACATCTACAGAAAGCGATATTAATAGACGCATAGGGAAGGCATGGTCTGCTATAAACAGATTGTCTGTCATATGGAAACCAGATATCACTGACAAATCGACAATCCTTCCAAACCGTAGTTGTATCAGTGCTACTGTATGGCTACACCACTTGGACCTTGGGGAAAGGAGAAAGACAAAAACAAGTTGATTCATCTCCTGTTATCTCTACATCAGTGTATAAATGCAACGTAGTGATTTGCCCCTGTGTCTAGGCTGAACAGGGTGATCTGCCCTTGACCAGATATACAATATAAATAAAATCATGGTGGTAGCCATTTACAATTCTATTCTTGACGTCTGAACATCTCAGACTTTTTTTTCTATGATTCAATTGATCTATTTTATTCACATAAATTAGTAGTCAAACTAAGGAAAAAACGAAGTAGTCAACCCAATAAAGGGACCACAATCCGGCATTGATCCATCGCTCCAGTGCCACCCATTTTAGGGGTCCTTCTTCAATATGGCCTTGTACCATGCACCATACTAAGTGAAGTTTACCACACACACACACACACACACACACACACACACACACACATATATATATATATATATATATATATATATATATATATATATGTATAAATACTAAAGCTGAATGAATCAAGCATTGTTTGCTAAAGGATTTTTCCTGTTTTGTTTAATGACAAAAATCATAACAAAATATTCCTTAGTTCTAAGATTGAGTTATGTTTGAAAAAAAAAGGTCCATTTTAATTGGTTCTAATTAGTCGTAATTTGCAATTGAGTCAAAAACTGATCCGTCTTTTACTTCACATTCTACCCGTCACTTTCCCCCTCTCTATATATATCTTGATTACCTACTCGTCATATATGTTAGTTTTTCTGTGAGTGTAGAGAGAGAGAGAGAGAGAGAGAGAGAGAGAGAGAGAGAGAGAGAGAGAGAGAGAGAGAGAGAGAGAGAGAGATGGAAGTGTGAAACCTATTTGAATGTTAAGTTTCATAAGCAGCAAGCAGTAGTTCTTAATAAATTTAAATTAGGACAAACGACCCCTTTCTTAGAAGTCTTAGAAAATGATTTTAATGTTTTTTTTTGTTTTTTTTTAAATTCTGCGGTCGTACTTATATAAAAAAAATAATTCGCTTTGCAAACTCACTTTGCCTTAATCTCAATTATCTACGCAAGGCTCAATGGGTAAACCAACAGGTCACGTTTTGTCTAATATATGTATATATATATATATATATATATATATTATATATATATATATTTACGTAGATGATGGATGATGGAAGTAAATAGACTCAATTATCTTAATCATATTTATCTGATAGTTAATATATATATATGTATATATATATATATATATAATATATATATATATATATGGTTATATATATGGGTATATATACCCATATATATATATATATATAATATATATATATATACCCATATATATATAACCAGATATATATATACATATTTATATATATATATATATATACCCATATATATATATATACTCTATATATATATATATACTCATATATATATATACTCATATATATATATATAAATGCCCAATTGACTCGAAAAAAATCAGAAGACAAATAACCATGCAATGATTTCGCAATGCATTATCGTTGAAGAATATTGGAAATGTCAGATTTAGATCAGAGCTCCTATTATTATCGGTAAATTCGGAGGCGGATTGATGAGTTTATGAGTCTTGGGCTTGCATCAAATAGCAATGCATCCCATTTTCCAAACTGGAAATCGCGTGATCGTACAGCTCACTAAGGAACGAAAAGGTAATCACCGCCGTCGTGTTTGCCAAATGGGAAACAGCACACGACCCCCCCCCCCCTGAAAACAGTAATGGGGGAAAAATGTTCTACGCGCGACATGTTCTCGAGACTCGTCTTTTTCAGACTCTAATTATTTCGTTCAATGCGACGCAGCTTTTATTATTATTATTTTTTTTTGAGGGGTCATGCCGGGATGGTGATGGTGGTCAGCGTTTAGAAGAATGCACCGAACTAAAACTGTAATCGTTCTTTTATAACACAACGCACACTCTTGCCTAACAAGAGAAAAAACATTTTTATAATAAAAATTCATAAGGTCCGCAAAATGGTTTTAATTCTGTTTCTTTTTTTAATGAATTTATCATTTTGATGTTTCAGATTTTTAAAATCCTCCTCAGTTTCTCTCTTCTCTCTCTCTCTCTCTATCTCTCTCTCTTCTCTTCTCTCTTTATATATATATATATATATATATATATATATTATATATATTATATATAATATATTAAACAAAAAATTAATGATTTCTCGGAAAAAACATTATTCCTCTGTCCGAGAAATAATAATAATAATAATAATAATAATAATAATAATAATATATATATATTATATATATATATATATATATATATATATATATATATATATATATGTATGTATGTATGTATATATATCTGACTGACATTAAGTCTCCTCAGGTCCTTTCAAGATTGTAATATAAAAAAAGGAAGCTTGAAAGAAAGAATAAAAAAAACTTGAAAATAAGGATTCTGTTTTGTTTAATCAAATTTGTTTGAATGAAAAGATGCTGCCCAAATACACACACACACACGCACACACGCACACACGCATACATATATATTTATGTATAAGTTAGGATAGCGTGAACATGAAGTTTACTGATAGTTTTTCGCCAAGGCGATTTTCAAACCAAATAACCACGTGATTCTTTTTGTATTCTAGTCGATCTTAACAATGATGTTGTTTGGATGATCTCGATTCATCCTCTGATTTCACCAAGACTCTTCTCCAAGACCTTGTGAGTTATTCCAAAGGCACAAATTACAATTGGTGCGACCTTTATCTTCATTATCCACATTTTTTCAGTTCTTTGGCAAGGTCCAAGTATTTATCTATCATTTCGTTATCTTTCATTTTCACTTTGTGATCCGCCGAGATGGCAAAACCAACGAGATGACAAATTTTCTTCTTAATTAACACTAGGTCAGGTCTCCTTGTCGGGATTAGGGGATCCGTCTGTATCTCAAATCCTGGAGAATTATTATTATTATTATTATTATTATTATTATTATTATTATTATTATTTTCACTCCTTTTGTGTTTTTCACTGGAGTCTGAGTTACAAGTCTCCCAGGACTCTTCTGAGTATTCTAGCAGATCGCAGCAATGCAGTAGTCTGGATGGTCTCAATTTTTCCTCTGATTTCGACGTCTTTCAGTCTTTTTTCCAAGTTTTTTTGTGACCGTTCCAAGTGCACCAATTACAATTGGTATAACTTTCACCATCAATTTCTGTGATCTGCTGGAACCGCAAAGTCCACCAGTTGACATGTTTTCTTTTTCTTTTGTTAATCAACACTAGGTCTGGTCTCCCTGACTGGGATAAGGGGATCCGTCTTTATGCGTTTCATTCTCAAGAACAGGTTCTGGTTTATGCATATACCATTTTGTTGTATGGTCAAAATTTAGTTTTTTGCATAATTCCCAGTGGATCACCTTCCCAACCCAGTCGGGTTATTATTATTATCTCCTTTTGATTTTTCACACCAGTGTTAACTGATGGTATTTCCCTGGAGTCTGAGTGACAGCAAGTCTCCTCATGTCTCCAAGACTCTTCTGAGTATTCTGGCAGATTGCAGCAGTGCAGTGTTCTGAATGGTTTCAATCCCTCCTCTGATATCCAAACTTTCCAAACTCTTTTCTAATCCTTTTGGGACTGTTCCAAGTGCACTAACTACAATTGGTATCACTTTCACCCTTATATTCCATAACTTTTTCAGTTCTCTGGCAAGGTCCAGATTATTATTATTATTATTATTATTATTATTATTATTATTATTATTATTATTATTATTATTATTTCACTCCTTATGAGATATTCATACCAGTATTGGTTGGTAGTTATTGATGAGAGCTTGAGTGACATTATTATTATTATTATTATTATTATTATTATTATTATTATTATTATTATTGTCCGTTGATCAAGTTGTAAGAAAAAAATCGATGTCTATTTACAGCAACGACCACAATTTTACGTTCAGCTGGCACTAAGTGGGTTCCTAGATTTCTTGAGATATTTTTGTGACTTGAATTGATACCCCAAATATCAATCTGGTGAAATGCCGGAGTTGAATCGAGGGAGATGATGCCTATTCTCTGAAATGCGGAAAGGTCAATGAGATGAGCTGAGCTGTCGACCGTTGATCATTGAATTAGTATAAGTAACACTGGCAAGAGTTCCCCTCATTTACTGGGAGATTATTTACGTATTGATCAACACTTTCGTCGAGAATAAGAGAATCTGCGCGCTCAGACCAGGATGAAAGTGTGCAATAACTGTGCTGTATCAGTAGTGTTACACAAACACGGACACACACAGACACAGACACAGGCAGAGAGAGAGACACACACACATAAACACACACAGACACACACACACACATAAACACACACACACACTGACAGACAGATAGAGACATACACACACACACACAGACACAGACACATAAACACACACAGACCACACACAGACACATACAGACACACACACACACACATTAACATACACGCACACTGACAGACAGACAGATACATACACACACACGCACACACACACACATACACATAAACACACACATACACATACAGACACACACACACATAAACATACACACACACTGACAGACAGATAGAGACATACACACACACGACACATACACATAAATACACACACACACACACACACACACACACACATACACATAAATACACACAGACACACACACACTCACACACACACACATACACATACACATAAACACACACAGACACATACAGACACACACACACACATTAACATACACACACACACTGACAGACAGACAGACAAACAGATACATACACGCACACGCACACACACACACACAGACACATACACATACACATAAACACACACAGACACATACAGACACACATACACATTAACATACACACACACACTGACAGACAGACAGAGACATACACACACACACACACACACACACACACACACACACACAGTATATGGAATTTGCAACACGAGTTCAAATCCTTGTAGACATGTATTAATGATAAATTCGAATGGTAGTGCGTCAGTGTGTTACATATTTCCAACTTTGCTCTTAGAAACCGTAGCCCAACATATCATACCATTTTGGAATCAGTGCGAATCCACGAAAAAAATGAAAAACATTTCCGGATCGAATCCAGATCCGAAATCCTGAAAAATTGGATTCCAAAGTTTTAACTATTGCGATAATTTAATTTTCGGATAAATTTACGTGATTTTTTGCAACGATTTTTATTTACGATAACAATTTCTATAACCTGAAAATAAATTTGGAAATAATCAAAATCCTAGACGACGCTGTTAGTATTTTTAACATATCGCTAATACCCTTGAGAAAGGTATGCATCAAACTATGCTCCCTCCATCTATGGGTAAATATTAGGACAGACTGGGCTTTTTAACATTGGTTAGGCAACTGGTACAAGAGGAGGACGTCTCTGAATTCAAACCTGTTAAACCCTATTAAAAAATATTGACTGTTCGAGGTTTGCTTGTTTGTTTGTTTGGATTTTACGGCATCTCAACCCTTTTTGGGTTATCTTATACCAAAGTCATTTTGTTTTATTCATTCTTGTTGGGTATTCAATTTTTTTCCAAACTCAATATTTTCCATCACATTTTTAATACTATTTTTGCTCTATTTAACCCATAGATGCGACCCTAACAGGTACTACCACTCCGTGTCAGAGTGTACCTGGGGGTAATGGCGATAAAGAGGTACTCCACATTCCCCAGAGTTCAAGGATTGGAACTTCATCACTAGATGAAGTTTAACGTCATATCCAGGACTAAGACCCCAGTCACTGCCTTCTAGCACATATATGAAAAAAAAAAGAAAGATTGGGCGTTAGCCATAAGGGCAATAGTGCTGAGATAATCATATAGGTGCTAGGGTTTCACGTGACCAGCCAATTGATCGGAGGGGGCCTCTCGGACTGCCTGTGTAGCTTAAGTAAGGACCAAAGTGAAATATTGCATGTCATTAATCGCTCTCTGACAAGCTAAAGCGACATTTCTTCCAGGCTGTAGTTATATCAGTATTAATGTTCGAACATTTCGGTTTATATAGAAACCTTCTTCAGGAAAATTTGAAACAAATAAAGGACAAAAACTCAACTCATTCAAAATATCCATCATCTTTTTAACAAAAATCTTTTTTCTCCTTGACTAGTTTCATATTGTTCTGAAGAAGGTTTCTATATAAACTGAAATGTTCGAACATCGACAATAGGACCAATAATAAATTTCCATCTATTGTAACATCCTGTGTTCGTCTACATTTCTCCATATACTGAAAGAGATTTTTGAAGAGAGGATGTGTGTGCATGCTAGTATAGAAATATGAAAAAAATATTCAGTGTTTATTTATGAATGAACAAATAGCTTTGCCTACATTTGAGCGTTTCAGTTTTCATATATATTGGATATATTAACCATCATTAGGACAATATTAAGAACCGTGCATCTAGCTTAAGTAAGGTCCAAAGTGTAGTGCTATGTGTCATGACTGCTCAGTCACCAGGATTCCGTCCTTAAGTATCACGGGTCGCCACCCACGACCAACAATTGTCCCATTGGGGGCGATTTTACCCCTCTGCAAAAGTGCAGTTGTTATGTTCTTGATATAATGGAATGACCCATCTCCCCCGTACCTGATATAATGGAATGACCCATCTCCCCCGTACCTGATATAATGGAATGACCCATCCCCCCCGTACCTCAACAGTGGTGATGGTTCTAGCCACTATTTAAGAACACACATATTACTCTGTGCAGAACTCACTTGAAGTACTTGGACTCTCCTCCTAATACTCACGTGACCTTACTATATAACAGTTCTATAGTCCCAGCCGACAGGGCGGGGATGAATTAAAAGTAATCTTTTTCAATCGAAAGAAAGAAAAAAAGACTGATATAATTAAATCAAGATTATTATACTATTTACATATTGAAGTATTTCGCAATAGCTTTTAAGTAAACATATCAAACGTTTTTTCATGTGTATTTATGAGATAAGGCTTAATATGAATAATGATGATTTTCAGACTATTGTCCTCGTCTTTATTGTGTATAAACACAATGTTCAAGCCTCTGTAACCTAAAAAAACAATAAAAAAACACCTCGCTAGAAAAGTCCTGGAGACTCAAGGAGACTTGCTGTCACTCAAGCTCTATAGCCCCAGCCGACAGAGTGGTATATTCGAGGATTTGGTGAATGATTTTGTTGTGAGGTTTTAAGGGGTCAAATAAGAACAAAACGACGGGTAACAAATGTAGAAATGTATTAACAGAAAGTAGACAAATACAATAGAGAGATGTGGAAATTACGTCCGACGAACAGAGTTATTGGCATACTCGCATTGGCTTACTGCCAAGCCACAATTATCCCCGTTATTTATAGTAACCTGTCGGCGCATTCCATTAGTCTTATAGTGTGTATCACCTATAACAGATTTTCAGACTATTGTCCTCTTCTTTATTGTGTATAAACACAATGTTCAAGCCCCTGTAAACTAAAAAAAAAAACAAACAAAAACAAAAAAAACCCCACCTCGCTAGAAGAGTCCTGGAGACTGAAGGAGACTTGCTGTCACTCAGTCTCTATAGTCCCAGCCGACAGAGTAGTATATCCGAGGATTTGGTGAATACATACATTAATTGTACAACCTTTGGAGATTCTATTCCAATTTGTGCACATATCTGGGGAGAATTATGAAACTAATATTTTGAAATCACACTTCTAAAAGAAATTCAATTAAACTAACAGAAATAAAATTCAAACGTAGACCGTCTAACTCATCAAACATTTTGTATGTAGACAGATGTATTTCATCAATAGATGAGGGAATAAGGATGATAATCAAATTTTAAAGAATGTCTTTGATCTTAAGAAGTATAACGGCTATGTCATATTAGTTAAAGATATATAATCGCGACATTACATCTATCTATATATCTATCTCTCTATCTATCTCTGTCTGTCCATACTTGTTCATATCTATCTATCTATCAATCTATCTATCTATCTATCTATCTATCTCTGTCCATTCTTGTTCATTTCTATCGATCTATTCATTTATTTTTGTTCATATTTATCTGTCTATCTATCTATCTATCTATTTTTGTTCATATCTATCTATCTATCTATCTATCTATCTATCTATCTGTCTGTCTGTCTGTCTGTCTGTCTATCATATCTATCTATCTATCATCTATCTATCTATCTATCTATCTCAGTCTGTCCATACTTATTCATATCTATCTATCTCAGTCTGTCCATACTTATTCATATCTATCTATCTATCTATCTATCTATCTATCTATCTATCCCTGTCCATTATTGTTCATTTCTTTCAATCTATTTATTTATTTTTGTTCATATCTATCTATCTATCTATCTATCTATCTATCTATCTATCTATCTATCTATCTATCTATCTCATATCTATCTATCTATCTATCTATGAATCTCAGTCTGTCCATACATGTTCATATCTATCTATCTATCTATCTATCTATCTGTCTATCTATTTATCTATCTATCTATCTATGCCTGTCCATACTTTTTCATTTCTATCTATCTATCTATCTATTTTGTTTATATCTATATATATATCTATGTATCTATCTATGAATCTCTGTCTGTCCAGAGTTGTTCATATCTATCTATCTATCTATCTATCTATCTATCTACCTCAGTCTATCTACTTGTTCTATTTAGTTATCTATCTTATCATATCTATCTATCTATCTATCTATCTATCTATCTATGTTCACTCTTGTTTATGTCTTGACCAACAACCCGTCGAGTTATTTCATGCCTAGAATCGCGTTCATTGTACGTTCATATTTATATTTTTGTGTAGTTGTTTCTAAGGAGCTTTTTTGCCATATGGTCCTATCAAATCCAAATGATTTTTAAACCGAACTATTTGACCCAGAGATTGGACCCTAACAGGCGCTACCACTTCGGGTTAGATGTTTCAGTTTGGTTTGGTTTGGTTTGGTTTGGTTTTACGGCATATCAACCTCAGTGGGTCATTTAATACCGATAAAGTTTTGAAATAAATCAATTTTTAATGGATAATACAATTTTTTATAAATACATTTTTCTATTTAACCCATAGATGGGACCCTAACAGGTACTACCACTCTGGGTCAGAATGGACCGGGAGCAATGGTGATGAAGGGGTGCTTCACATTCCCCAAACCTCCGAAACTGGAACCTCACAATCAGATAGAGTTTAACGTTATTCCCAGGACATGTAAACCCTCATCCACTGCCTTCTAGCACCCATATGATAAAAAGGGGTTGGGACTTGCCATAACGGCAATAAGATTGGGAAAATTGTATATGTGCTAGGGCTTGACGTGAACAGCCGATCTAGCCCAAGATAGGGCCAAAGTGGAGTATTGCAAGTCATGAACTGCTCATCCACCTGGGTTCTATCCTTAAGCATCACAGATCGCCACCCACGGCCAACAGGTGGCCCCATTGGGGAAGTCTAACCCCTCTGCAGAGGTGCAGTCGTAGCATTCTAACGACCCAGCCAACAGGGCGGAGTGTATCAGGGAGTAACGGCAATGAAACGATAATTCATATTCCGTACCTCTCCTGAAATGGAGTCCCACCATCAGATGCAGTTTAGTATCATAAGCGATCTCCCAAGGTAAAATCACCACCACCACGTCACCCTAACCAACGAAGGGACCAAATTTAAAATGGAAGCGAAACTAAAATATTCAACACATCCTCACAACTCACACCAACAGCCTGAAAACGGGAAGCCAATCGCGATAAAACTAATATTAAGACTATTTCATACACGTCTTAAAAGAATTCTAATTTATTCATCTTTCAATACACCACCTACATACCCAAACCCATTGTGAACCGAGTCGATATCTGGGGGACCTATGTTATATACACAAACATAGATATCTCCCAATTCACTAATTCACCAAATTCAATCCTACCATCACACACGCCTGAAAAGAAATTTAAGAAAAAAACCCTTCAGTACACCTCTTAACCATACATACACATTGTGAATCAAATCGATATCTGGGGGACCTTTTTTATAACAGAAATAAGATATCTCTTATGATTCACAATCCTTACTAACACAATACATCCACTCACCAACAAAACAAATTTAAAAAAAAAGAAAACAAACAAAACAAACTTAAGTTATTGACCCCAAACGGAAGTTGACTCAACGGTGGCCTTGAACAAAGTGACCAAAATAACATGGTTCTACGCATAGGCTCCAGAAAAACTTCCGGTTGAAAAACAAAATTTATAAACAATAAAAATATCCTCGATTTAATGTTTTTCAACCAATAAAAAAACTTCCCGCTAAACCCTTCAAAAGGACTTCTCGATTCCTTTGCTATATAAACAAGCCGACTTAAAGCTAACGGCAGTTGACCGAGGGCCTCCACGCAAAGAACACCCAACAGGCAGCATCAAAGAGCCGCTATACTCTACCCGCGTCACGGCATACTATGCCCACACCCACACCGCACCTTGCGTTCTGCAGAGCCAGAACTGAATTTCAACCCCACGCCTACTCTCATTTCACCAAGCAGCGAAAAGGTATTATCATCTCAACAATTCCAGCTTTTGTTTATTTTAAATAAACGAAATTAATCCAAACCTTCTCGTCTATTTTTTTCTTTTGCAAACCATACGCATTTTGAGATACTTCATTATATATCACCCAGGATACCCAAACATTCATTTTTTTAGGGGGAAATTATTATTCTTCTGCCGGGGATACAGTCAGCGTATTCTAAGCCCCAAAATACTGAGTGTTGAGAAAAATTGTTGTCACTTGATCTCCAGGGAAAGCACCAAATTCTACTGGTTTGAAAACTCGAGACGAAAAAGAAATTTGAAGAAAAAAACATGAAGTTAAAATAACTTTACACAATTAGAGAAATAAACAAATTAATAAAACACAGGAAGAATAAGTCAGAAATCAAGTGAAATAAATGAAATATTAAATTGTTTTAAAACTATATATATATATATATATATATATATATATATATATATATATATATATATATATATGCGTTTTTGGAGTTTAACTTAACGAATAGATATTGGAAGATTACCAAAAAAAAAACAAAAAACAAATGTATAAAAAAAATATAAGTAAACGATGACATAAAAAATCTTTTGCCACAACTCACTAATGGCAACCAATCGACATTTGGATGGTAAAAAGGCATAACACCTGCAATAAACATAAGTAAAGTCGTCGGGTGGCCTAAAGTCGGTATCAGCCAAACGGCGAGGGAGTCTATCCCCTTCTCACTAGCGCTAGACTAATGAGATTTATTTTAGCTGAGATTATTATGTTAGTGTTTTTGCGTCTGAGGTGGAGCGCCACACCTACCATCAGCTCCTTGCTTTACCACACAGATCCCTGTGCTATTCATAGTGGGTGATGGTTGGTATCGAACTAGAAACATTGTGGTTTCTAGCCGAACGCTCTACCGACTGAGCTAACCCGTACTTGGGGCATAATTCGGAAAAAGCGACGTAGTGGCTAACCTGCAGGACTGCGACACCGTAGTAATCGTTGGAACTGTCGTACTAATACCTTTGGGAAAGGTATGAACCCCTTCGTTCCTCACCTAATAGTTAAATAGTACCACTACTGTTCTTCTACAAGGATAGATTTAGCATTAAATAACCCACGAATTTTGATACGCCGTTAAACGAAGAAACCAAATCAAACAATTTGGCAGTGTTACGATTTGTGTGGCCATCCTTTAGGCTTCAAGCAAGAGCACTGTCCAGCGGAGATCCTTTATGTTAACTAGATCGCGACCCTTAGTGAAGAATCCTTGCGTTCCTCCTTAGTGTCCCTTGATATTGGGCATGATCCTTTGGTTGTTCCTTGGTCCTCCTCAGTCTGGCAGGTCATTCGTTAATGAGTGCAAATGGTCGCCTGTCAATATCAGCCGATTAAGTAGTTAACCAACCATGTATTGGGGCTGTTGATTTTCTGATGTTTAAACCACATGACCTCGCTTAGTCTATAAATTCAAGTGGTATATTGTAGCACACCTTATGTATGAAAATGATCCAACCGTGACTGACCAGACTGAACTGTGAGATGCCGAGCTTTCATGATACTCTCTGAGTGCTACTTGCAGGATTTTCCTTTATGGCTTGGAGCACGTTCTCGGAATCCACAGTTTTAGACCTACTCGACCTTGCCTGTAACCCGAACAAAATTTCTTTCGCCCAGCAAATGTTTTTGTTGCCTCTGCGGCGTTATGTCCCCAGTTCAAAGTCATAAAGCATAAGGTCTTAAATCAGATTGGTTTGTTAACCATTACACCATGAATAAGCTTATAGGTTAATCTGTTGGACCATTAATGCTTGAGGACAGGACTGTGGTGGAGGAGCGGCCTGTAACCTGGATACTAAGTGGCCCCGTGAAACATGATTTTAAATAACCCACAAGTGTTGATATGCCATTAAAGCAAACAATCAACGTCAGATTTAAATTCCCTACATAGTAACAATTGATCTCCGACCCCAAAGTAGAGTGTTGCATGTCATGGACTGCTCAGTCCACAGGTGACCCCATTGAAGGGATTTTACCCCTCTGCAGAGGTGCAGTCGGTGTATTCTTCTGAATACAGGGCGACTTTAATTTCGGAGTGTGGTTTGTAATACGTCAATATTTGCATTTTCTTTTCAAAGAGAAGATTTTATAGCGCCGAAAGATATGGGGGTTTCCTACAAGGATATTTCATGCCGGTCTAAGGGAAATATTTGTCAGTGGATATTTTATGAAATACATATTCTTTCACTCTTCTGGGGCTTCTTTTCTTCTCGTCTATCTATCTATCTATCTGTCTGTTATATAGCACCTAAGGAATGACAAGAAATTCGTCTGTTGTCTATAAATAGTGAGCCTCGGACGAGAGAATTGAACAAGACCTCACGGATTTGGGAATACAACCTGTCAGTTATATTGATTATTCATTCATTTTATCTTGTGTTATAAACCCATTCCTTACCAAAAAATACTTGTGCTCTCTTACAACTTTCTCTATAAATCGGATACATGAGTTACAATATCTATCTATCTATCTATCTATCTATATATATATAGCACTCTGTGTAGAAGGGACTAATTGCGAAAATTCACCGCTTCGGCGAAATGCTAGTCTCACTTGTTTATATAAGTTAGAGACCTCTGGTGAGTTTATTTCCGGTTTAGGAAATATAGCGATTATTCTGCCTTCTATTCTAGGCAGCTGCTTGTGGACCCATCGGTAAGAGACTTGACGAGCGAAAGTTCGTTCGGGTCTCGGTCCCGACCAGAGGTAGCTGCTGAAAAATAAGTCTAGCTGTACTGATGAGGGGTGAAACCCCGAAACGCGCGTCTGCAGATTACTTTATATATATATATATATATATTATAATATATTAATATTTTGAAGGCCAATACAATGCGTATGAAAAATAAAAACAAAAAGATGTTATTTTTGTCTTATCGATTTCGAAGCATGAGCTTCATCATCAGAGTTTATTTACAGAAATGCACGTGCTTATGTTTTTATTTGTGTGGTTATAATTTCTCTTCTTATTTCCTTTTCCTCTCCTTTTTTTCTCTCTTTCTTCTTCTCCTCCTTTATGAATGAAATGGGCGAATAACTGTAATTTCTTATTTCTCTCTTTTGTTTTATATATATATATATATATATATATATATATATATATATATATATATATATATATATAAAGTTTTTATAGTATCTTTGAAGCATTGTGCGTATGTGTAATATAAAGATTTTTGAAGGCAATTGACAATGCGATATGTGTTGAAAATTATATTTATTTACTTTTTTATTTTATTTTAAATTCTAAATATTTTCGGAATAAAATTCCATCATCAGAGTTATTAAAAGTAATAGGTATTTTTTTTTTTTATAGTACTTATCCCACGGCGCTGGTGTAATCGTCTGTTGTTTAAAAAGTTGAGGAACGCCGGATATTTGAAAAATTTTTTAATTTTTTTTTATTTCAGTTAATTCCGTGGTGTTAAATCGGCTATTTCCGTGGTGTTAAGCCGGTTCGAAAATATTTAGAATTAAAAAAAAAAAGTAAATAAATATAATTTTCAACACATATTGCATTGTCAATTGCCTTCAAAAATCTATATTATATATATATATATATATATATATATATATATATATATATATCCGAGTTCAAATCCTGGACGTGGTAATCGCATTTCACTTAGCGCTAATACCCTTGGGGAAGGTATGAATCCTACTCTCCCTCCAGCTATGGATAAATAGTAGGGCAGACTGGGCTCTTTAACCTTGGTTAGGCAACCGGTCTAGGAGAAGGAAAACTCTGAATTCAAACCTGTTAAACTCCGCTTAAGAATTGACCTTGTGTCACATCCTGCTCGTGCGGAGGGGTTGGTAAATATATATATATGTATATATATATATATTATGGAAAAGATGACTTACCGGTGAATATGGTTACGGTGGTTGATGTGAAGTTCATAAAGGTAAGGCAGTGATATAACAAATAAAAAAGTGCCTTAAATAAACACAAAAATTTAGATCACTAACCCAACTCAACCAGATCCTCAATTCCTATAAATAATAAATAATTTAACATTTATTAAGCAACTCAATAATGCATAATAATAAAAAAAAACCACATAACCACACGCCCAACTCTGCTTCATCCTGAGGCCGAAAAATCAAAAAAAAAAATTAATCAATACCCGAGATTACACCCCCTTTATTATTATTATTGTTATTGTCACTATTATTGTTATTGTTATTATAATTACACCCTAACTATAGACCATTAAACCTTACCTATACTTACAAACATATATTTATATACACATATATAATTTGGCTATTAATACACTTTATAAAGTTTATTAATAGCCAAATTAGGTAGGGGCCGGGGTTAGCTCAGTCGGTAGAGCGTTCGGCTAGAAACCACAAGGTTCCTAGTTCGATACCGATCCCCGCGTATGAGTAGCACAGGGATCTGTGCGGTAAAGTAAGGAGCTGATGGTAGGTGTGGCGCTCCACCTCAGATGCTAAAACAATCTCCTTGGTCTAGCGCTATTGAAAAGGGAATAGACTCCCTCGCTGACTGGCTGATACCGATTTTAGGCCGCCCCGACGACTTTACTTTACTTTATAAACAATAGATTAGAGCTAAACACTGAATACATAATTAATTAAAATACATGTTCCTCACAGTATATAATACATAGTATGTACATTTCATTATACATATATCAAATGAATATTACATAAATATAGAAATAGATGAAAATAATAATAATAAAAAAATTGAAATTGAATGAACGGCTATGTCCATCACGGCTTTGCGCGTGACGCTTAAAAAAAAGAACACCACGAGACGCGTGTTTATAACATAAAAAAAATAACGACCAAAAAAAACAAAACAAAAAAGGCGTCCATTTCTGAAAATCGTCTCTGAAGATAAAGTTTTACTTTGAAATCGATAAGACAAAAAATAACATATTTTTGTTTTTATTTTTTACTTGCATTGTAATTGCTTTCAAATTAATACATTATGACCAATTTAATTTTAAAGAGTATGAATAAAAAAACATAAAATGGTATAATATAAGTCATCAACAGAACTTCTTTTCCTGCTGTAAATAATTGTATATACACATTTAAATATATAAATCTACAGTATCTTAAATTCAATTATTATTATTAATTTACCTTAAGTCTTTTAATAATAATAACAAGGCATTTTAATAATAATTAGCAAAGTCACCGTGATTATAATACAACCCCATAAACACATACAATCCCACTCTATATTAACTTCAATTAAAATAAAAACAAAATAAAATAAGATCAAATAAAATAAAATAAATTTGAACATATTTTAATAAAACCACAATTAATTCCCACAATAATAACAGCTCACTACTAATGTTTACGTTTTGAACGTTGAAAAAAAAAAGCAAATTTCGAAATGTTTAATTCCAAAACAGAGTTTATATAATTCTGTTGCATAATGTACCGTTCATAGCAAAAGACACATACATATAATTGTCTACAATCAACCAACATCTTGATTTACACAGTGGAGTTAACCCTGAAGATCATCAACATGGTGAAACTCGAGTAGGTTATCACTTGGACCTATATTAAAATATCTCACTCTATATATATATAAAGGAAAAGTTGACTTACCGGTGAATGTGGTCACGATGGTTAGTAAGTGTGGAATTCAGGGGGGGGGGTAAGTCAAAGATATAACAAATACAAAGTGCTCAATACTAAGTAGAGCAAATTTCTTATAAAATGGGGTACAAGAGATAACCTACTCGAGTTTCACCATAAGGATCTTCAAGGTTAGATCCACTGAATTAATCGATGAGCACACACGTGAAATCGACTGCTATTAATCGGTGTCTCGATTAATTCAGTAGATTTAACCCCGAGGATCCTTATGGTGAAACTCGAGTAGGTTATCTCTTGTACCCATTTTATAATATATATATATATATATATATATATATATATATATATATATATATCTCAGTCTGTCAATATCTAAGTTTGTTAATGTATATCTATCCACCTATCTCATTTTGCTTATACATATCTATCATATCTATCCTTTCCCTCGCAGAGCAATGTTCTATCTTAAAGTGGTGGCTAAGTAACGACAATATTCATAAAGCACTGATGAATTATCGCCACTCGCTACCACTTCCGACAAAACATCGGACTCAACTGCACCGGAAATGGACTCAAGTGTCACGTGATAGGCAAAACGAACTTGTATCAGGCTGCGTTTGGGGGGAGCAACATTGTCTGGTCACTTTACTTGTCAAGAAATTCTTTTTTTTTCATAATCAGGATTTGTTGAGTTTTCACACAGGGGAAAACTTCTTCTTCTTCTTCTTCTTCTTCTTCTTCTTCTTCTTCTTCTTCTTCACTTCCCCACTCCTTTTCTTGTTCTTCTACTTTGTTTTCTTTCTTCTTTAGGGTTGGGTAAATATATCTATATTATTTATCTGTTATCTATACTAGCAAGAATATACGCACTCCGGGCATAAGTATTTGTTAATGTAAAGAAATATATTGAATTAGAAAGACTAACGAAATTAAATAAGAACGCATATAAAAAGATTACATTTATTTTAATTACATTTTAATTGGTTTCTATATAAAATCATTTATAAGATTAATTTAATACGTTGGAGAATAAAACAATAATATTACAGATCAATAACACCAAGTAATTATTTATTAAAACCAGTTTTGTTAAAACCAGTATGCACATGAACCATATCATATACTATGTAAACCTTTAATTCTAAATAATATACGAGAGGCGTTCAATAAGTAATGCCCCTGACCCACTTCCCATAGAAGTAGAGCAACGAAACTTGGCACAGTTAATAGTCTTTTTCTACATAGGAACCACCCAGAGTTACGCATTTCTCCCATCGTTTGATGCAGCTCTGGAGACCGTTTTTGTAGAACACCCCAGGTTGGTCCTCCAACCACGACGTGACTTCAGAAATCAAGGCTGTATCATCTGGGAAACGCTTTCCTTTCGACCAGATCTGGGAGCTGTTTCCACAGAGTTCCGACCATGTTTGAATTCACGATGCCAGCGTTTTACAAGGTCATATGATGGGAAATCATCCCATAAGTTACTTTCATTTCATCAAAAGTCTCCCGTGGTGTGCGTCCTTTCAAATACAAAAACCGGATCACTGCTCGACACTCAACCGGCTCCATTTCACACTTTACTCAGTTCAAACACCTGTAAATCAGAAACCACAATTAGTTCAGAGCTGTAATTTTCCGCTTAATCTATGGAGATATAAATAATTGCACATGCAAAATTTCAGCTAGATCAATCAACTGGAAGTGGGTCAGGGAGCATTACTTATTGAACGCCCCTCGTATGAGACTAATTGCAGGATTTTAAACGCACAAACAACATGGGTTATTTTGAGCCAAATCTAACTCTGTTTTTCATAAATACATCGTTAATAAATGATATTTATTCTATGTATTAATGATTTTGACTATAAATTATATACTCGTTGATAACTTAACGGAAGTCCTGGGGTTATTGTGATGTAGTTTCGGTTAGAGACAGACACCGAATCTCCATTATAATAAGATATTATATTTATGGAGGTGCTTAGTGTAATGGTTACAATAATAGGTAATAGACCTTGAGTTCAAATCCTGGACAAAGCTATTTGCATTTCAATTAGTGCTAATACCCTTCATAAAGGTATGCAACCAAGTCTCCCTCCAGCTATGGGTAAATAGCAGGGCAGACTGGGCTCTTTAATATTGGCTAGGTAACCATTCTAGAAGAGGGAAAACTTTGAATTCGAACACGTTAAACTCCGCTTAAGAAATTAACCTTGTGTCACATCCTGCTCGTGCTGAGGGGTTGGTAAATACATATATACTATTTATCTACTATTTATACGAAGCGCGTGGTGTAATGGTTAAAGTCATGGGAAATGGACTCGTCGCCCCGAGTTCAAATCCTGGACGTGGTTATTGCATTTCACTTAGCGCTAATACCCTTGGCAAAGGTATGAATCCTATTCTCCCTCCAGCTATGGGTAAATAGTAGGGCAGACTGGTTTCTTTAACCTTGGTTAGGCAACCGGTCTAGGAGAAGGAAAACTCTAAATTCGAACATGTTAAACTCCGCTTAAGAAATTGAGCTTGTGTCGCATCCTGCTCGTGCTGTTGGGTTGGTATATATATATATATATATATATATATATATATACTATTTATTTTTATTCGAAACAATTAGCAAATATATGCACCCTCCACCGGGTACAAATATTTAAGTTTTAATGTAATAAAATATTAGATTAGATTAGAAAGGCTAATTAATGAAACTAAATAAGAATGTGTTATAGTTGATATACCCTATAGACTAATGGAATGCGCCGACGGTTACTCTAAGTAACAGGGACAATTATGGCTTGTAGAGTAAGCCAATGTGACTCAGCTCATAACTCTATTTGTCGGACGTAATTCCCACTCTCTATACAATTGTCTACTCTTTTGTTAATACATTTTCCCACATTTGTTACCCGTCGCTTTGTTCTTATTTGACCCCTTAAAACCCCACAGCAGAATGCAGTTAAAAAATTGAAACAAAGAGGGTATAATAGAAAAATAGAACAACTGAAACTTACTATTCCATCACTCTCCTCTTCCATTGCTAAATTGGACGTAAAGAATAAATGATAGTTATTTCTTCTTGTTAATCGATTTCTTTTGCTCATATTCATTAAGATAAAACCAAACAATTAGAAATCAATAATACTATGCACATATTTATTAAAATCAAATTTTTAATATCAATATGCAAATTAGGCTTTGCCGTTCACACCGTAAACTTCTATTGAATGTTACTATTGAATACAATTGAATGTTATTAATGTGTAAGTATCATCAACAGTATTAATAATGTAAAACAATTTTATTAATAATTGTGGTTTAAATAAAAATAAAATAATGCAGAATATGACGTAAATAGCTAAGGGAATTGTGACTTGAGTAGTGATAATTTTTGGTTAGAGTCAGAAAAACACAAAATCTCTATTATAATAAGATGTTAATCGATAAGTACTTAGTAAGATTCCATCTCACATCTCCTTCTTGCCTTGTGCCAGCTGCTTTTACTATTTAGCTACGAGAGCAATGACATTGCAACCGTCCAAATAATAATGATAAAACTTATTCAATGCAGCGGTAAATAAGTAAAGTTGGTGGATTGGCTTATTGTCGGGTCAGCGAGGGTGCCTATCCCCTTTTCGCTAGCGCTAGACCAGGGAGATTTTTTTTGCTGAAGTGGAGCGCCACAGCTACCACACTTTACAGCACTTTACCGAACAGATTAGCCAAGCTGGGCTACCCATGCGCTGATTTGCGCGGGGACCAGTATCAATTTGGAACTGCAAAATCTACCAGTTTGACAAGTTTTCTTTTTTTGTTAATCAATGCTAGGTCTGGTCTTTTGGCTGGGATAAAGCGATCGTTCTTTATCTCATTCTTCTTCTTCTTCTTCTTCTTCTTCTTCTTCTTCTTATTATTATTATTATTATTATTATTTACTCCTTTTGAGTTTTCACATTAATAGCATTAAACAAATGAAATAAAACGTTTAATATTTAAAAAATAGTTACTTAAAATGCATCATATTAGCTGATGGTCTTTCACTGGAGTCTGAGTGACAGCAAGTCTCCTCAGGTCTTCAGGACTCTTCTGAGTATTCTGGCAGATTGCAGCAGTGCAGTGTTTTGGATGGTATCAATTCTTCCTCTGATTTCCAGACTTTCCAAACCCTTTTCTAATCCTTTTGGGACCGTTCCAAGTGCACCAACTACAATTGGTATCACTTTCACTTTCATATTCCATAACTTTTTCAGTTCTCTGGCAAGGTCTAGATATTTGTCCATTTTTTGATTTTCCTTTAGCTTCACCCTGTGATCTGCTGGAACTGCAAAATCCACCAGTAGACAAGTTCTTTCTTTTTTGTTTATCAACACTAGGTCTGGTCTTCTTGCTGGGATAAGGTGATCCGTTATTTCAAAGTCCCATCGCGTAGGAGAATTTTATGCGTTCGTTGTCATTATTATTATTATCATTATTATCAAAAAACACCCTACGGCGGTGTAAAAATATATGAAATATATTGCTGAGGGTGTAGAAAAATTAAACAAATGAAATAAAAACGTTTAATATTTAAAAAAATAGTTACTTAAAATGCTATCATATTCACTCCCACCCCACTGAGATATTTTTTTGTTTTACAACAGTAAGGACCCCCAAAACGTTTCTAAAAAAATTATGATTTGATTATTCAGACTCTTTATCTTTTTAGAAAAAAATTATAAATCGTACAAGTTTAAATAATTTTGTTCGCATTTCATAAAAATGAAATCAGGTCGACCTAGTAAAAATAATTTCCCCAAATATATTTTAGGAAAAGACTATTTTAAACAAAGATTCATGTATAGGAGAATGAGTAGCAAAATTCTCCTGAAAATTGACTCTTAATTGATTTTTCAATAGAATTAAAAATCATTTACTGTGAAGCAAAGCAGTACGTAGTTTTTTTTTTTTATTATTATTAGTTTTTCACCACCTGCCATAGCTGATGATTCACTGGAGGCTGAGTGACAGCAAGTCTACTCAGGTCTCCAGGACTCTTCTGAGTATTCTAGCGATTGCAGCAGTGCAGTAGTCTGGATGGTCTCAATTCTTCTCTGTATCCAGACTTTCCAAACTCTTCTAATCCTTTTATCTCTCCTANACAGGGGCGGGTGTTATATTTAAAAATATATTTTTTTGTATCTTGAATGAATATATTGGCCTGACTGGGTGGCGTGCTTATATGACAAAAATATATAGAAAATTTATATTTCCTAGGGTTAAAAAAAAAAAAAATTAAACAAATGAAATAAAAACGCGTTTAATATTTATAAAAAAATTTACTTAAAACATTGCATATCATATTCACTCCCACCCCACTGAGAATATTTGTTTTGTTTTACAACAGTAAGGACCCCCAAAACGTTTCTAAAAAAATATGATTTGATTATTTCAAGACTCTTTATCTTTTTAGAAAAAATTAATATCGTACAAAGTTAAATATATTTTGTTCGCATTTCATGAAAATGAAATCAGGTCGACCAGTTAAAGTAAAATATATTTCCCCAAATATATTTTAGGAAAAGACTATTTTTTAAACAAAGATTCTATGTATAGGAGAATGAGTAGCAAAATTCTCCTGAAAAAATTGACTCTTAATTTGTTTTCATAGAATTAAAAATCATTTACTGTGAAAGCAAGCAGTGACGTAGTTTTTTTTTTTTTATTATTAGTTTTTCACACCCTGCCATAGCTGATGATTCACTGGAGGCTGAGTGACAGAATAGTAAGTAGTTGTCTGAGTGTTTTGAGGATGGAGTTTATGACAGGCAAGCTTTGTTTTACTCAGGTCTCCTAGCCTCCAGACTCTTCTGACTATTCTAGCGATTGCAGCAGTGCAGTAGTCTGGGATTGTCTCAATTCTTTCTCTGATTTCCAATCCTCCAGTCTTTTTCCAAGTTTATGGATCGTTTCCTAATGCACCAACTACAAATTTGTATCACTTTCACTCTCATATCCCACAGCCTTTTCTTATTTCATGTATTATTATTATTATTATTTATTATTATTTTAGCAAAATTAAAAACGCTCTCGGCGCGAATGTGAAAAATCGTTTTTTTGAAAAGATAATTGCCCGAGGGGATGGAGCTGAAAATTCAAATGTCAATAGAGTGCTGTACCATAAAGTATGTAAAATTATGTATTAAAGAAGTAAAAAAAAAAAGAAGTAGGACATTTGAAATGGAAAACATTCCGTGGATAACTTTAAATTATGTATATTAGATAAAAACATCTATATATTAAATATATAAACGTCGGGGCATCTATTTATGAAACAATGAAGATTTGTCTAACGTTGCCATGCTACATTTTGAGTAATTTTTTCTATGTTATGGACGGTTGGATTATGTGTTGGGTAAATGTGAACGTAAGCAGTGACGTATGTTTTTTTGTTACAGACATTAAACCGGAAGCGATTCTCCATTATCAATAGAGATTAATTATTATGTTATTATATATTATTATACAACACCTTCCTTCTCTGTCTCCTTCTCACTGATCTCACTCCCATTTCGGTCTCCCCATTCTCACTGTGTTTTGTTCTCTTTCTTACTTTCTCCATCTACGTCTCTCTTCTTTTCTTCTTTTTCCTCCTATTTTTTACCATTTACTCATCTTTCTGGCATCGTTCTTTCACAGATTCTCTTGGATTCCACCCTTTTCTTTGGGTCAGTAAACATTTGTACACGAGCCAAATTGATGCCCAGATACCTTAGAAGAACAGACAGTCTCCAGATGGTCACAAAATGGAAAACATCTCTTTTAAATCAATTAACAGGAATTCGCACCTGTGAGTATACTCAAACGGTTTAAACCAAGTGAAGTCGTTACAATATATATATATAATATATATATATATATATATATATATATATATATATATCAAACTTGTTGGTAAATCTCGGCGAGAAAAGACCCAGCAAATAGTTTGATTGTAAAAAATATACTACCAAACATCCAACCGGGGAAAAAACATTTTTGGAAAAAGAAAAGACCAAGATAATCGTACCAACCAAAATAATCTATTGGTACAATATTGGCAAAAGAAAAACAGATGGTATATATTATATAATATATATATATATATATATATATATATAAGATATATACAAAACCGCCAGGAACTAAGCTAATAAGTAAAAAAGTGCTCAATACCTAAGTAAGGCTATATATAAAAGGATAAATCTAATGAGGCAGATAACCTACTAAAAGTTTCGCTTAGTGCTCTTCAGAGCTAAGATATGACTCCAGTCAGATCTTAGCCCTGAAGAGCACTTAGCGAACTTCAGTAGGTCTATCTGCTCATTAGATTTATTCTTTTATATATATATATACATATTTGGAAATAAGTGCTTAATGGATGTACCTAATTTTTGAAATTAATAATTAATAATGAATTAGGCGGGAAACCTAATAAATGATGGCTAAACAAATCGTAAAATCAATCTCTATACTGGACATTTCTCTGTATGATACATTTGATTTTCTCGATTTGTTTAGCCATAATTTAATAGTATTCCCGCCTAATTCTTATTTAATTAATTAATTTCAAAATTTAGGTACGACTCCAATTAAGCACTTATTCCCCAAAAATTATCGGCAAAAAGCATTCTTAAACAAAACCTTGTTTACAACTTATTCATATATATAATATATATATATATAATATATAGATATATATAATTTCGATAAGAAATAAAAACTTACCAAAACCAATCATTTGGTATTACAAATTTTATTTCGACCAGAACTCAATAATGAGCTTAGTCTCATCAGACAGACAGCTACATTATAACCAAGTAAACAAACTAGAATAGAGAAAGTATTTTCTTTTCTTCTCTTTATTTACAATATCAGTAAAAACTCTCCTCTCAAACACACCCATATATATGATGATAATAATAACAATAACACAAAAGTAATGAAATACTATATATATATGCCGATGGCACCTAAATAAACAAACACTGACCGCCACACATCAAACAAGCCACTTTTGAACCAATTACAAATCTAAAAGTCACGCGCACAGTACCGAGATACATACACACACTCACATTCACACACATATATGTATGCACACACATACATTTATATGTATACATATATGGGCATATACACAACTCCCAAGAACCCTCCCTTACATATATAAGAGTATTCAAAAAATAACCCACCTCAAAGAGGTTTTTTCACAGAAAAGATGGACTTGCTACAACTAACACACTCTTCTACCCGGATTTTAATAGCATGTCAAACCCTCAAAAATACTCCAATTTTTATAGTTCTTCCATAATGCTCCCTTTCAAAAAATCTATAAACAATTTCTTCAAATAAGAAATTTTCTCCTGACGATGACCTAAGGTCGAAACTAGTTGAGAATAAATAACATATAAAAAATATTCCTGTTTGTCTTATTACTTTTTGTTCATACTATATATATATATATATATATATATATATATATAAGATTTTTGGATGTTTGTTTATTTAGAAACGTTGCTGAACAAAGTATATATTAAATTTTTACTTGAAGGCACTTACAACGCATGTATCGCATAAAATTCGATACTTTTTCTTATGAGAAAATGAACTTGACAAGTGATCCCAGCAAAGGATGCTCGATGTGTAGAATACCGTACAGACTGTTTCGAAAGTCGAAACAGTCTGTACGGTATCTACACATCGAGCCATCCTTTGCTTGGGATTACACTTGTCAGTTCATTTTCTATAAGAAAAAGTATCGAATTTTTATGCCGATACATGCAGTGTGTAAGTGCCTTCAAGTAAAAATTTATATATATATATATATATATTATCCCGTATACATAACCTTTACACTGTCCATAAACATACATATACATTCAAAACAACACCACATACATACGCATAACATTTCATCCAATCACATACTATGTCTATTGATCTTTTTGTAATTTTTGTAATTTTCGATTTTCCTTGCATTTGAAACAAAGTCACCTGATGATGGCTGACGCATGAAACCAAAATAGTTGTGACTGTTCCTTTGTCCCCAAATAAATAGATATGTAATCCCTTTATATATTTATTTTATATATATATATATATATATAAGTCGTTCGGGCGTATTTTATCGCTCGGATTCCTGTGCTACTTATACGCTCTGTTGGCGTGGGCCGGTATCGAACCAGGAACCTTATGATTCCTAGCCAAAGGCTCAACTGACTGAGCTAAACCGACCTAATTATGGTCCCACGTAACTCGCTCATTTACTCAGAATGTCATGTTGTCATAACCATCAGATGGGGAGTGGTTTAGCCTCCCTGTTTAAGAGAAAACTTGTTCCGAGCACGAGTGACCGAAGAAAATGAATTGCCTTTACGTTCTAAATAGATAATGTATAAACAAACTGTCCGTGTTATATCAATGATACTACACCTTGAGCTTAATCGGGTGGTAAATGACATACGATGAATTTATTCTGGTGTCTGCACGTGGGTATCAATTCAATTTTCTTATTCAACAGTTTATTAAGTTCCGAGTAACTATTTACCCAACAATGTGACCCTGTTGTATACCCTTTCTTTCCTTACTTCTATTTTTCTTCTGTTCATCTTTGGCATCTTACGTTCTTCTTCCAGCGTCTGGACCTAGTCTTGGGGACTTCGTGTCTAGTCTTCGTCTTGGTGGTCGGTCGCACTTAATTCGTTTCTTCTTCTAGATCAGTCTTGTTACCAAGACATTCATCAACCACAAAACCATGTCATTTATTTAAACTTTTATTTCTTAACTAAATATTTCATGTAACGAAACATAGCGCGCGTATGCAGGTAAGTCCCAGCTAAGCAGGCATATCTTATCTGCCTGACGTCCAAGCCGAAACTGAAGACCCCAACCAGGTCCCACGTGACTTCACGTATTTTGCGGGCTTTCTGTGATATTCCATGGAAAGTCCCGCCCGTGATATGAAAAGGGCCATCCCCTCAGAAATACAGGGAATTGATAATAATCTTATGCAACCGCATAGATTATGTAACAACCCAAGGTCGCAAGTATGAGGCATCTATTAAAGGTGGAATTCGTTATTCAGTAGTAATGGATCTGCGAGAATAGCTTACTGACCATTACACTAAGATGAGATGCCGTTTTTATCCAACCCGACTTCCACGAATAGGATGTGACACAAGGTTGCGGCAATCGATGATCAAACTTGCTATTCAGTAGTTATGGATCTGCGAGAATAGCTTGCTAATGATTACACCACGATGGGACGACCTAATGTTTTTCTTTCACACAATCTGCCATCGGTTTTACCACCCCCTTGTTTTTTGACAATATCCTATATTATATATTTACCAACCCCCTCCACACGAGCAGGATGTGACACAAGGTCAATTTCTTAAGCGGAGTTCAACAGGTTTGAATTCAGAGTTTTCCTTCTCCTAGACCGGTTGCCTAACCACGGTTAAAGAGCCCAGTCTGCCCTACTATTTACCCATAGCTGGAGGGAGAGTAGAATTCATATCTCTCCCAAGGGTATTAGCGCTAAGTGAAATGCTAATATCCTATATTATAGGGTTGGGGACTTGCCATGTTTTTTTTTACTTCTCATATATATATTTACCAACCCCTCCGCACGAGCAGGATGTGACACAAGGCCACTTTCTTAAGCGGAGTTTAACGGGTTTGAATTCAGAGTTTTCCTTCTCCTAGACTGGTTACCTAGCCAAGGTTAAAGAGCCCAGTCTGCCCTGCTATTTACCCATAGCTGGAGGGAGAATTGGATTCATACCTTTCCCAAGGGTATTAGCGCTATGTGAAATTCAAACAGCTTCGTCCAGCAATTGATCTCGGGTCGACGAGTCCATTTCCTACGACTCTAACCATTAGACCACGTGCCTTTTACTTCTCATATATTCCTAGATAATGTTGTATTGTTCGAACATTTTCCGTTCATGAAACTTGAATTATTTTTTTTTTTTTAGATGTGGTAGTAAAGTCGGTGGAGTGACCTGTTGTCGGTATCAGCCGGACAACGAGGGAGTCTATCCACTTTCCACTAGCGCTAGACCAGGGTTATTGTTTTATGCGTCTGAGGTGGAGCACCACACATACCGTCAGCTCCACACTACCACTCAGTTCAAAGTCGTTCTACTCATGCGCTGAGTTAGCAAGGGCCGGTATTTGGTTTTGTTTTGTTTTTACGGCATATCAACCTCAGTGGGTCATTTAATGCCGATAAAGTTTTGATATAAATCAATTCTTAATGGATAATACAATTTTTTATGAATGCATTTTTCTATTTAACCCATAGATGGGACCCTAACAGGTACTACCACTCCGGATCAGAGCGGGCCAGGGAGCAATGGTGAAGAAGGGGTGTTCCACATTCCCCAAACCTCCAAAACTGGAACCTCACCATCAGATAGAGTTTAACGTCATTCCCAGTACATGTAGACCCTCAGTCACCGCCTTCTAGCAACCATATGATAAAAAGGGATTGGGGCTTGCCATAAGGACAATAGGGCTGGGAAAATCGTATATGTGCTAGGGCTTGACGCGACCAACCGATTAATCGAAGGGGAAGAGCCGGTATCAAACCCAGAAACTCATGATTTCGAGGCGGACGCTTTACCGATTGAGCTAATATCAGCCATATTAGATGGAAACTAAATTATTCATTTAAATATTGGAATGTAAATATCAATAACATTTTCTGGTCACGTTGTTACGTTACGCTTTCATTTCGGAATGGAGAGAGGACGTGTCAACGTTTGTTACGGTACGACTCTTTCTTTGGAACAGAGCAATGATGTGTTGAAGGAACTGAGGACTCTTTACCAGAAGAACCAAAGGATTAATTATCAGAGGACTCTTTACCAAGGATCCAATTCTAGTGGACAAGCGCTCTTGCTTAAGACCTACAGGATGGCCCATAAGATTGTAACAGTATGGCAACTGGTCTAGAAGAAGGAAAACTCTGAATTCAGAATTCTTCATAATGAAAACATTATATTTTATTCATTCTTGTTGAGTATTGGAATCTTATTTTTAAACTCAATTTATTTTAAACACATTTTTTAACTCATTTTTGATCTATTTAACCCACAGATGGTACCCTAACATGTACTACCACTCTGGGTTAGAGTGGACTTGGGAATATTGGCGATGAAGGGGTACTCCATAATCCCCAGAGCAACAGAATTAGAACCTCACCACTATATGCAGTTTAACGTCATACCCAGGACACTAAGACCCCCCAGCCACCACCATTCAGCACATATTATAAAAATAAATTGAAGGTACCCTGATGAACAAGTCGGTGTAGATAATTAAATTCTAATCAATAAAAATTTTTGATTGATTTTTGGTACCTTTTCAGACACCTGCAACTGAACTTCTTGAACAACTAGAACATGAAAAGAAAGTGCTGCGTGTTTTCCTGCAAGTCTCCCAGGTTGGAAACAGTGTGCTCCGGCGAATGAATCTAAAGTCTTTTCTCGCAGGTTCCAGCGCAGAGAATCATCAAGTAAGTCATAAAACATTTTTATCTACTAGCAAAAATAATTGTAGACTTTAATATTTTAGACCAGTACTGCATTGGAGGGGCTCGAATTTTGGTTGGTGACTCGATGCTGAAGTTGGTTGACAATTCAGAGCGGATCAGGGAGCAATGGTGATGAAGGGGTGCTCCACATTCCCCAAACCTCCAAAACTGGAGCCTCACCATCAGATAGAGTTTAACGTCATTCCCAGGACATGTAGACCCTCAGTCACCGCTTTCTAGCACCCATATGATAAAAAGGGATTGGAGATTGCCCTAAGGGCAATAGGGCTGGGAAAATCGTATATGTGCTAGGGGTTGACGAGAACAGCCGATTGATCGAAGGGGAAGAGCCGGTATCAAACCCAGAAACTCATGGTTTCAAGGCGGACGCTTTACCGACTCCCAGGTTGACTCTAATATCTATGAAATAATAACATCTGATCATTGACAATATATTTTTTTTTAAACCTGGGGAAATAAAAATAAAATGTGTCCAGATGAATCTGATCCTTTTTTTTTTCTTTTATCTTTTTCTCTGAAATGCTTTTTGTTAATAATTCAAGCAAATATGTACACAGTAAAAATAAAATAAACTGTGTTCATTTCAACTGTTTTATTTCATTTTTTTCCCTTTTAAATCTTTTTGTTTTAGTTGTCCATTGGGGATTTAAAAAAAAAATTTTTTAAACCTCCAGAATATATTTAAAAAAAAATTCTGCTTCTTTTTTTATTTTTTGTTTTATTGTCTGTCCCTTAAAACAAAAAACAAAATGAAGGCTTTGTTTTGATGATTCCAAAGGCTAAATGTAAACAGAAAGACAGAAAGTGTAACAGAAAAAATATGGAGAGATAACCCCCCCCCAAAAAAAAAAACAAAAACAACTTTGAATCATGTTGTTTGATCAAAGATGAACCAATTGCTCGAACCTGGGGCTCGAATTTTGGTTGGTGAGTCGATGCTGGAGTTGGCTGACAATTCCTGGATGTTTGGAGTCTGGAAACCAACTTGGGTGGGTGCTCAAGGACATCTTGCCTTGTGCCATTTACAGATTTAGTAATAACACAAAAGCCACTTCTTTCTCTCATGAGATTTTTATTCCTCTATGTCAGTCGAGTGCGCGTCTAACTCTTTCAAAACATAATTCCAAACTCAGCTACACTCTCGTCTCTCACTCCTCCTTTCACTCGGCTCGTCCAATAGAAACAAAGCTATGTCTTTATTATGATTCATCCTTAAACTTTACCATTCTTATCTAACACATATTTTTGCTAAAAACATGTCCGTGCTAGTTTACACGTCGGTCTTGCATTCATAAAAAAGCACCCACCCAATAACATTTCAAGAAATTTTTTTAAAAAAATCAAAGAAAAATATCCAAATTATGCACATGTCTACACAAATGGATCTAAACAAAATAACGCAACAACTAGTGCAGCCATTATCAACAGAAAAAACATAATTAAAAACATCTTCCTAAAGAAACCTCAATTTTTAACGCAGAGATCTATGCAATAGACCTGGCACTTGACTTGATTACCAAAAGCAGGAACTCAAAACATAATATTTTCTGACTCCCAATCTGCTATAGTAGCAATCATGAACAAAAAAATAAATAACCCATTAATAGCTAAACTACTCACCAAATTCAATAATATCAACCAAAAAGAAATTATACTTTGCTGGATACCAAGTCACATCGGAATCCAAGGAAACGAAATAGCAGACTCAGCAGCAAAAACAGCTAAAAACAACCCACTTGATACACACTTTAAAATACCTTTTACAGACTTAAAAAGAACCATAAACATTTACACAAAACAAAAATGGCAAAATTATTGGAGTTATTTCCAAAACAACCAACTACATGAAATAATGCTACGAATAGGAAAACTTCAAATAAATCAAACCAAAATATCCAGAAAAGAAGTAATATTATCCAGACTAAGAATAGGACACTCATACATTACCCATTCATACCTCCTAAAAAAAGAAGCAGCCCCATATTGAATACCATGCCAAAAACCCTACACAATCAAACACATACTAACAGAATATAGCAACCTAAAACAAATACGAAAACAATACTACCAAACAACAAATCTAAAACAGATATTCTACCAAATAAACCCAGAAAAACTACTTGGATACATAAAAGAAGCATACATCTAAAACAAAATCTAAAAATCTTCCAAAAAAATGAAAGCACAAAAATATATGTTAACAAAAACATCTAAAAGTTTCATTCACAAAAGAAAATGTCAAAAAAAATAACCTTTAGAAAATTAAACATTATCACCAATTCATTTCAAAAACGTAGTCGGCATTAAATGACCCATTGAGGTTGATATGCCGTAAAACAAGAACAAACCAATCATATTCCCCTACCATTATGTTACAACGTTGGAATATAAATATATGTTGTATCGTTAAGGTGGTAAAATATACACAGAGAAATATATATTTTATTCAGCACTTGTATCTGGTGCTAACATATATAAAAACAAGAAGTAGAACAATTCCCAAAGACAAACTTACAAGAATGAGGAGGATCAAAGGTGTGTAGTCAAACGCAGTGATTTTGTCATTTGAATATAATTTTCCCGTCTCTATCACTGCTACGTCGACTATTATATATATTTACCAACCCCTCCGCACGAGCAGGGTGCGACACAAGCTCAATTTCTTAAGCGGAGTTCAACAGGTTTGAATTCAGAGTTTTCCTTCTCCTAGACCGGTTGCCTAACCAAGGTTAAAGAGCCCAGTCTGCCCTACTATTTACCCATAGCTGGAGGGAGAGTAGGATTCTTACCTTTTCCAAGGGTATTAGCGCTAAGTGAAATGCAATTACCACGTCCAGGATTTGAACTCGGGGCGACGAGTTCATTTCCTATGACTTTAACCATTACACCACGCGCTTCCTACGTCGACTATTATAAGGCTATGAACCAGTCCATCCTGTAGGGGTGTTAACTCATCTACAACAATATCATTAACATTTTCCGGTCACGTGAGAGCTATAACCATAAAAGAGTCGAGAATGTAAATCCGTTTTTTGTGCAGTCTTCTGTGGTGGAAAGGGTAGGCGTGGCTCTAATACAAAAAGTTAAGACACAGGATTTACTGGTCTTCTTCGAAAGAGTAACACATTCAGCTGTATGCGTTGTCGTTTGGCAACACACAATTATGAGAAACTCTTTTATATGAGACTCGCGTTGAATATTCATAACGTCCATCAGCATAAAGAGCGATCGCTGAGTCGGCAAGAACAGATTAGGTTTTTATTGCGGTGTTAAAAAGTCGAGTTCTGTGACGTAGTTGATGGTTTGTTTGTATGTTTGTTTTGTTTTGTTCTACGGCATATCAAACCACGGTGGGTCATTTAATGCCGGCAAAGTTTTCAAAGTTTCGTAGTGATAGTTTTGAAAAAAAAAATTTTAACTCAATTCTTTTATAAACACCTTCATCACCATTTCTCCTAGCTAGTAAAACCAAAATAAAAGCATTCATTATGCCGTTTTTTTAGCTTCATTATCTTTGTTTGGTGATATATATATATATATATATATATATATATATATATATATATATATATATATAATCCAAAAGTCCAGAGAAGAAATCTTTCTTACGACACAAGAGTTTTAAAAAAAAAACCTGTCGCAGTTTGAGAGCTCAATGTGTGTTCTTAATGTTAGAGTCACAGTGCAAATTTATAAGTCTTTTGTTATTCCTTTATATATATATATATATATATATATATATATATATATATATATATATATACAGAGAGATAGGTACATATGTGGGTACATATAAATAAAATATAGGACAAAAAAGCATTTATTGTACCAACAAAATGTTGAGTGTTTAATATAATTTCTTGCCAATGTACTTCATTCAATTGTCATTATTGATCATAAAGATTAAACAGGGAAAATTCCAAGTAAAATGAGCTAATCACTGTATCTGACTACAGACTTATTGATACACACATGTATATACAACACTATATACAGAAAAGTGCACTGAAAACATAAACAAATTCGCATAGATTCTAATGTTGGATACCAGTCTTGCATTGAGAGAAGCATTGAGTGTGTTACATAATGGATAGGCACAGCCTATTATTTTTAGCAGGTTGTGTAAGATAATTTAAAATATGGCAGTGGAAAAATTACTCATAGAAGTCACAAATAAGGATTGAATTTATTACAATATTGATTCTGAAAATATAACTTTCTTTTTTTAGTATTTGTTTATCGCCGAAAATTCCATTTTCATCTTTATGACAGCAGTTTGTCTATGAAGCCACAGATGTAGCCCTAACAGGTACTACCACTCCGGGTCATAGTGGACCTGAGAGCAATGGTGATGAAGGGGTAATCCACATTCCCCTGAGCTCTAGAATTGGAACTTCATCATCAGTTAGAATTTGACGTCATTCCCAGAATATGAAGACCCTCAGTCAACGCCTTCTAGCACTTATATGATAAAAAAGGGTTGCATACATAAGGGCCTAAGTGGAGTGTTGCAGGTCATGAACTGCTCATCCAGGATTCCGTCCTTAATCATAATGGGTCGCCACACACGGTGAACAGGTGGCCCCATCGGGGGTGGGGTGGGGTGAGAGTCTTACACCCTGCGGAGTTTATTTGTCTCATACACCACCTGTATGGACTGGGCACAAGGCTCCGTTTTAACGTGGGCCCACCCACAAGCCGAAGCTAATGGGTGGGAGAGAACAAAAATTGCGTCGATCCCATCGGCATTCCTCTCAAGGGGGCGCCTCAGGCGCTGTGTAATAAACCCAGCCCTGCCCCCAAAGGGGCAGGTAATGACTGGAGGGATGGCCCTCTGGGATCGACGCTATTAATTTAACACCTTCCCGGTCCAGAGGCCGAAGCTCACTGGGCCCCGTCCCGAAGGACGGTTTGGTAGTGCCTTACACCCTGCGTAGGGCCAGTCGACTGTGATGTAGCTATTAGTAATATAGAGAAGACCAGCGGTCCCTTCTCATAGAGAATAAGTTTGTGCCGAACTTTTGTATTAATCCTTTTGTACAAAAGAAATAACGATTTTGTTTGGTGGCGGTGTCTTGCAACAAGAATGGAGTGTTGCGACGAAAGAATCAGAGAGTCTTGCAGTGAGAGAAGAATTGAGTGTGTTACATAATGGATAAGCGCAGCCTATCATTTTTAGCAGGTTGTGTAAGATAATTTAAAATATAGCAGTGGAAAAATTACTGATTATTTGACAGAGAGGTCTCGAACCCAAGTTCATCTAAAGTGGGGCTTTCATTATCTTAGAGAGTCATGGGATCAGATGATTCTGGGAAAGTATAATTAGAATATCGGAAGTTGAGGGTAGTGGACCGTTTGGGATCAGCCAGACATGTTTTGCCCCTGAGCTGCTTCCTCGCGCGTGTGCGGTATAAGAATGTATCGGGAGAATAAATAAAAGTGTATACACAATTATGTCTCTGGATCAGATAATCATGAAAATAACAAGAACAAGATGGAACATAGATAGATAGATAGATAGATAGATAGATAGATAGAGAGAGAGAGAGAGAGAGAGAGAGAGAGAGAGAGGGGGGGATATGCCATTAAACAAAGAAAGCAAACAAAACCAAACCTAAATGGCCCAGTGGCGTCCTTGTGGTGTTGTGTCTAACATGCTGAACTGCGACATCGCAGTGACTTGGAACTTTAGTTGCGCTATTACGTACACTGTCGGACTAATACCCTCGGGAAAAGTATGAACCACTTCATCCCCCAGCTATGTGGTAAATAGGACCACTACTACAGGGATGGCTTTGGCATTAAATAACCCACGAAGGTTGATATGCTATTAAATAAAGAAACCAAACCAATGTACTGATTTATGACATTTAAAGCTACTGGAAATGAAGGTATTGTCAGAGGTCAAGAACTAGGGTGGATATTCATGATATAATAGAATTGTATGTTTAATGTAATTGAATGGTTGATTATAATAGAAAACATTGCAAATAAGTTTACTAGGAATTAATTCTAAGGTTTGGTTTGTTTGTTTTACGGCATATCTACCCTTTCCGGGGTATTTAATACCAAAACAAGTCATTTTTTTATAAAAGGTTCTGTTTTAAGTTCTTAATATCTTTAAATTGGTATAAATAATTTTAATTAACTTCACTTGGTGCGGATTAGTTTGTTTAATGGTTTAATAACTGTGACGAAATTGAAGAGCAGCCGTATGAACAAGCGGATTCCCAGCTCCCACAAACAAAGCGCGTCAGGATATGTTTGGCCTGTGCGAGGGGGAAGAGCGTGGCGAGTGGCTACGGATATTCGAACTCGCTACCTCCTCGTAGCTGAAATGCTGTTGGCAGAGACCCGGATGAGGTATATCGGAATTTGTATAAGGGTGGCCGAACGAGCAGAAATAAGACCGACAGTCGCTGACAGAGAGAGTGAGGAAGAAAGCAAATGTTTGGACGGCAAGTGAAATCTGACGACTGCTATTTGGGGTGTCAGGAAGTGAGAGTAACGTGTTCAGTTGGTAGAGACTGTGCTGACGGTGAAAGGAATTACATTTCGTTTGCTAGAGAGACTTGCAAAAGATTAATATTATCTTAACAATATTGGATACAGGGTTCAAGCATTCGTTCTCAACAGACATTCAAAAAAAAAAAGAAGAAATTACAGTTATTCGCCCATTTCATTCATAACATGAGGAAAAAAGAAAGGAGGAGAAGAAGAAAGAAAAAAAAGGAGAGGAAAAAGAAATAAGAAGAGAAATTATAACCACACAAAGAAAAACGTAAGCACGTCCATTTCTGATACGAATCTCTGAAGAAGAAGTCTTATACTTCGAAATCGATAAGACAAAACTTTTTGTTTTTATTTTTTATGCGCATTGTAATTGCCTTCAAATTATTAATATATTATAACATACTTAACAATGCTTCAAGCAAATTACCAATTACTTTAATATTATCTTAAATTTTTAGACCATCCAAAAGATAACCCTATAGGTTATTTAATGCCAAAATCTGTTTTTATATGAGATAAAAGTGAGTACTCAAGTTTTCTTTCCTAGTGTAATTATTGTAGATAGTTTCGTATATGTATTTTATATCTGCTTCATAATTTTTGATACATTTCAAGAAGGATAAAATGTGATCATGTTAGTATTCTCAAACAGATCTCTCAGGTTATTTGCGTTGAAATATTTCATTATGATTAGAGCGAAAATTCCACATTTCCTTATAGATAAGGAAATGTTTGACAGTGTAGAATAGGGTTTCTTAAAGTGGTCTACATAAACCCCCTGGGATCTATACAACAACTGAGAGGGTCTGCAAGTATTCGGGGGGTCTATAAGGGGTCAATGGAAACTACTAAGCCTTCTTAGTAATTAGAAGAAATTAATTCCACAAGAATCCCGGAGAACATGCTCATGTTGATATATTTTCAAAAGTTTAAGCCCAATATTCACGAACTTATCAAAAGTCATCAGCTTCATCCATCACATTAGGAAATGTACAGAATTCATTAGTTCATTAATTGGTTGCAACAAAACAACTTCAATGTGGACTGGGGTCCATGATAGGTCAATCAATTTTTTGTAGGAGTCGACAGACTTAAAAGTTTGAGAACTCCTGGTGTAGAGTGAATTCTAAATGATATAATAGAATATAGAATTGTACAAAACAACATTGAAAAAAAAAAAAACCTTGTAGATGGTCAGAAATTAGAATAGATGTTACAGTTAATAGATTGTTTAACGGCATATCAACTGTAATGGGTTATTTAATGTCACAACTTGATTTTATATATATATATATATTTACCAACCCCTCCGCACGAGCAGGATGCGACACAAGGTCAGTTTCTTATTCTTAAGCAGAGTTTAACAGGTTTGAATTCAGAGTTTTCCTTCTCCTAGACCGGTTGCCTAACCAAGGTAAAAGAGCCCAGTCTGCCCTACTATTTGCCCATAGCTGGACGGAGAGTAGGATTCATACCTTTCCCAAGGGTATTAGCGCTAAGTGAAATGCAATTACCACGTCCAGGATTTGAACTGGGGACGACGAGTCCATTTCCCATGACTTTAACCATTACACCACGCCTACCTTTTTTTCTATATATGATTTGTAAGCGAATATTTTTTAGGTAAATATTGTGGTTATTAAATGAATTGTTAAAATGCGAGACAAAAGTTGATAGATTGGTTTTCTTTTTTGTTTAATGGCATATCAACCTTCACGGGTTATTTAATGCCAAAGCTATCCTTGTATAAGAACAGTAGTGGTACCATTTAACCTATAGCTGGGTGTATGCGGGGGTTCATACATTTCCCCAAGGGTTTTAGTTAAAAAACGAACATAAAAGTGAGAATTGAGTTCGCATATGACGATGCCACAATCCAGCAAGTTAGCCACTACGCTTGGGGTTAACCTTTTTAATTGATTGGATGGATACTAACTGGTTGAACGATTAACTACTAAACATATGGTGCTCTTCCAATATGTGATCTACCGAATGGTTTCTAATCCAATATGTGATCTACAGAGTTGTTTACATACCAATATGGGATCTACTCATTAACTACACATTATTTTCCCATTAAACTAACCCTAAACCCTAACCCTAACCCTAACCCTAACCCTGTCTTTTTTTCCCTAGTAGATCACATGCCATCAATAGTAGATCAATATTAGAGCACAAATCTTCGGTGGATCACATATTGGAAGAGAACCAAACATATGTAACATTTTTTTTATTTGTAATTTTTTTTTTGAGTCTCGAAAATTTTTTTATCGCACCTTTTTAAAGGTAAAAGTGACAGATGCTTTGAATATGGGGACATTATTATTATTATTATTATTATTATTATTATTATTATTATTAGCAAAATAAAAAGACGCCCACCGGGCGATGTAAAAATGATTTTTTGAAAGATATTGCCTGAGGGGATGGGAGCTGAAAATTCAATGTCATAGAGTGTTTACCATAAGTAAGTAAAATCGTCAAATTTATTAAAGGAGTAAAAAGAAAGAAAGAAAGAAAGAAAGAAAGAAAATTTGAAATGGAAACAGTTCCGATAACTTTAAATATTATATTAGAATAAAACAATCTATATATAAATATATAAACGCCGGGCATCTATTTATTGAAACAATGAGGATTGTCTAACATTGCATGCTCACATTTTGAGTATATTATGTGTTGGGTATTGTTACCTAAGCAGTGACGCAGTTTTTGTTACAGACAGAAAGACAGCGAATCTCCATTATTAATAGATTATTATTATTATTATTATTTTACTCCTTTTGAGTTTTCACATCAACATTAGCTGATGGTCTTTCACAGGAGTTTGAGTGACAGAAAGTCTCCTCAGGTCTCCAGGACTCTTCTGAGTATTCTGGCAGATTGCAGCAGTGCAGTGTTATGAATGGTTTCAACCCTTCCTCTGATTTCCAAACTTTCCATACCCTTTTCTAATCCTTTTGGGACTGTTCCAAGTGGTCCAGATATTTGTCGATTTTTTCCATTTTCCTTTAGATCTGCTGGCACTGCAAAATTCACCAGTTGACAAGTTCTTTCTTTCTTGTTAATCAACACTAAGTCTGGTCTTCTTGCTGGGATAAGGTGATCCGTTTTTATTTCAAAGTCCCAGAGAATTTTATGCGTTTCGTTCTTAGGAACAGATTCTGGTTTATGCATATACCATTTTGTTGTATGGTCAAAATTTAATGTTTTGCATAATTCCAAGTGGATCACCTTCCCAACCCAGTCGTGTCTAGTTATGTATTCTCGTTGTGCTAGTTTGCTACATTCGCAGAGTATATGGTTTACAGTCTCATCTCTATTACCACAAAGTCTACATTTACTATTTCGTTGGATCTTATCAATTTTCCCTTTTATATAGTTTGTCCTTATGGCATTATTTTGTGCAGCAATTATTAATGATTCTGTTTCTCTTTTGAGGTTTCCTTTTCTTAACCATGTCCAAGTCGTCTTCTTCTTCTTCTTCTTCTTCTTCTTCTTCTTCTTATTATTATTATTATTATTATTATTATTATTATTATTATTGTTGTTGTTGTTGTTGTTGTTACTTTTTTATGGAAGGGAAATAAAACATGAAAACCATGTAAACTAATTCGGTGAGGAGTTTATGCATTTATATCTAAATGGTGTTTCGCTCTGATCGAATAATGATAAAAGAATATTACATCATAAATGTTTATGACGTTGTCATGGCAACGTGGTTCATATAAAACTTTAAAAAGTTTGAAACGAAAAATGTTCGAAATTATATTTATGGCCATTATTTAAGCAACAAATTAATGAAAGGATTTAAAAATATCACTGTTGTGTGTGAAGTGAAATATCGTTACTGATAAAATATAATTGATTGTAATTAATTATGATTTATATATGAGATGATATTTGTATAATTTATGTATTATATATATTAAGATTATATATATATATATATATATATATATATTATATATATATATGTGTGTGTGTGTGTGTGTGTGTAAAGAAATAAAAAAAGACTTAGAGATTTTGCTTTATAGCCTATTTCGGGGAGCTTAGACAAAGTGTCTACGCTCCCCAAAATAGGCTATATGCAAAATCTCTAAGTCTTTTGTTATTTCTTAACTTATAAATTTGCTCTGTGACTCTAACGTTAAGAGCACACATTGAGCTCTCAAACTGCGACAGGTTGTTTAAAAAAACTCCTATGTCGTAAGGAAGATTTCTTCTCTTGACTTTTGGATTATATATATATATATATATATATATATATATATATAGAATGAATAGAGAATAAATCAGAAGAGTATTGGCATGAAAAGGTGCTCAATGCTAATAAAGCAGAGCAGATTTATAATCAATAGTAATGATATTATGGATGATTTGAACTCATAACTTTAAGTTTCATGCTTATGCAATCCTCAGATTCGCGTGATGTAATGTTACGACGTTTCACGTGATGTAATGTTATGACGTGAACACAATCCACGTCACATAAACGTTAAACAACCCACAGTTTAAAAAAAAACAATTTTTAGCATTATATCATCACATCGCATGAAAACGCTTCAAGTTTATATAAACGCTAAAAAACTACTGGTTTTTAAGATCTCAACCATTTGACTCATCTGAGGATTGCATAACCATGAAACTGTAAGTTATGAGTCCAAATCATACATAATACCATTACTATTGATTATATATATATATATATATATATATATATATATATATATATTGGAGTATATGTGCTTAATTGAAGTCATACCTAATTTTGAAAATTAATTAGTTAATAATTAATGAATTTAGGCGGGCATATATGTTCAAATGTAAGGCTAAACAAATCGAGAAAATGTCAATCCCTGAATGTACATTTCGACCTATTAGGTCTCATCAGCAAAGTTATAGACATGGGAGACTGCTCCGTGTGTGACTCGAAACCTCGACTGCCAAGCTGACAGGCGGAGATTCTAACCACTACACCAGCTGGCCATTCCCAGATTCTTCGTCGGTTTTGAACTTATTTATATTCCGCTTGCTGATGAGACCTAATAGGTCGAAATGTACATTCAGGGATTGGCATTTTTACGATTTGTTTAGCCTTACATTTGAACATATATGCCTGCCTAAATTCATTAATTATTAAACAATTAATTTTCAAAATTAGGTATGACTTCAATTAAGCACATATCCTCCAAAAATTGTCGGCTTAAAGCCATATCAAATAAACACATTGTTTATTTACGTACTCTCTCTCTCTCTTTCTCTCTCTCTCTCTCACACACACACGCACACACACACACACACACATATATATATATATTATATATATAATATATATATATATATATATAAAGTATAATGTTTTGAAAAAAAACAAAAAAAATGACATCATAAATTATTTGAATGGGATCACTTACACAGCGTGAGGTTTCATTTTTACATTTTTCTTGTATTTCGGTTGCTGAGTTGAGCATTCCAACATCGAAAACTAAGGCTCACAGCCCTGTGCTTGTTTTATACCGATTTCTTTTCGTATTATTCTCAATTATCAACTATGTTAAGCCACGTTGATGGTTTTGTAAGGATGGTGCATAGTTATTAGATACTTTGGATACAAATAACTCCGACGAAGGTTAACGGACAAAACATTTAATATACACAGCACATGGATAACAGTAGATACAACGTTCATAGTAAAAGAGTACATATAAAAAGGGGTACACAAATAAAGATAAAGACACATTCATGAATGGTACATTCTAACATAAAAGTACAGACATGAGACTAGGAATAGTCCATGCTGTGAAGACTTACAGTAATGTAAGGGGGGCTGAGCCCCAACGAGAGGGGTTAGCCAATCTCTACCCCATGTGGCTCGTAGTTACTGAAACAGGAAAAAGAGACCGAAAGGTTTTGAACCCGGCGCTTAAATACTATGGTGCCCTAGCGGACACCCAGCAAACTAAAAGGGGCTGACAACTCCACCAGGCAAATACAAACTAACACTACAAATACTCCCCCCTAAATTTTTAGCGGGGCAAAAAATTTATAGACAAGCATGACAAACAAAAAAAAAATATATTCCTTTAAGGAAAAGAACAGAGTCTCGAATGTTCAAAGTTCAAAGTTCCAAAAACAGAGAAATAAAATTTGCATATACATATTCCCGCAAACTACAAAATAAAAGCATGAGAAAACAGGAATGTAATTTAAAATACAAACAGAAGAATTTTCATGTATAAGTCCAGTGGGAAAAAAACTCCTATGTGGTATGGTTACAATTTAAAGAAATCAACTTTCTTCCAAATTCCTGAGTTGAAATAAGGACTGCTTTTATCCTTGAGGAATAATTTTTCTCCTGGAAACAAAATGGTAGGCCCAAAATGCCAAGTCAAAGTACTTTTACAGGCCATGGTGAGTCCAACTTTGGCCAGGAATTTGGTGAATTCCTGGTAAAATTAGTTAGGCACAAAATGCCAAAAAACGATGGGGATCGTTAAAAGGGTGTTTCAAAAGAAACAAATGTTAAAAGATTTTTACGAACATTATTTCAGGTTCAACTTTTAGCACAAAAAATTTCTGTACAGGTGTACAATTTTCAAACGTTTGAGGAAAAATATGGAGCAAATGTCTCTCTGTGTGGTGTGGATAAAAAACTTGAAATTCAACGTCTCTTCGTTCATTTCTTCAATGCTGACCTGGTTAAATGTCTTCTTAGACGCCAAGGTCGAGTTGAAATCTTCAAAATCGGTACTTTGAGTCTGGGAGGCACAGATACCGTAGTCCTGAAATGGACATTTTAGATGAACATCTCACTTTCTGAGGGGTAGCAAAAAATTTTTTTTTCTGAGTTGCCTTGCGGTTGGAATCCAGGTCACATGGTGTGGCCATGTCCGTATCCTTAGTAGTAATCGCTGAATTGAAGCTGTCAGTGTCCCTAGGGTGGGGGAACGTGTCAAACTGTCCCTGGCTGATGGCTGAACTATTTCCTCTCGGTAAAAAAAGATAATTCTTGGTGTTGAATCTTTTTTTAAATTTTTTTAGAAGATATCCAGTGCTGTAAAAAAAATGTGTCCATAACAGTCGGAGAAAAAAGAAATAATTTCTTTGAGGGGGTCACCGTTTTTTCTTTTTTTTAAAAAAGTTCGTGCTGAAAGTCCCGGGTACTTTTACGACCATTTTTGTGGTCGACTTGGGCCACAAAGGGTACGTGTTCGTATCACGTTGGGGTATCACCAGTTATAAGGATGGTGTAAAGTTATTAGATACTTTACATACAAATAACTCCGACGAAGGTTAACGGACAAAACATTTAATATACACAGCACATGGATAACAGTCGATACAACGTACATAGTAAAAGAGTACATATAAAAAGGGGTACACAAATAAAGATAAAGACACATTCATGAATGGTACATTCTAACATAAAAGTACAGACATGAGACTAGGAATAGTCCATGCTGTGAAGACTTACAGTAATGTAAGGGGGGCTGAGCCCCAACGAGAGGGGTTAGCCAATCTCTACCCCATGTGGCTCGTAGTTACTGAAACAGGAAAAAGAGACCGAAAGGTTTTGAACCCAGCGCTTAAATACTATGGTGCCCTAACGGACACCCAGCAAACTAAAAGGGGCAGACAACTCCACCAGGCAAATACAAACTAACGCTACAGTTTTATCAAAACAGAAACGCTTTAGCGTCGGCTGTCACTAAGTTAATCTTTGACTTAATATTGTTGTTTTTTCAAAACTTTATTCTTTATAACACAGTCGGGTTTTGATATTCATTTTTTCTTCTCATATATATATATATATATATATATATATATATACCCGGCCAGGGGTAGCTGTTACGGTATAGCCACATTGATGAAAGGTGAAACCTTGAAGCACGTGTCTGTGGATTACTTATTTATTATATATATACTCCCATTAATGGTTGAGTTCTCTGAATCGGGATTTAATTGCAGATTCACCGTTCTGGCGTCTAGCTAAACCTCGCTTTGTTTACAAATGTTTGAGGCCTCTAGTGAATTCATTTCCGCTTAGAAATGTAGCAATTAAATATTCTCTTATATTTAACAGCTGCCTTTGGTCGTACGGGTTAAAGGTTTGGCGAACGAAAGTTCATTCGGGTCTCGAACCCGGCCAGGGGTAGCTGTTACGGTATAGCCACACTAATGAAAGGTGAAACCTTGAAACACGTGTCTGTGGATTACATATTTATTATATATATATGAATTTAACATTTTTAGAAAAAACAAATGATGTTATTAGTTTGCTGACAGAATCTGTTTCGAACTTTTAATAAAGCGGTCTTCATCAAGAGCAACATATGAAGGAATGACTTTGCTCTTGATGAAGACCGCTTTATTAAAAGGTCGAAACAGATTCTGTCAGCAAACTAATAACATCATTTGTTTTTTCTAAAAATGTTAAATTCATACTGTCGGGTTCACTTCCATTTACTTCATATATATATATATATATATATATATATATATATTAGTGTTATAGGTGATATAACCTATGAACATAAATGGAATGCGCCGAAGACTACTATAAGTAATAGGAACAATTGTGGCTTGAGACGAAGCAAATGCGAGTCAGCTCGTAACTGTATTGGTCGGACGCAATCTCCACTTTCTTTGCTGTAAATTTCTACTCCTTTTGTTCAATACATTTGTCTACATTTTTACCAGTCGTATGTCTTATTTTGTACCCTTAAAACCCCACAACACAGACTCGTGTTTCGACTTTTACGTCTCATCAGTGCGGCTCGAATTTTTAACAGTTACTTATAGCCGGGAGCGAAACCCGACAAAATTTTCATCTGTCAAGCTTCTTACCTTCATCGCCGTCTGTGACTGTCAGTCAGAGGTGAACAATTAATTGACACATACTTACGTAGATATATGTTTTTACAGTCATCAGAGAACTCAAGTCTGTAAACAACAGGCAAGTAAATGCCTTACGTTTAACGTTATCTTATTATAATGGAGATTGTGTGTTTTTCTGTCTGTAACCGAAACTAAATCACTACTCAAGTCACAATTCCCTTAGTTATTTAAGTCTCATTCACCATGAGTTTATACTTATTTTAACCTCAATCATTGTTCTACATTATTTATACTGTTAACCATATCTACATACTAACAACATGCAATTATATTTATATATACAACAAAATAGCGGTTCACAGTGTGAACGGGAAGGCTAATTTGCATATTGATATTAAAAATATAATTTTAATAAATATATGCTTAGAATTATTGGTTTCTAACTGTTTGGTTTTATTTTAATGAATATAAGCAAAAATCTCTTCAATGAATCTTAAATGAAATCCATTAACAAGAAAAAATAACTGTCATTATATTCTTTATTTCCTCTTTTAACTAAATACTTAAATTAGAAAAAATAACAATGAAAGACGAGAGTGATGGAAGAATAAGTTTCAGTTGTTCTATATTTCGATTATACCCTCCTCTGTTTCAAATCTTTTTATCTGCATTCTTATTTAGTTTCATTAGCGTTTCTAATTTAATACAATATTTTATTACATTAAAACTTAAATACTTGCACCCGGAGGGTGCATATATTTGTTAGTACATATAATAAATTATTATTTACAAGAAGGAATATCTATTTTTAATGAAAAATATTCCTTGATTCATAAGTGAATTTTGATTTTATTCCTTAATTTTTATAATCTTTATATTCAAGCTTTTTGAGTTTCATAGAGCATCAAGTGAGGATTAAACCTCTGACCACCCTGTCGGCTGGGGCGTTAGAATGCACCGACTGCACCTCTGTAGAGGGGTCAGACTCCCCCAATGGGGTCACCTGTTGGTCCTGGGTGGCGATCCATAATGCTTAAGGATAGAACCCAGGTGGATGAGCAGTTCATGACTTGCAATATTCCACTTTGGCCCTATCTTGGGTTCTGAGAGGCCCCCTCCGATCAATCGGCTGGTCACGTCAAGCCCTAGCACCTATATGATTTTCCCAACCCTATTGCCATTATGGCAAGCCCCAACCCCTTTTTATCATATGGGTACTAGAAGGCGGTGGCTGCGGGTATACATGTCCTGGGAATGACGTTAAACCCTATCTGATGGTGAGGTTCCAGTTTTGGAGTTTTGGGGAATGTGGAGCACCCCATTCATCACCATTGCTCCCTGATCCACTCTGACCCGGAGTGGTAGTACTTGTTAGAGTCCCATCTATGGATTAATTAGAAAAATGTATTTATAAAAAAAATGTATTATCCATTAAGAATTGATTTATTTCAAAACTTTATCGGCATTAAATGACCCACTGAGGTTGATATGCCGTAAAACAAAACAAACAACAAACCAAACAATTGAACCTCTGAACAAGGACTTGTGAGACTTAAAAAAAACGTTAGCTAATGCACTTTACAGAGTCTCTTCTTGTAACTGGATTTGACACACCCTTCTTAAAATCAATAACTGGAATCCCCGAAAAAAATCAATGAAAATCCAAAGAAAAAAATTGTAAAGCGAAAAATCACCAACAAAGTCTCGGTGTAAACGTGAGTATGCATCACATAGCGTGATGGTGTCTTAATTAGAGAGTTTTTTTTTCGATGGGTCTCACTTTGAAAAAAACAAAAGAACAAAACAAAAAAGAGGAATGATGAAAAAAAAAAAGAAGTAAAAGTAACCGGGCACTTTCCCAATTTTTTCTTTGTTTCCTTAATTCTTTCTTGTCCAATTTTAAAATGTCTTCATTCCATTCCTTTTCTATTCTTCTTCTTCTTCTTCTTCTTCTTCTTCTTCTTCTTCTTCTTCTTCTTCTTCTTCTTCTTCTTCTTCTTCTTCTTCTTCTCTCTTCTTCTTCTTCTTCTTCTTCTTCTTCTTCTTCTTCTTCTTCTTCTTCTCTCGCCTTCTTCTTCTTCTTCTAAACTCCCCATTTCACATTCTTATACCAAACACTTACCCGTCTCTATCCTTCAAATTCCTATTTCTATCATCACCACTGATGACTGTCTTCTCCTTCATCCAGAGACTGACAGCCGACATCAATTCTCATCTTGTAAATGAAAATGGTATTAAATGAATTACTGCTCCGGGCCCAAGTCACATCAGACACTAATACTCCGCTTGGATGCATCGTACTTTTCTCTACTCTTCCTCCATTCCTTCTATGCTGCTCACTATTGTTTCAAAGCCGATGTTGTCTGTCGACTAAACTTCCATAAAGACCTTGTAACACAAGCCATTATATTTGAGCGGACCAGTGCACATGTTCGTTACCACACGTTGGGCGTGCATCTACGACATTACACTGACTTTGATACAAAATATTACTGTAGTGTCAAACAATAAGATCATTATAAAAATGCCTTCAGTATTTTTCTAAATAGTGAGTGAAGACACTCGGTACAACTGGCCTATTTTGATATCAGTTGGTCTCTAACTAACTACCTTAATTGGACACATGGCCTAGTGGATAAGGTAGTTAGGTTAAAACAGTTCTAAGTGACAGTAATCTCTGGGTTCCGGGTTCAATTCTGAGTAGAGGCAGAAACATAGAAAAATAATTAACACAACTTCTACCCCAGATAAGGTTAGCGGAATGAGAACAGGATATCCCTGTGAACTAAATAAAGGGTTAAGTTCGAAGTTCCGTGATGGCTCTCGATTACGACAAGGTTCCCGAGTTTGAAAAAAAAGGTTCCCGAGTCCGAGTAGGTTCCCGAGTCCGACAAGAAATACCTGAAGAAGGCCGGAGGGCATATCGACCGAAACGTTGTACAAATAACAATGAAGATTGGGACAATAGTCCAAATAATGCAGATAATACTGTGATTGTTTTTGGGGGAGATTTTTAAAGTGATTTTTATGTCATACTTTACTTTATTTTTTTAAATAGTTTTTTAAGTTAGTATTACATAAGTTTAAAAAGTAAGAATTTGAATTAGAAAAAAAAAGTGTGTATTATTAAGTAACAGGTGATGTGATATCAATATATTCTACAAAGAGCATTGCTCAGTAGCATTAAAAAGTGTTAGAGACATTGCTAATCCTTAACTATTTCCTCGTAAATTCCTACCATAAAATAAACTGAACCCTCATTTTATGTCGGTGTTTTTGCAATAAATGTTTTATTTTTCTTGCACCCGTTATTTTACAATACTAAATATATTTTATTTATTTATTTTAATATTCACTTCAATGTGTATATTCTACAAGTTTTTATTTTGTGAGAATGGTTAGTTTTAAAGTGGGGGCTCGTTTTACAATTTAGGCATGAATTGGATCCTCCTTTTATGACCGTAATTTTGTTTGTCGTCGACGATGATTAAAATCTAACGTTTTTATTTTAGGGTACCAAAGCCAAGAAAAAAAAGAAAACAAAAGAAAAGAAATAACAACAACAAAATGAAAAAGTTGAGGCTTACCGAGACATTTACTCTAGCGTATGTACCGGTCTCCCACTCTAGAAAAAATCCTATCCTATTAGGTTTGGTCTCTTTGTTTAAACAGCGCGGTGAGAAGATGTCTCACTTGGGAACAGACGACCATTACGTCTGCTCCCTTCGGTTAACCGCCAAAATCTAACTCAGTTCCCTTTAGACGCTTTGCCTTTAGACAATGAGAAATCAGCGGCTAGGCAAGTGAAAGGGGAACTGTTTGTCAATCACTTCTTATAACGGTCAATGGTAACTTTCCATTTACCATACCATTATTTAAATTTTAGTACACTACAGTCATAATTCGTAGATAACCCACGAATTATGTAACAAATACACACGTGGAGCAACGCATTAACCGAAGTTCATGCTCATGCCTGTGCGAAAAATACATGTTACCATCGGCGTTCTTCTTGAAGGGCGCATCAGGCACCGGGCATTAAATTTCGCCTAGACCGGTTGCCTAACCAAGGCTAAAGAGCCCAGTCTGCCTTACTATTTACCCATAGTTGGAGTGAGAGTAGGATTCATACATTTCCCAAGAGTATTAGCACTAAGTGAAATGCAATTACCACATCCAGGATTTGAACTTGGGGCGACGAGTCCATATCCGATGACTTTAACCATTACACCACGCGCTTCCCAAAGTATTTTGTTATATAAGGTGTCCTGCAATATGCAACCTAAATTTATAGACACGGTCGGATCACGTGGTCAATTCCTTAGTCAATCAACAGCCATAATAGTGAGTGGACAAGTCTAACTTGAGAATATTAAGAGGAAACTTTCTGTCGGTCATTAAACATTTAGTTATTAAAAAAAAAAAAAAAAAAAAAAAAAAAAAAAATGAAACCCTGTAGTCAGTATTTGAACTCCGGTCGCTGGTTTTCGTTTTCCTACGACGTTAAACGTTACGCCAGTCGCATCCTGTGCAGCCATACACAACTCCCAGCGCTTCTATCATTAGAACCCCCAATTTTCCCCCGAGGGTGAACGGATAAAAATGGCACGCTGATCGTATCGACAACTTTATTGATGATTGTGACGGACAACTTGTCGGGGGTTTGCAGAGATTGTGCTCCTTGAAAACGCTCGTCATCCTCCCCTCTTGAAGTGTGAGTGATACTCAAGAGGTTCATAGCCGCCGGCCTAATATAGTAGTTCAAACTTTTGAGTTTGACTGGATTTGATATTTAATCTTTGCTCTTGTCCATCCTAACATATCATGAGATTAGACATATTAATGAATGATTTTCTTGGGCAAAAACGAAGGCGCGATTTATACACAAAATCCGCCGATCAGAGTCGTATAAAATGGACTCATCGACCCGAGTTCAAATCCTGGACGAGGCTGTTTGCATTTCACATAGTGCTAATACCTAGTATTTACATGTACCTCACTTGTACACGATACGGCACAAGGCCTTTTTACGTGGGACCACCCACAAGCCGAGACTCATGGGTGGTAGGTAGAAAAATTGTGTCGATCCCGTCGGCATTCCCCCACAAGCGGCCGCCCCAGGCGCTGGGCGATAAACCCAGCCCTGCCCCTTTAAGTCAAGGGGGCAGGTATT